>BROG01000129.1:772500-1370800 GCA_030159075.1 Atrina japonica | reverse complement strand
CCGGGGAGCTGCCTATAACTACTATCATATACTCACACATTTGGGTGTGGTCGGATGTGGCATTTGCGTGTGGTCAGGTGTGGCATTTGGACAGGTTCGGTAGGTACACTGGCTCGGCTATGTACATAGTCCTCACGAGTTACACGGATTCTTGCGAGCTCACAAAATGATTGATATAGCGTGTCGGAATCTAATCTTTCTTTCAGGTGCGTACTCCCCCAATCTATATATAAACGTGGTTTTCCCCGGTTTATATATAGTCCCTATAAAGTTGAATTTAACATTAAGTTTGGATTGCACACGTTAATTGCATACCTTAACAAGGTCGGCAAGCCGAAGTGTCCCATATGGCTGCTCGTGACCAGCTGGGAGGTGGTTACTGTTGAGCAGGGGGGGGGGGGTCAAGTGTCCCAGAACTATCAATACACTACACACATAATGAATTTCACGCACCATTTGCATAACAAGCACCTCCTTCTCCATGCTATTTTACCCTTTATTCTGCTTTTATTTTCATTTTTCCATGGTCTAGAAAACATAAATATTCTTGCGAGATCAATAGAAATTGATTTAGCTTCATTCTGGTATCAGCGATATGTAATTATTTTTATTTACAAACGCTGTATGCTTGTAGCTGTCAATATCAATATGATGAATGGCGAAGTAATACTGCAATTTTTCAAAGCAGGCTCAATATCACTGGAATCTTATATCGTGGAATTCCATATTTATAAATAGATCGATGACGTTTTGTTGACCCTAACTACAAATCGTATTGTATAATTTCGAAAGGCAGAAGTAAGTAGAATTATCTGGTATTTCATTTAATGATTATTCAAACTAGATTTAATTTCATTTGCACAAAAATATTTGACTTTTCTGTAAAAGTTGAATTCTTGAGTTTGACTATATTTTACAAATGCAACCTCCATGACCTCTATAGCCCTCGATGAAAAGTCGAAGTAAAGCCATAATAGGTTGTTAATATGAATTAAGGCAAAGCGAGCGCAACTCGGTCATTGTTTAGACAATTATTAAAAGTAAAACTTCTTAGTGAAATGCCCATGTATCGATACATCTGACAAATGTTGATAATGATGTGCTGCTCCACCGGTACAACAATCAATCCAATAAGCACCCATGTCCCTATTTATAAGCTTATACGCACCCCTCCCCTTTTTACATATGATACCGTACCTTTCCTAGCCAATTGACAAGGCAATGTTGACCACAAAAAAAGCGTAAATAACAGTTATTATCTCTAGCCCCATACAACACAAGAATGTCAATAGGTGTCCACTGTATTACCTACAACAATTGTACCACTGAGTCTTGTGAAAAATTAAATGTTTTTCTTCAGTTTGACCATTGATTAGTTCCAATAAGCGCCCGCATCGTTTTTCTTTTTTTTTCGTAGGCGCTTATTGGGTAGAATACGGTATTGGCAATACGAGACATACATGTAATGAGTGGCATTGTGCTACAGATCCCGCATTTTCCGGGGTTTTTTTCTTGACGCTTTGTCACACTTTTATAAAGTTTCTATGTTGCCTGTGATAAAGAAATAAATGTTCATAGATAAACCGAAATTCTGCATCTTATTTCACACTTCTTTCCTCGTGATTCTTGTATTAAGACAATGAGACAACAGACTGAAGGCAAGCGCAAACTACTGGTTTATATATACATGTTGGAAAATTTTTGTCAAATTCTGGGTGTTGATTTGATTGGCCAATGGGATAACTTTCAAAAGAAATCCTGCTAGCGCTGTTGTTACAGTGAAAAACTGTCCTTGGTCTTACTCATGCTTTCAAACCAGCAATATTAGAGAGCTAGGCTTTATTTATCAGTGTGGTCAAACTTTATTTGTCTGTGATCGTTCAAAATATGCACCAAACAGGAACAAAAATTAGGCAGAAAAAATTAGTCAATTTCATGGTTTAACCAATGATGTGAAAAATGAATTCCATGGCTTAATGAAGTTATTGTCTAATGGCAGGGTGAGCCCTGGTTAAAATCTACATCTGTATAATTAAAAAGAGCATCAGAATAGCGAACATTCTAAACAGACTCTCAAATGTTTACCCAATTATGAATGAACCAGTAAAGTGTTTTAAAAACAATGCAATTCATTTTAATAATGAAATTTTGGATGCAGAATATGACAATATTATAATTTAAACTGTAGAAGTAATGTAAACAGACAGATGTTTGTTACATCAGAAAATACAATGAATTTTTTTCCCTTTACTCGAGTCTTTTTGTCGCATTATCAAATTTTTGCTAGAATAAAAATCTGTCAATAATAAATATTGGTTGAGATCCAAATGATGAGTGGAAACAAGTATTCAGACACTGTGTGAAACACAATTATAGTAGGTGTGAGATAGCGGTGATAGATTTTCTAAAAATATCTATTATTACATATTATAACAATGATGTTTAAATTTGAGAGAGGAGAAGGAGAGAGAGGATGAGAGAGGAGACCTGAGAGAGATGAGAGAGAGAGAGGAGAGAGAGAGACTTTCAGGATTAATTTTTTTCTAGAACTTCTCCTCATGCTTTTCTCTTGCATATGTTACATAAAAACAATTTTGTTGATCAGTTGATCAATCTGTAATTGACAATCTGATGACAAGTGTAGTGGCAATTAAAAAAAACCATTGGAAAAACAAAACACTCAAGCAAGGACACACACACACACACACACACACACACACACACACACACACCATCTCTCTCCGTCCCTCTCATGGACGAGTGGCAATTAATTAGTCATCAAGCTAAAGCAAGCAAGGTTTATCAGACTTATATGTTCTTGTTGTTTTTTTTGTTGTTTTGTTTTTTTCAACCAATAACATGTTTAAACCTAAAATTTCATTGTCCTGTAAATTTTCTGTTATAAGGTTGGGTGTACTAAAGTCAGCTAAATTATTTATCAGTTCCTTTTCAGATGTAATGATTATTTTTTTCTTTAAATATATATCATTTGGAATCAAAATATAACAATATAGATCTACAGTTAAATTGGTCACATAGAAATTCAATATATAGAAGTAATTAAGTCGTTTCTGTACCGGCAATAAGAGTTAGTAGTCAAATATTATGATACGTCAAAGAAGTCAAAAGGTCTAGTTCGATGTTTAACCAGTGATTCCAGTGAATTCATGTACACCAAAATATAGGCTACTGGAAGTAAAATGAAAATATCACAGCAAAATGATATGTATGAAGAGTAGCCTATATTTTATTATAAAGTAAATAAAGTGCATTTTCTTTTCCTTTTTTTTTTTGAGGGGAGAGGGAGATTTAAATTAAATTTTCATTTCAGATAATTATTCGCTTGTTCTTTTATCTTCATTTAATAATTTCTGTATGGCTATGGAAGTGTTAAAAACCTATATAGAAAGTTTGTATCGGCTAATTTATTATCTACTGTAAATGTTGTACACAATTTTCAAAAATGTTTCTGCAGGATGACCGAGTTTCTTCCCCTTAGAAAAGTAGCTAAATCTGTCATGTTTTTGAAAATTTACTGTTAACTTTTACGTTAGTAAATCGATACAATCTTTCCATTTGAAGCGTTCACAGAGTTACTATGTTAATGTTAATTCTTTCCATCATATTTTTTGTTAGTGAAATTGATTCCAAAATAACTGATAGTAAAATTTAAAATCCTACATGGTATGATACGAGAGAGTATTTCGGTCACCGGGAGAGAAACCCAGAAATGACTTGCAATAGTAGGACTCTCGTAAACAAGATAATTGCAACAGGAGTACATCTCAATATTCTCACAAATAATCTGTCAGTTCAATTTTTTTTTTTTTTAAAAAACTTATTTTGAAATTAACAAGTTAAGAAATATCCGATGTCTGGCGCGAGTCCTACCTTCCAGCGTACTATTTTTAAAAAAATTTTCATGGTGTGATATATGATCACAAATTTTGTTTTTGATCTTCTCGATAAAAATGCAAACTTCAACGCGAACTTGACCCGGGACTGTTAGACGAAAGTTTTTTTGCTCTAAGTATGTGTAAATTTGACCTATTTGTACTTACACATACGCATTACCATAAAAGCTCACTTCGCGCCGCTCGAGCTGCGCTCGCTATTACAAAAGGTTAAGGCTGAATAAGTACAGACCTCTTTTAAGAGACCACTACACTAATCGGACCACTTTGAGTCAGGTGATCTAAAGAACAAGGTTTCACTTTATTAACAATATAAGATGACATTTTGTTATAAATCAAATCAAGCATAGTCACTTTCTGACAAATCAATAAAGTGTTTGAAGTTCCAGGACAATGTTTCATTTCCATGGCTTTGCCACAAATGTTAGTGGTAAAACTTAAGATCTGTATCATAATACTATACGCCATTCATGAGATTATGGTGATGTACAAAGTTAAGACAGGGTGAATATGTTTTCTGTTGTGAAAATAAGCTGGGCGAAATATTCCAGGTCTACAGTATTCTTAAACCGATGAGCTGTCGTAGGTAAAAAAAAAAATACATGCCCATTTTATGTAATATTCTATCTCATATATATTCCAAAGAGACCATCTGGTGGTTAGAATAACAAATGCATGTGCAAAATTGAAACAATCTTGCCAAACATAACCCATAATATCAGTTATTTTTTTGTCTGCCATACTTTGAGCATTGCAAATTAACTTTCGGTAATTTTTACGAAGACTACCGAGTGACCAATAAACACGTGCTATTTTCTATTCTTATTACCCTTTGCGTTTATTTTCGTACATCATCATTTCTGACCCAAATCAGGCAAAGTTTGTCCTTTTAAAAATGTCCACGTGCCGGGTATATCGGGTGATCTCAACCCATTTTAACTCGTCCCATCGCATTCTCGGCTTTATCATTCTTGACGCATATTTATCAATGAACTGCCCCAACTCCACCAGACATGGCTCAGCACGATTGTAAAACGAGGGGTAACGCCATACTTTTCAGTTTATATTGTTCCCTGTTTCCACCTACAGTCTATCTATCCATCAGCATCAACGGTCCCATACCCACCTTGCATTAATTTTGTCAATGTCAGCATTCAAGGTAACATTAACCTTTTGATCGGAAAAATTTCTTTTAGTGATGAGATATATTTATTCATCCTATTTTCTTCAGGTATTAAAAATAGCGTTGAAAAGCATGTTTTACATAATACATGCACTTTCCAATAAAAATCATGTCGTGTATTTTAAAAATGAATATAGAACACATAAAAATCGGCTGCCTTTAACATAGTCCGAGTGCGTAAAGGACCGAGATCCCCTGACCGAATTACGAAACTACATTTGATATGGCAAAAGAGTTTATCTGAAAAGTCATTGCATACGGAAATACAGCCGGATTTTTAAGGTACGGGAAAACTTAAATTCTAATTAAACAAATAACTTCGAAAAGAAGATCTTTTACATCGTTTTACGTGTTTGATAATGTATTTGAACACACATTTTATCATATTCTCGACTACATGTCAGGGGACAAAAATAATCATCGTGACAGCTTATATCGCTTTAATTGACATGGTGCCAGACCCAAAGGCTCCTATGATATGGTGCCAGGCCAAAGGCTCCAGTTTACATATTTTAACACCAAACGCAAGACAAAAGATACATCTTTTATTCATTAAAATTTAAAATAACATAGACCCTGAATACATTCTTTGATTCAAGTGTTAAAAACAGTAGCACCTTAGAAGTCCTACAATTACAGATAATACACAGAGCAAGCTGATACAGAATTATTTTTAAGATAAAACCTGTAGTTGTGAAATGTAGAATTAGTTTTAATATATGACCTGTAATTGATAATTGTAAATAACAGCAAATGAAATATAAACATAAATAATTTGTAAGATATCAATAGCATGTCAATATAAATGGTACACTTGACCACACCAACACAATGAAGAAATGCTGATAGTTTGTGTATTTAGACAGCAGTGTTTGTAATTTTTAACGTCAGAACACTATATTCAAAGGTATAGTTCCTGATTAATTAACAACACCAATGCAGTGTAATTCCAGATTTAAAATGTAACTCTGATAATTTTAATGAAACAAGAATATGTCACTTTTTATATCATAATGCCAAATATTTAATACAACCAATTAAGTGTATATATATATATATATATATATATATATATATATATATATATATATATATATACATACAGTAATTCCAAAATAGATACCGATGACATGTTCACCACTACCAATGATGAAAGACTTCATGAGACTTTGGGGTAACCTGTACCAAGATAAATAATATCTCCGGTTTACATATCAGCTGAAAATGTGTTCACTATAGTTACATAACCTTAGTTTGTTATCAATCTAAATAAAATGATCTGGTTCTAGGACATCAAATTATGATAATATGGCAGTGGATGTAGGGTTTTCCTGTGTTCTCCTTATGCATACATTATTGTTCAATTGTATCCAAAGTAAGACAAAGTCAAAGAATGTTGTTGGTCAATTTACCTTTATATTTAATGATCCGTCCACCAGTATGTTAAACCCGTGTATCAAAGGAAGGCAATTTACATCATGTACATTTCTTGCTAGAATATGGGCATTTTTTTTTCTATCATACAACAATGATAACAATCCACAGTCCAACATATCTGAAGTAAGTGATTGTCTAAGAACCAGATATATTTTTTCTTATTTGGCCCTATATACATTTATCATTATGGTAGGGTCAAAACAAAAATATGCAGTTTGACACAAACAATAAAGTGTTGGATATGTGGCAAAAAAATCAACCATATGAGGGGTAAAAGAAAAGTTTCTCACATATTGTAAAACTAACGTCAAATATGGCGTACAGTAAAATTTCAAGGGCATGCAATCAGAAAAATGTTATTCATCACAAAATGTGTCCAGAATCAGAAATAAAATAATCAGTACTTTTACATAATGAACACAAAACAATATTTATGAATGCTGATAAAATTTCCACTCCTTCATATTCCTACATACAATAGACTATCATAGTTACATATCACAGACAAGGGAGATTACTAATAAAAGGACCACCAATAAGAAGACAATCTGAAAGCAAATATATTATCATTATTATTTGAAAATATACAAATTAAAATTCAGTAAACATTTTAGATAAGGCTTTCACCACATTTCTAGTTTGCCTATTATTGTTGCATTTACTTTATGATATTTATGGCTCACCATACTTTTGTGTTCTGATTGATTAATGAATGACTGGAAGTATTTTCCATATATTTTACCTGGACGTTTTTAGTGCGCTGTGGCAATTATTATGACAAAGTGGACAAATGTGTATTTTCATTGCCCGATATCTAGATTCAGAATGCTCATAGTTGGTTAACTGGGTACACTCGTCATTTTGTGCAACAGATCGCTGACTATTTTGTAAGATTGTAATTAAGATAAACATCAAACTTGATTCAGCCATTGACAAATGTTTAACAGAAATTTAACAGTGTAATATCATACATGTATAATAGTATTAATACATTAAAATATATGAATAATTTGACATGTATAATAATTAAAAAGAATTTTATTGACAAATAAAAAAAGTTCAGTGGCATAAGTATCTCTTTGTTTTATCAGCCAAAAGATGGATACCAAATATGAAGTATGTTTACAATAAAACCTCATCTTGGTACATATAATACTAAAACACTGCACCAGTCACCACTGTAAAAATATACTTTGTAGCCATCTTAAGTAGACTGTTTGAAACAAATTTGGATGCATGTGTTTTGGTGTTAGGTAAGATTTCAGTATTGCCACTGTACAGAATTTTGAAAATATTCAATGCCTTGTGTAAGTAACTGGGTACCCACCTGCTTATATTAATAATAACTAGCCATACTGCTCATGGTGGTACCCAGGGCTAAGATAAATGATATAAGTTTCACAGTTACAGCACTTGGAATAACTTTTTTACAGCGAGTTTATAACTTTTGACTAGGATATAGTTCATAGTTAAAATCGATACATTCTATATTTGTTAGGTTCTGTGATGACCATTAAATAAGAATATATAACAGTGAAAACCTAAACTGCCCTAAATGTACAACTCTGAAATTACATGTCACTTAGTTACATAGTATCACTTCAATTAACTTATTCCAAATGGAAGACGAAATGCTCTTAAATTTAATGATTTTGTTGATATTTTTATCATCATTTCATTCAGCATATCAATATTTAATGTTTTAAATCCTACACCAGATACATATGTATGAGTCTCTTTTTTCGGAGGTATGCAGGATTGGTCAGTCTTTATAACATTAAAGATAATAGTATTATAATATATAACAATTAACATAAAATTTACAGCACATTGTATGTATGCTTGAATTGATAAATTAAAAATTAAATATGAAAATGTTCTAAGTTTCCACAAGGTGTCAAGAAACTTCACAGGAGGTCTTGTTTTGTTGGCGTTGTTGAGCTTCTTGCTATAAGAGAAAATACATAGAGTTCAGTTCTGCTGTGGCTGATATCTGTATCATATCACACATCTTACATCCATCATGCTGTCAGCTTCAACACCTACAGAACCAAAATATCAAACAGAACTTATTTAAGATATCTATAAAATATATATCAAATTATAAAACAAGTATCTTCCTCTGCCTCATTATTAAAGGGGCATTACCTGTGTTTACCAAAATAAAAAAAATATTACTTGTACTTGATGTACAATAACAAATAAGAACTACACACACGGATAAAAGATCTTATATTCCTAGATGTTTTGTGAAAATTAGGTCAGATCCAGTGTGGTATGAATATATACAAATAGTAAGGTTGAACTAATGCAAGTGAATAATTGCCAAATTGGGTTTCTCAAGCAATTTTCACAATATATGAATTTGAAATATTTAAGCCTGTGTATATCAATCTATGTAGTTAAACATAAAAGATTTAAAAAAAAGACACACACATATCTAATGCCCCTTTAAGATACATTTAAGTTAATTAAAATACAAGTTCTATAAGAATGTGCTTTTTTGCAAGGGAGTACATTGATGAAAAAAGATTTGTAGCTTAATAAATAAAAGAAGAATGTTTCTGAGGATACAAATACCCCCCAACCCCCTGCTCAAGCTACCTTATAAAACTTGAAAATACTTTTTCAGAATTTGATAGAACAACAGAAACAATTAAAGAGGCACTGCCCAAATTCAAACTATGTGTCTTGTGGTTCTCATCACTGTGTACGAGTTTCATAAAATTTGGATACAACAAACTAAAGTTAGAGTGCTGAAACAAAAACTGGACGAACAGAAGGGTAACACTTACTGCCCCTTTTGCCTAACAGAGGGGGTAAAATAAAATAAAAAAATAAATAAAAACAAATAAATTAGGCCATAATAAAAAAATTGCTAGATTCTCATCCACTTTTTCAAAAAATTTGGGGCGGGGGGGGCGAATTTTATTTTTTTATTTTTTATTTTTTCTGAAATGGAATTGGACACTGAATATAACTAAATTGACTCGGCAAACAGTGAAAAAAAGACATTGTTAAGCTATCATAGTTTTATTTGACTTCATGTCAAAATATAATAATAACACAAAATCAACAAATTTAAACAAAAACTCATGTTTATATCTACATCATGTACATGTATGACTAGAATCACTAGATACCAAAATTGTAACCAATGTTATGTCAAAAACAAGAAATCCTACTTGCGTTATTTTTTTGCTTGAAGGCCGTCAATACGCCTTCAATTGAGCAAGAGGTGGTGCTGGTATATGGCATCCCATTCCTTCTAATGTATGATGATTTTCATCAATGTAGGCTACCATAGACAGACAGCCAATGTATGAAAAAAAAAACTTACCAAGAGTGTTAACATTGGCACTAAGAAATCCTACATTTTGCTCTTGTAGCCGATCAATAATGTCATTCTGTAGGGCAGCACGATTCCAAAAGACCCAAATAACATCCAAAATTACCCCAAACAACATCCAAAATGACCCAAAAAAACACACAAAACATTTAAAACAGAACAATTTTAGTAATCTTATTATAATATGAAGAATATTTCTAATGGCTGTAGATGTTTTTGACTTTGATAATGCTGTTTTATCCAAGTTCCATGAGAAGTGATAAATGTTGATTTTTTAAATTTCTAGCTGTCTCTGAAAGATTTATACAGAAGAAAATGCATTTCAAATGATTATTGATGCAAACTTATTTCGATTTAATTGTTTTTGGATGTTTTTGGGGTCTTTTTGGGTAGCTTTTTTTGGGGGGGTAAATCGTGCTGCCGCATTCTGTAGCTTTATTTTTTCATTAACTGTGTTGCTATGCTTCTCGGGTAAATAGTTTGCCTTTGATGCTGCAGACATAAGAATACACAGGATCATTGTAACTTTTTTTTTCAGAACCACCATCCGAGTTCTGGGAAAACTGAATATAGTTGCCAAGAAAAAGCACAATATCGCCAACTTTGCATTTAGGGTCACATGAAACGAACGTTCCGTTTTTAGATTTTCCAACAGTAACTGTTGCTTATCTAGCCGAAAATTTTGGCGGAACTATCGGGGCAGAAGTCCTCCCATATATTTTCTTCGTAGCAAGATGCTGTGCCATTTTCACAGCAGTTTTAGCGATCATTTCAACCACATATTTCTTACCACTGACGTCCGATATTTGTTGGTATGCTTACTTGATCTTTAATATTTATAAATCCATCGTCATTAAGTTATGACATGACATAATTCCATATCTCTGAGATGTTTATTCTAGTTACACGTAGTTTTTTATATATTCACGTCGTCTGTCTCCATTTTGAACAGAAGAAAATATAAGACGTTCGTTGATTGGTTGATTGTAAATGCATATTCATTGTTGCGTTATTATCAACCAATCAGCTAACGTCTTAGATTTTCTAATGAAATAACGACGAAAACCATGTTGTCTGCTTTTTAATATAAAAATAACCACCGGAAGTCATCTGAAACAGAACATTACGGAACGGAATCGGACAAGACATGGGATATTTCCGGTCGACTGTATTCGTTTAAAAACGTAAATTTAAAAAATAAAAAAAATCGGGGCGGGCGTGAAAATCGGGGCGGGCGGGGATGAGAATCTAGGATTTTTTTTATTATGGCCTTATATTAAGGAAATTCATTTTTAATTATGTATCTTCTTTTCTAAGGTTTCTTAAACTTGGCTTTCAAATTCTCTTCAGATATTTCAATGAACACATTTAAACAAATGCATGAAGACCACAGTACAACTGTGGTAGAGGTAAAATATAAATTCAATTTCATAATCATTTAGGCCTATATGAACAATAGATTAGACATGCTTCTGACCTAACAATGCATTATTCTTCTATAAAAAAGGGCAAGGCAGAAAAAGAGAGGAATTTGATTTCATAATTGATTCAATCACATATCTAAAACATGAAAGAAGGATTACCCTCCGTCTTTCTTCTCTACGAGCCTCTTCCTGACTAGCAGCTATTGCCTGTGCTAACATTTGGTCTTCCTCTTCTTGCCGTGTTAATCTAAAATCAGAAAATATGCTGTCAATGTAGAACTACATGGCAAGTTAGTAATTTGATTGTTTATGCAATAGTGAGGAAAATATCAGAGGATTTATTGGACTTTATCTGGTGATCTTGTGACCTTTTATGTCCAATTACTTGAAAGTACATCTTGAATACTAAATCATTTATATTTTGATTGGTGGTGCACTTGATAAAAAGACATATGGGTATTAACAGGATTAATGGGTGTGCACTTTTGACCCACTAAAATGTTTAATAGAAGTATACTTGACTATCTAGTTTAGTTTTGTTGGTGGTGTAACTGACTTCATAGTTTTACTCAGTGTAATTCACCAGCTTCTTACAGATTTGTTGGTGGTGTACATGACTGACAGAGATTTGCTGGTGGTGTACATGACTGACACAGATTGTTGGTGGTGTACATGACTGACAGAGATTTGCTGGTGATGTAAACAACTGACTAAGATTTGTAGGTTAGTGGTGGTGATTACTTACGGTTTTGGTGGTGGTGCAGTTGATGGAGTCTGTTGTGATTCTGCCATAGAAAGTTGTATTGCTTGAGCAAGTGCTTCATCTTCTGTCTGAAAAGAAAATATTATGCCAAATTAACATATGTAAAATATTTTTATTTTCCTTCAAACCAGTATTAATGATATACTACTCCAGATTGTAGAGTACAGACTCTTATCAGAGATCTATTATTTAAACTGTTACACCCTTTTACACAGTTGACATACAAACATAACATTCCAGATTGAATATGTTAAAGTGGAAAACCAAATGTTGACTGACTATTGGACCCAGCATGACCTGCTGGTAAGTCTAACAGGTATAAACTCTGCACATTTTGACATTTATACATGAGACTGATGATAGCTGACGAGGATGTTTGATGGGAATAAGTCTTGGTAACATAAAAATGTACTACTGTAATTTATCTAATTAAGGCACCCTTTTGAGGGTATTTCAGATTTATGGGCGCCTTAATTTGTGTCAATAAATTAACTTTCAGTTAATAAGGTGCCTTAATTGGAATTGTGTCGATCTGGGGTTTGAAATCAACCAGATATATCCAATCAGCAAGACTAAGATAGATTCGACCCAGATGTTGTTTATTTATTTCTATCAGTTAATCCTGATCATTATCAGCTACAAACATCTATATAAGTGAACAATTTCTGTGAATATACATTACTTTTATGTTGTTTATTTAGTCTACCGCATGATGAAAACGACTCAAGAGTAAATGCTATCCCTCGTAGTTATATACTGTTCTTTATAAGTACTGATCCATAATCAATCAAGTTTGTCATATTAAATACGCTTCCCTATCACCATTCTGGTGTAATAAATGTAGTCAGTCTTTAAATTTATATTGTTTTAAATTATATCAACAGCAGAAACTGATCTCAAATTGAAAATGAAAACCTGGTAAAGTAAGAAATTATTGGTCGGACATTCAGGAAATAGACTTTTACCTGTAGTGTCATCTCCTAACAGCATAGGCCTACCTGTTAGTTGGTAAATCAGCCAGTTACTAATTAGGCATGCCCAAATAAACAATCCATAATGACTGTTGGTATCAATTATGTAACTGACAAACAGAAATCAAAATGCTGACATAAAAATGTCAAAACACATGGTTTTTGAAAATCGGAATCGAGGTACCGACTTAAGTATATTGCCTAATGTCTGCTACACACCGACACAGAGTTTAGAAAAACATATATCAAATACCAAGGCAAATAAATGTCTGAAACCAGTACAAAGTCAATAAAGTATTACATAATGATTATAATAGACGCTTTAACACCATGACTTGGATTAAACTTAGTAACTGGACTTTCCAATCACATACCAGCCCAAGGCAAAATAAGTTCTGCTTTCATCATGTTCAAACTGAAGACTGAAGACATGAATATGTTGTGAGTTGATCTTATAAGTTTCTGTTCGTATCTAAAATCTATTTGGTAATGATTTAATCGACCTGAGGTTAAAAGATCGTCTGGTCTTATTTATTTACTGTATGATATCATTAAAGCTATCAAAAACATTTCATTTTCATTTTTTTGGGGGGTGGGTAGGTGGTTATTTATTTTCTTTCAAAGGGCGCCTTTATATATGTAAATAAACATAATTTTGGTCTTGGTGGCGCCTACATTAGAGCAGCGCCTTAATTAGATAAATTACGGTACTTACCATTCCTCCCTGTACAGCTCTTGAAGACTGTGACTGTCTCTCTCGTCTCTCTCTACATATATAATGAAATTCAGAGATACAGTTTTCAGTTCCATGAATAATAAATTTCATATTCTATATTAAGACATGTAATCATTGTTTTGTTTTACTGCGAAGTGGTTTGTTAATGTTAAATAAATATTCAATTGACAGCAACCCACTAAAAACTCGAATTTTTCTCTTGACAATCTTATGTGTGTAAGCCAGCATAACTTACCTGTCAAGATCTCGTCCCACCTGTGACAAAGGTGTTGTTTGAGGTTTACTGGTCTGAGGTTTATTTTTACTTGTCGGTTGAGATGCCTTTGTATTCTGATTTCGGAAAATTGCTGCTGCCCTGCAAACAGATGTGATAAAGTTAGTATATGTCCTGTTACTTTTGATAACTACCAACCTGGATAGAAACTGTTCACATTTATGAAAGGCAGAAAGACTCCCAGGTGTTTATCATGTGTACAAGCAAAACTTCAATCCAGTACTTATCAGTATATTTATATTAACGAGATTCTAATACTTGTTACGTTGGAAGTGAACATATGAGACCATACACATGACAGAGGATTGATAAACTATGTTTAAAATTAACAGCATTCAAGAATCAGGCCATCTTCTTTTACAGCTAGTTTTGAATGCTGGTCATAATCACTAGGTTGTATAAACCCTTTAAACCCTACAGGCCATAATAGACTTGTCTAAACAATAGAGAAGAGCATACCATCTGGATACATAGGGTTGAAAGGGTTAAAGTTAATAAAAAGTGATTTATGTCAAATATCAAATGTCTATCACTTTCATGCACAGACTTTAAATTACAGATAAACATGTTAAAGATGACATGTCACCCTGTCTCCTTTGATCTCCTAAGGGAAACATTTTCTTCTGCTTGCTTTACTCTAGTTCGCAGAGTATTCAACTTGCAAGCAAAAGGTACTGGATTGAAATCCTAAGTCAGACCTAAGATCTGTTATCATAGGAAGGAAATGCTCCTTGAACATGATCTGGGATAAAAACTGGAAATCAGAAAATTTTCACACAAGACTTAGAACCAAGGTGATGTGGCATGGTCTGGATGTCACACTGAAGAATCTTCCATATTGTGACACAGGTCCAGGTTTACAGCACCTACAGCTGGGATGTTTTTATGTCAGAATAAGACTTGGCAGGACAATGTGGCAAGGTCAGGATGTCATACTAGAGAATCCACCATGTCCTGACACAGGTCCAGTTTTACAGCACCTATAGCTGTGATGTCTTCATGTCTGATGTCTTCATGTCAGGATAACTTTCTTGGCAGGACACCAACAACCTCTCCAACAAAAAATAAAATGTCCTAAAGTGTAGTATTTGAAATATTATTATGTGCTGATTTAGTTGACTTACCCTGAAGTTGATATGCCTCGTCCAGTTCCTTCAAAACCTTTACAATCATGATCCTGTTCAAACCGATGCTTTAAACAAAAGTTCTTATGACATTTATCACACAACACAGGCACCAACTGAAAATAAAAGTTTTAAACTGGCCTACAACACATAATTAATATAAAACAAAATCAGGTATGAAACAGAATAATAAAGAATTACAAAGCTGACATCACAGGAAGATATTTACACTCCCTTATTAATCTGAACTCAATCATACTTCTTAACCACTTATATTGAAAATAGACCAAAAATGATCCACAACAGGGATACTTTGCAAAAGGTTCAGGACTAATCCAGTATCCAAGGCATAGCATGCTCTACAAATCATCAGACATATATGCAATGCAATTTTGATTATGTATGTACAGTAAAAGCAGGTAAACCCGACCTCCACCAATTATTTCAACTGGGTGTTGATCCTAGAGAGATAACATAAGCTCCCCCTCAACATTGTGAAGTTGACAGAAATAACGGAGCTATTGGATAGATTGAGCTGATTCATAGAATCTGCCTATTTTACTCCCATGCTCCTTCATTCACAGAATATATGAGAGATGAAAAGCCACTGTTGTAAAAAGTAATAAACGTGGCATGTCTCTAACACTGGAGGATTTGATATATTACTATCTTTTATACATACATACATACATGTACATATATATATATATATATATATATATATATATATATATATATATATATATATATATATATATATATATATATATATACACACACACACACACACATTTATATATCAGAGCTGTTGATTTTGACATATTGACTGACAAACTTACAAATCCATCTGTCCAAATGAAAATAAAAAAACCAAGTCCATAAATTTTGTTTGAAATTGAGATAAAGACTAATAATATAGAGCCAACTGTTTAACATTTCAATTTTTCATATTTCTATCTCTATTTCAAACAAAATCTCACTCATTACTTTCTCATTCTTACTATTATCTTGCTCACACTTGTGTACCAAACTGTCTATGTATAAAAAACGTCTTTACACAAAACTATATCTGCATCTTAAAAACACTTTGATGATTACATTTAGATACTCGCTGGGGATTAACACACAGATGATGCTGATCAGATGCAATTATAGTTTACGATTGATTGGACTCATTTTTAACCCTTTAACTGCTGCAACATACTATCAGCAATATATAAATCAACAGTTACACTTTATATATTGCTGTCTTTTTAAAAACTTTATTTACAGTGCAATGATGTCTATAAAGATAAAGAAATAATCAACAATTAACAAAAAAACTTGTATATCTGTCAATTGGAATTGGAAACAAAAACATAAATCTACTATTTTATTTACTGTCTTTAGTCTATACATTTTCCACATTTCATTTTATGTAACTGACATCCTTTCATGATCATTTTTATTGCGTATTTTCATATCACTTGTGGCATAATTGTAAATTTGATGATATGGTCCCATTGATTCTCAGTTATGAAACTCTGAATCAAAAGGATACAGTTCATTGTCTTTAAACGTGGTGGAATAATCTGGTCTGCTTTGCCGAAATATTAGTGAAAAACCAAGTTTTGTATCAGATTAATTCATGACCCTGGATCGCAAAATTAAAACAAAATTCGTAAGACAAGCCTGCTTCAATACTTCATCACTATCATTTTGTTCATAAGTGGTTAATAGTGAAACACAAGTTTTAAGTTTAAAGTCAGTTTCTGCATCTATATCTACGTAAAAATTTCCCTGAAGTACTCTCAAGTAATCTTCTGTTAGTGCACTGCCATTATGGCAAAGTGTCATTTAGCGAAATGATAAAATCACTTCATTTCAGTTCATATTTTCCCTCTTAACTGACACAGATTTTCGTTGTAATCGGTCATGTTTTTCATAACAGGAATCACGTTGTAGTCTCGCATACTGTGAGACTTTTGTTCTTAAAAAATGAAAGTACAATTGGGCAGTTCTGGACGCTACAGTAATACAGCATCGGATTATTAGCAGGCGATTTGGGTACTAAAATAATGAGAGGGTTTTTAGCGGGCGGTTTTCGTTGTTTCAAAAGTGAAAGGGTTAAAAAAAATACAACTTGTCAACATTGCGTCAATGTCAGACATTTTGCCTGACACAAGCAGCTCTTTCATAGACACATTTTTGCCGACAAGACCGACATATTTCAACAGCTCTGTATATATACATATATATATATATAAATAAAAAAACATACACACACACACATACCTCTTTCTGTTTGCATCCCTTGTGTGAGCATTTGTTTGTGTAAATCTGTCAAAACAGAAAATAGAATAAATCAGATGAGGTATAT
The DNA here is from genome assembly GCA_030159075.1 of Atrina japonica. NCBI lineage: Eukaryota > Metazoa > Mollusca > Bivalvia > Pterioida > Pinnidae > Atrina > Atrina japonica. The sequence continues at coordinate 1,353,266 of BROG01000129.1, read as the reverse complement.
CTGCAAATCACAAAAAAATACAAATAACAATATCATAGTAATAAAACTTCCTACACATGTCTATATTTTATTTTCCTCAATGAGGATGAATTCTATCTACTTCTTTACTGATCTAAACAATAACAATATTATTTCTTGTACATTTATAGTTCTACCAAGATAAATTGGCAAGTTTACAAAATCAACACAAGTGTAAATTAAAACATAACATATATGGGTGACTGGCTAATTTTTGGCACAAAAATGAAAAAGGTAATATTATGCTTGGAATCAAAGCAAGGTCAAACGTTTAACCTGTATACCCCCCTATTTCTTTCGAGAACAGAACAGTGTTGTTATGGGTTTTGATAGAAGCTGGATGCACCACTTAACCTTGACAGACCAACTGACAAGTTCACATCAAGCACTAGTATATAGTTTTTATCATATATGTGAGCCTTACCTTTCTTTTTTGCCTAGCAGGGTCTGACTGACAGTCATTATCTATGTGTTGCCCTATGACAACATCAGGTGACTCGTCCTTCTTTATCGTCACGGGAATGTTACATAGTGGACATACTGGTACCTGGTTATCCTGTAATACCAACCATTCTTTATCAGATAATGAAAATAATCCTAGAGAAGCATGGGTGAGGTATTTAGCAAAATCAAATCAGACTCTTAACACTACATTTCAATTTATAAATGTACATGAACTTCAGTTCTTTATTATCCAAAGCTACAGGGAACATAAAATTAACGCTATGATAAATTTCCCAGAAATCTAATAAATACAGAATCTGTCATGAGGTCAAATCATATCTCATTTATGATACAAGTTTTTGAATTTCCATTTTGCGAGCCTCTGGCGGCATTTTCTGATGACTGGGGATGAGAATCTATATTTTCCTTTCTATCGAGTAGACAAAATTGTTCCAAATAGGTAAAATACTTGCGCAGAAATAAGTGCACAATACATATTGTAAATATTGCTTATATTTGAATACATACATTTAGTCTACATTTTAAATTATTATTTACATCTAAGCATATTTAATCAGAAGATGAAATTAGCAACATTGCCTACTTGAATACAACAAAATTTTAAAATCATCTACACAGCATGTTTTATTTGATTATCCCAATTCAAGTTCAAGTGACGTCACAAACACCAAGTGACATCATCGCCAACATTCTGATTCATGAAGTGACATCATTCAGATGACTGAAGTCTGCATATGTAGTGAATAAAAGTAGTTTAGTTTGCTGCATGTTAGCCAATCAAATTGCCACTAGGGTTTATCATGTGTTATATATTTATGTAATCTGTCATGAAGCTGTTTAACACACAGATCATTTGATAAACAAACATATGTTAATTCTTGAAAAAATTAATGGCAAAAAACTTGTTATATTCTTTAACTTTTATATGTAGAATATTTTGTACATTGTACCAAGAAAGATACATCAGACTAGTGATCCTTAAAGTAGCAAACTATGCTCTAATCCCTCCGCCACAGAGGCTCCCTTGGGAGTAAAGTAAACGTTTTGCTTGTGTAATGCTTACAACCTCCAAGGTCTAAAGGAAACATTAGAAAAATAGTATCTGTGGAATATTGAGCTATCTGACAAGTGTATTGCTTACCCTGTAAAACCTCCTACCTCTGAAGTATATTCAGGAAAAGATTTAGTATTTGTGGGGTAGTGAGCTATCAGACAAGGTGAACATAGCTAACAACCTCCAGTTGTAAAGTAAATACAGGAAATAGATGTAGTACTTGTAGAGTATCGAGCTATTAGACTATACGTACATAGCTAATGCCCCCCCCCCACGCACTTCTAAAGTAAATACAGGAGATAGATGTTGTATTTGTAGAGTAGTGAGATATTAGACCATAGGTACAACCTCCCACTTCTAAAGTTAATGCAGGAAATAGATCTATGTAGTATTTGTGGGGTAGTGAGTTTTTATACTATAGGTACATAGCTAACAATCTCCAGTTGTAAAGTAAATACACATACAGGAAATAGATTTAGTATTTAAAGAGTACTGAGCTATTAGACAAGGTATATTACTTACTTTCTTATAGGACTCTGGGCAACTGTGTGTGTTGTAATGTATATGGTCTCTGCTGTAAATGTAAAAAGATATAAATAAGCATATATAAAAAATACTATCTATCACTATAATGAATTTAAAATGTTTAATTATCGTAAGGCAAAAACTAAAAGGAATCAAGTTTAATTGGAACATGACTGGAATTTTATATGAATATTTCAGCATTTTAATTTTCAATTATGTTAGATATTCCTTATGGGAAAATGCCATGGGTTAATCCAGGGCTTCTCCCCCTCCAAATTTATAGCTGATATTGGACTGTATTCCCAATTACAAAACAAATCCCCCCCCTCCCACTTTTTTTGCCAAAAATTCCCAATCATGAATATAACACATTTCTTATTTTTATGTTATTTTTAATTCTTGTCTTTTTAAAAGTTGAAATATAACATTTTCACAATAAATCAGATTAAAAGATAACAAGATAAATGAAATGATGCCTTTTAAGCATATGAAAAAAAATCCCAATTTTGAATCATAATACCACAAATTCCCCAATTCAAGTGCCATGGGCCATGTTCCCAAAAAGGTAAGACAAAACCCTGAAATGCCTAGAAGTTTACACTTATGTTACATGTATGTACATGTATTAAGTCTCAGGGAGGGGAAGGGGCTCTAGATCTGTGGCCAAATTGTTAGAGCATGAACCTTCAAACCCTGAGGTCTCTCACCTCTATTAATACAGGTTCACGCCTCCTAGAACCTATGCTAATTTTGTGAGAATAATTGCTAGTTTACATGTGGAAGGTGGGTGATCACTGGTCTCTTCCAAGGTACATTGTATTCAGGTTTTATCATCCACCATTAATAACTGTCTACTACTATACATGTATAACTGAAAAATGGAGTAGTGTGGAGTAAAATTCCAATAAAGTACAGTAATTAGGTCACAGGGCTACAAGTAGATACAGTAAATATACAGTAAAACACAGATACTGTTACACTGGACCATAGCACAGGGCTACAAGTAGATACAGTAAATATACAGTAAAACACAGATTAGACACTGTTACACTGGACCATAGCACAGGGCTACAAGTACATGTAGATACTGTAAATATACAGTAAAACACAGATACTGTTACACACTGGACCATAGCACAGGGCTTACAAGTAGATACAGTAATATATATACAGTAAAACACAGATACTGTTACACTGGACCATAGCACAGGGCTACAAGTAGATACAGTAAATATACAGTAAAACACAGATACTGTTACACTGGACCATAGCATAGCACAGGGCTACAAGTAGATACAGTAAAGTAGATATACAGTAAAACACAGATACTGTTACACTGGACCATAGCACAGGGCTACAAGGATACAGTAAATATACAAGAAACTTAGACACTGGATACAGTAAATATACAGTAAAACACAGAAACCGTGACACTGGGCCCATAGCACAGGGCTACATGTAGATACAGTAAATATACAGTAAAACACAGATACTGTTACACTGGGACCATAGCACAGGGCTACAAGTAGATACAGTAAATATACAGCAAAACACAGATACTGTGGACCATACACTACAAGGTAAATATACAGTAAAACCCTGTTAGCACAGGGCTACAAGTAGATACAGTAAATATACAGTAAAACACAGATACTGTTACACTGGACCATTGCACAGGGCTACAAGTAGATACAGTAAATATACAGTAAAACACAGATACTGTTACACTGGACCATAGCACAGGGCTACAAGTAGATACAGTAAATATACAGTAAAACACAGATACTGTTACACTGGACCATAGCACAGGGCTACAAGTAGATACAGTAAATATACAGTAAAACACAGATACTGTTACACTGGACCATAGCACAGGGCTACAAGTAGATACAGTAAATATACAGTAAAACACAGATACTGTTACACTGGACCATAGCACAGGGCTACAAGTAGATACAGTAAATATACAGTAAAACACAGAAACTTAGACACTGGACCATAGCACAGGGCTACAAGTAGATACAGTAAATATACAGTAAAACACAGAAACTTAGACACTGGACCATAGCACATAGCACAGGGCTACAAGTAGATACAGTAAATACAGTATACAGTAAAACACAGATACTGTTACACTGGACCCATAGGACAGCACAGGCTACAAGTAGATACAGTAAATATATACAGTAAAACACAGATACTGTTACACTGGACCATAGCACAGGGCTACAAGTAGATACAGTAAATATACAGTAAAACACAGATACTGTTACACTGGATACTGTTACCATAGCACAGGGCTACAAGTATAGATACAGTAAATATACAGTAAAACACAGATACTGTTACACTGGACCATAGCACAGGGCTACAAGTAGATACAGTAAATATACAGTAAAACACAGATACTGTTACACTGGGACCATAGCACAGGGCTACAAGTAGATACAGTAAATATACAGTAAAACACAGATACTGTTACACTGGACCATAGCACAGGGCTACAAGTAGATACAGTAAATATACAGTAAAACACAGATACTGTTACACTGGACCATAGCACAGGGCTACAAGTAGATACAGTAAATATACAGTAAAACACAGAAACTTAGACACTGGACCATAGCACAGGGCTACAAGTAGATACAGTAAATATACAGTAAAACACAGATACTGTTACACTGGACCATAGCACAGGGCTACAAGTAGATACAGTAAATATACAGTAAAACACAGATACTGTTACACTGGACCATAGCACAGGGCTACATGTAGATACTGTAAAGACCAATACACAGAAACCGTGACACTGGGCCCATAGCACAGGGCTACATGTAGATACAGTAAAGATACAGTACAGTAAAACAGAAACTTAGACACTGGACCCATAGTACAGGGGCTACAAGTAGCAGATACAGTAAAGACTTTACCACAGAAACAATGTTATGATATGTGTGACCAACTTAAGAACCTAATACACTGGACCCATAGCACATGTCAAAAATTTTGGCATTTCACCTCCAGTTGATGATATCCTCCATTTATATGGAATGATAAAAAAGAATCATGTTCCAACCCTTTTAATAGTTTTGGAGTAAGGGACAAGTTATGTAAGGTAGCCAGAAAATAGGGTATAATTGAATGTTATGTGTAGTTAGAAATCAGCATTTTTTCAGAATGGAAGAAAAAGTAGCTGACAACTTGTACAGTGGAACCTCCCCTTTTGCCACTGAAATGTGGTTTCACAACTTTCAAGACATGTGGTCTCCTATAAGAGGTTTTATGTACATAATTATTTAACTGGACGGTTTTCAAAATGTGGTCTCAGAAGACAGGTGTTCTTTCATGACCAATGTCTCCAGACAGGTTCAACTGTACTGCTTGTCTTGACAATGATGACAGATTCTGTAGGATTCTATGAAAGTACCCAGGATGATTGCTATATCAATCAACTTTAAATATCAATGAACTTAAGTTGTTTTTATACATGTACACTTGACAAAATAAAACTGTTCACATTATACAATAGTACTCAGTAAAAATTGATACACAGACATACATCATTATGTGTATCTATTTGAAACCATTAGTTATATGTTCATGTTGTGATACTATCGGTACATAATTAATATATATTTTGTCGCACTCTGAATGATTACAAATGTATATATACATTATATGATTGTTATCTGTTATTTCTATATATGTGTGATTTCCAAGTACAATTGTTATGTAAACATCATCTTACCAAAAAATCTTTGAGCAAGCATCACACTTCATTGGCAAAAAATCTGTAAAAGAGACGAGATCTGATTTGTTAGGATGCCATGATAGAATCGGGAATAAATGTAACATATACTGTTATATCTCTGTGACCAGGTACGGGCAGCATATCTCATTATCTTCTGTTGTATTCCAAGCCTCTGTATGATGCACTTCTCTGATGGAATTTGAGCAATTGTACAAGTATGCATGTATAAAAGGAAGTCCAATATTAGCGTTAACAATGTTTTATTGACCGATTGGAAGTAAACATAATAAAACAATGTCTAGCAAAAGATAAACAATCCAAAACTTATTTCTGAACATAACTGATTATAAACATGTAATAGAAATAAATCCTTGCATAGTTCTTGGAGAGTTTGAACATATATTTTTACTAAACTACAGTTTGCCTACATGTGTATACATGTATTTCAATGAAAAATGTTCTGGATAGTGCCAGACTTTCTTTAATCATTTCACTACTATTTCTTGAAGATAATTCCTTTTCACATAATTTATCTATGGTCTGCCTCTCTTAGGTTGCTGGGTTAAAACTTACAGGCATGTCAATTAATACCAATAAAAATAAAATATGAGGAATCTGTGCATGTCTAGATCACTGCATCTTGCTACTTCAACAAGCGAGTTTCCATCTGTTTTGTCGCCAAACAAGGACCAATTTTTATTGTGTAATGGGAATTAGAATGTCTACTATCACTATTATCAGCCTGGCCATACTATTTTTCCTTGCCTGTTACATTTGGTACCCAACTAAATAACACATACAATGTAGTCTTGGTGTAGAACTAAAAATGATCTGTCAGTGACTCAGTCTCGTGTGAGACTACATTATTCATTAGTGTATGAAATCTCAAATAAGAGGAAAAGTGTAAGGGGATTGGTATGTCCATCCAGGTAGCTCCATTGGTTGAGTAGCTGCAAAGATTGCGGGCAACCTAGGTTTGAATCCCAGTCAGACTGGTATATTTGTAACAGGCTAGGAAAAAGGTTAAAGTCAGACTGGGATTTTCTTCGCCTGTTTCAAATGTACTGTTGTGCCGTCTAATTCTCTGTGTTGTGAAATTCTGCACACTACTTCATGTTCAATTCACTATGTACACCTGTGATACATACATGTATCTCACCGAATTATGTTTCTTTACGCAAAAAGTATTTATCTGTCAGAATAAATATTCAATATTTCAATTTCTATTTTGGATTTTAAACAAAAAAATGTTTGGATTCAAAGAAAAATATGTCTAGAAATGATAGATGGCCTACTGATTGACTGCCACCCATGTCAGGTATCTATTATTTTAAATTATATTCAAACGAGATGATCACCAAAGCCCAGATTTCCCCAAATAAAACTTTACTATGAAGGCTTGACAAGGGATTTTAGCGGGGGTAACGCTATAAATCTCGAAGTAATTATATAAAGCCTAACACTGACTTTGATTTGATTTGATTTGATTTTTTGTTTTACGCCATACTCAACAATTTTTCAGTCATATGATGGCGTCCAGTTTTTATTGTGACTTTTGAGTTTATAATGAACATTATATATTTGGTTCCAGTTCACCTAACATGTATTTATTTCTTTTCGTGAAATTTTGATGGCATCTATCATCTACAAAACATAGATTACTACTTCAAAACTTTTTTGAACATGAATAGGATTTTTACCAGACCCCCCCCCACCCCTTTCCTCCCATTAATAATGATAGAGACAAGTGTTTAGTGCTCAGTACTTGTTTCTTTAAATAAAATATATTTATCATTACCTAGCTGTTTACATGAGGATTCGTTGCAGTTTTGTCCAAGCTCTGGAAACTCCATTTTCTTACATACAATTCTCGTAATAACTGTCTTATTCGCTGTTGACGTTTTCACTTCAAATGATTGAGCACTTTTCAGAATCGGAAATTTATTTGGCACTATTTCGTCACGTCCTGTTGTCTCGTTTTGAAATCAACCACATACGGTATCAAAATGTTTAAAGATGACCAAATGAATGTCTGATGACAATGTGTCACCGTAAATTATAGCCGATATTTTTATTTTTCAATCTTTTCTATTACTCAAATTATTTATAAAAATGACTAAATTGAAATCATATCTGTAAAGCCTAGCTTTCATTTCATACGAGACAAATACACTTTTGATACGCCTCCTTGAAAATGACATCTAATTTTAGAACAAGAAAACCCTAGAAAGAACTGGAAATCACTCATACCGGAACATAAACACTGTCGTTGTAACTTGAACTCAGTTCTAGCCATATGTTTATTTCTGCCCTCCCAACTTATATCTTATCAGATGTTAGGATTTCGTTTTTTTAAGTCAACCCCAGAAAACATGTCGTAAAGCATTAATCGACTAGATCTAGATTTATATAGATCTATGTATCTAAAAAAAAAATATACGTGTGTGCCCCTAAAGTCAGCTAAAACTGCGTAAAACTTGATATTACTATTATAGGTGGAAAATTAATAATAATTAACTTTCTTTAAAAAATGTAACAAAAGAAAAAAATAATCGGGACAGAAATTGTAAGTCGTGGACCTCTGGTGTTTGTGGTATTCTACTATAACCAGCTATAACGTCATCAGTTTTATTTATTAATAATTAGTATATATATTATCAGTGATAAATATAGCTTTTTATGTTCTTATTCGTAAATTCAACCGAACGTAAAATATTTTCAATAAAATCTAAAACACTAGTGTGAATTTAGGAATAGCATGTCATACGTGTATGTATGTAGTCGTTTAATAATTTCCATGATTATACATAGTACATGTATTTACCGATTACGAGATCAGCCTTTCTATATTTTAATATAAATTTTTTAATGTTTAAACCACAACCTAAAATAAATAAATAAATAAATAGATAAATAATAATAATAATAATAATAATAATAATAATAATAATGTGATAGTGAACATAAAATTGATTTATTAGAAAATATTATAAATTGAAGAAATAAAACATAAAAAAACAACCTATTGTCTTTATAATTTGTCATTTACATGTATCCACAACATTTAATGTATATACTGCATGTGTACATACATATCTATTTCTAATAAATCAATAATCTATTTATAACTACAGTGTTAAGGGAATTCCCTAGCCTATTGGTCACCTCCTTGATTAATTAAATTTATTTATTTTATTTATTGGTCTTTGTGTAATTCTTTGACTTTTCCCGTCAACAAGAAACTAAAGTTGTTGATTCCTTAGTGTAATTCTTTGACTAGGCACCTCTCTTCTTGAAAGTCAACAAGAATTGAGTTATGACATATGACATGAACTGTAAGTTACTTTTTTACTTACTAACAATAATGCACTGTTTTATAAACCTGAAAATATAAACTGTTAACCACTTCATAAGCTTAAAGAAGGAGATAGGATATTAAACTGTTTTAGAATATTATATTTTTATAAGCCTATACATAGTAGTAATAATTATTACTTACAGTTGTAAATTATATTGAGTTATGTTACTTATAGACTTTGGTACATGTATATGTAAATTATCACAACATCTAGACAAAATTTACATGTATGTACTTTTTATAACTTTTTATATTAACATGTGAGCTTTTTGCTGAAGCAAAATTTACATCTGTTTTATAGCAAACATGTTACTGATAAATAGAACAGAGCCTGTGTTGACCCTGAGATTAACAGAACTATTTTTACAAGTATTGTACCTTTGAGTATAACTCAAAGAACCTACAAAAGAAGGACTCTGTTCTTATTTGAGTTGAAATTTAAAAAACTGAGCACAAATAGGTATTAAATATTTATTATAAACTTATATATGCTTTCAATATTTATAATATATGATAAATGTATAATATTAAATTCTTTGAAATTTTATAGCTGTCTAGTTATAAATATACTTTACATATTGTCTCAAAATAACTGTACAGTTAAATAAAGGGAGCTAAATCTGTAAATTAGTATAGTTTATATATATATATATATATATTTATATTAATGTCATTGATGTACATGATATTAAGATTTTATATAGTGACCTTCCTTTGATAATGATTTATTTACATGTATATGAAAAATACTTAGTATTGTTTTATTTATTTTTAGAGTCAAAACAACAACTGTGACAATTTCTACAATTATGTGAATAAAATGCTCCGAACCCGACAGGCAACTCTGACTTATTTATTTGTATAGACGAATAAGAGAGATACCCTGTTACAATAATAATAATAATAATAATAATAATAATAATAAAAAACATGAAAAGTTGGTAAACATACGTCATCTGAAGATAGTCATAAATAAAAATGATATCCTTTCCCTCCTTTTTATTTTGTGAATAAATACCTTGCTTAAATATATGCAATTTATATCGGCGACAAGATTAGCAGAACGAGTTACTGGTCTTGGTTTGCACTGCTTAAGGTAATTATGTTTAGTATTGTACTTTTATTGTTACTATTTAATTTTGTCTTTCTCATATTGTTCTAAAATGAGATGGTAAAGTAACTCATTAAATAAGTTCATGCTATATATTACACGTTACAATAAATATTTATCTATTTGTAATATTTCATTGATGAAATCTAGTATCATATCATTTTGTTTTAATAATCTTAATGTCTTCAAACTTAATTCTATATGTTTGTCCTTGTTTAATGTACATTATGTCAATGTTCATTGTATTTATTGTAATGTTGTCTTTATTTTAGATTAACCATGTGTGTGTATGTGGAGATTTTAAATAAAATCTAGAAACAGAACCTACGTGTAATAACTTTCACTTTGTTACATTAGTAAACAATAACACGTGATTCCTAAAATAGAAACACACGTGTTTTGAGTAATTTGTACATATATATATCGCTGATATTATATCATTGGGTGGTCAAATATATAGGCTCACTCGCTCCATCCCTTCTATACCATTAAGATATCACTTTACTATTGCTATAACCAATGTCATTATTTTGCAGTAACTTTGCTATAACCAATGTCATTATTTTGCAGTAACTTTGCTATAACCAATGTCATTATTTTGCAGTAACTTTGCTATAACCAATGTCATTATTTTGCAGTAACTTCAAAAGTTACCGAAAAATACGTACATGTATATCATAAATGAGTAATAGGTCACTGCTTTACATTCTATAATTAGGGTTGCATGCTGTCATTACATAAAGTTTTATTGCTTATTTGTTGGATTTAAAGGATCAATTGACTTTACATACAATGTTATTAGATTTTTAAATCATGCCAAATGTAAAGGAATATTTGCATTTCATATCAATTACATCTACTTAATGTCTCGTATTTAATTACATTAAACAAACGTTCACTTTGCAATGTCTATTTCATGTTCATCAAATATATATGTACCGTTAACAATATTGCCTGTAGGAATCCATTATTTCTATGATATTTAAACATCTGTTATGTAAGTAGGTCTAATTTGGTAGCCTATTTAATTTTGTTTTCATTACAATCAAATTCATCACTTCTCGATTTCCTTGACGCCGGCGGACCGAAGTCTGAAGGACGTTCAATGGCACACCAAAGGGAAAGATGTACTTTGGAAGATGGAATATCAGTACAATATTTATAGCAAGTAAAGAAGCACATATCGACAGAGAAAGGGGGAGATACATTATTCTAATACCAGATTTAAGCGAAGCCAAATGGCCATCAAGTGGGAAAATAGTGCACCAAAGTGGAGAAGTGGTAATATACTCATGAAGAGAGGGTGGAATGCATCAGAAAGGAATGGACGTGATGTTATTAAGGAAAGCAAAGAAAGCACTCACGAAATGGAATGGAAACCAAAAACATGAAATAATTGTGTGGGCAAGATTCTTTACAATGACAGTACGGTAAAATATAAAAATCACAGATGCCAACGTATAAATCTTCAGGATGAAAATGAGCTTCCTGGAAGTATATGCACCTACAAACGGTGTACATGATGAGACGAAAGAAAGATTCTGGGAACAGTTGCAGTCAATAATGGAAAATATACCAAACCATGACATAATTGTTGTAATGGGAGATATGAATGCAAAGGTAGACCAAGATAAAAGAGGATATGAATGCATAACGGGAGTAGGCCTACATGATTTAGGACCTAGAAACGAGAACGATGAATTACTTCTCAATTTCCGTGAACTGAATAAGCTGATAGTCATAGGAATTTTATTCTCGTATAAGAACACCCACAAACTTACATGGACACACACAAATGGGAATACAGAAAACCAAAGTGACCACATACTTATATCCAAACAGCACATGACAATTATGTTGAACACAAAATCAACGAGAGGGACAGATGCTGCAAGTGATGTAAATTCCAAATAATACTAATGAAAGACAAGCAAACTGTGAGTATGTTAGAGGAAAGTGTGAAACAGTCAAGATAAGGAAAGTAGAGACAAGGAAGGCTTTCAGTCTGAAGCTGAAGAATAGATTCCAATTTCTAGAGCCATGGGTAAATAAGGTGTCTTGGAAAGTTGTCGATGAGAAAGAAATGATGAAGTGAAATGTACGAGTAAAGTCGGAACAGAATATAAACATACTGAAAGCACAACATAGTGAGGAAAGATAAGGGGGTGAAGAGGAATATGCGAAAAGATGAAAATTAAGTGAAAGCGTGAATTATGAGACAGAAAGAGCAGCTGATAGTTGCAGGATCAATACAGTGTATGAAGTTACCAGAACCTCGATCGGCGAGAAAAGGAGGGCATTACTTGTGTTGAAGGACAATGGGGGAATTATTGACTGGTGATGATGAGCACAGATAAAGAAGGAAGGTACATATCCAAGAGATTCCAAACAGACCAGAACAAGTAAACTATATCAGACGGACACATAGTGGAGGAGATTGTAACACGCCCTATCACGCAGAAAGAGATGTATCACCACACTTTTAAGAGTTTCAAGAACGGCAGATCAGGCATAGGAGAGATGGAATTATAACAGAACTCATAAAAGCAGATCCAGCAACAGCAAAAAAGTACCCGTAGAAGTTATTTAGTGCAATTTGGAAGAATGTGAAGGTGCCAGTTAATTGGAACAAGGGAATAATAGTTGAATAGAAATGGAAGGAGATCGCACTATGTGACAGTTACGCAGAGAGGTAACCTTACTGTCTCTCTCAGCAAAGATTTGGGCAAAATAGTAGTTTGAAGAATTAGAAATGGAGTTGTCACCAAGCTCCGGGAGGAACATGCAGGCTTTAGGAAAAGACGAGGAACAACATAACAACTGTTCACACTTAGGGACAGCATATATTGTTGAATAGAATGCCCCTCTGTATGTTAACTTCGCAGATTTAAAAAAAAATCGAAAAAGGATATAACTCTGTGCATAGAGATAGCCTTTGGAAGATTGTGCGAACATATGGAATTCCACAGAAATTGAAAACAAGAATAAAGGATAAATTACTCTATTCAGACTCAGAATGTACACTACTGGAAGATGAACAGGGATCAGAATGGTGTAAAGCAAGGATGTGTGATTTATGGACTTATAGGATGGTGATAGACTGGGTGATGAAGACATACACCAGAAAAAAAACCCAGCTGGAACCAGGTGGGATTTTACATCCAAATTAGGGGACTTGGATTTTGCTTGTAACTTAACATGTCAAGATTTCAAGATATGCAATGAAAGACAGATCTATTAAGAGAGCAGGCGTACAAGGTGGGCTTAAATATTAATGCCAAGAAGACCAAAGTGATTAAACTCAATACCAACCGAGACGAAAGACTAGGAGAGGACACTATAGAAGACGTGGAATCATTCATGTATATTGGGGGAGTTATGCCAACAAAAGGGGGAAGCGATGAAGACATAACAGGAAAGGAAAGAGCACACTTTCATCGGTTAGAAAGTTTAGAAATACATTCATCTTTTGCATCAGAGCCAAATTCAGATTGTTCAACTATTTGGTAATACCTGTATAATTGTATTGTTGCAAGAGATGGAAGATGGCAGAGGGTGACAAGAAGAGGCTAGAGATATTTCAGAATGGATGCTTTCGTAATATTCTGCAAGTAAGATGAATAGAAAGATCATCAAAAGTTTAGCTGATGCAGATATAGACATGTAGATTGGAATTTTGTTTCAGATTTATATTGAATTTATTTCTGTGTATGAAAATATTGTTTTTATACACGTATTTATTTACCAATGGCTTAAAACACACTGGACATTGTCCATTTAATACCATTCCGTGTGTCTGAGAACAAGGCATTATTACAGAGCTAATACAGAAAAACAGATTGATACAGAAAAACGGTTAATATAGGAATTCTTACTTCCGGTTAGACAATGGCTGCATTGAGAAAACGATGGTGCCATCCGCCTCGGATATTGTACGGTCTAAATCGGTAGTAAACTGAAATGCAGTATACCGCAATTATCGAAAATTCCGGAAAGGACTTATTTTGGGGATTTGGCTAATTGCAGATCAACACTTTGTCAAATGCTTTTGAGAAATCCATTACAAGCATATCTGTCTATTTTGAACTTTCAGTATTTTTTGGTGACATCATCTATAAATTCTAGGCTCTAAAATTCATATGATCTAGATTTACGAAAATCATGTTAAAGGGGATAAAAGATGTTAAATTGTCTGCGTGTGTCACCAAGGCGCTCACTACATCATCTTTCATAATTTTGCAACATATGCAAGCTCAGGAAATGGGTCTACAATTCTCTGGATTGTATTTAGACCGACCCCGTTTTGTAAATTGGGGAGAAGTGTGCAGTTCGCCAATCGATGGGCTCCGCGCCAGTGTCTAATGACTTCTGAAATATAAGGCATAGGATAGGTGATATTTCAGAAGCCAGCTTTTTACAGGAGACGTGGTTCCAACCCATCTGGTCCACTTGCCTTAGTTGGGTTTAAGTTCAGAAAGAGTTTGGAGATATATTTTTATGTCTGGCATGATTGGATAAGTGTTTTCTCTTGCATGTACTGACTGAAATAAGTTGCGGTGAATGTATTTAGAATTGGAAAGACAGATTGAAACTGCATGTTAAGAGCAGCTGATTTCTGCTTTATGTCTGTTATAAGTTTCCCACTCTCTGTTTTAGTGATGTTATCCCACAGTAGTCGGTTGTTTTACGTTTTATAAATGACCAACATTTTTTCATGAAAGAAGAAGTTGTCTTTCGTCAAATTTTGGTGTAACGATATTTTCGATGTAATGCCAGTATGATTGCCTAAGTAAACTTTATTGTAAATTTATATACACTGTATTTGTGTTTATGCACTTTGATGATTTATATAGAGGTATATGTTTAAACATTATTTTATATTCATAGTGGCATACATTAAATATCATATATGCCAGTTTTTTATGAATGTAAACAAATAATGATATATAATATGAATTGTATTTTTCTATGAAGTTTGAAATTTGTTTATTTATGATAACCATTCAGATTGTCTGTTTATTGTCTTTGGACTAAATGTCTTAATTTTATATTTCAGGATGGTTATCATTGCCTATAAAATAGATATCTTTTGAACTTACGGAATTTAGTAAACTCATAAACTTTTAATTATGTTGAAGTTCATGTGCCTCTCACACAGATAACATAAATATACTTCACAGGTAAATGCAACAATAAAATGAGACGACAGATTTGGTTGGTCATGAAGTAAGAATTGATAACATCAGGATCTACCAGACAACACTAATGTGGCAGCCAGTATGAAGGAGAATATTAGGAAGACCAAAGACAACTTGACGAACAGTTGAAAGAGAAAGTAAAACTTTGGATGGGGAAGTTCGAATGTAGCTAAGACAGTTACAAATATCCAGCAAGTGTAGATACTGCATCAGGGCTTGATGTGTCAATAGGCACGAAGAGGATAGGTGAGGTAAGATGAAGAAGAGGGTAGTGCACCAAACACAACCAAAACAATTATATACCGAAAAATAATCTAATGGCAATCAGCCAATAGGACCAAGTGAAAAATGGCTATATTGGCTGTAGCCATGGCATGTTAAAGAACCCTCTTTGCATTGACGTCAGTCCAACGCAGGCGAAAATGTTTGCCACTTCGCCTAATGTTGGTGACACCGATACATCTTCATATAAGTGAAAAATCCGGGCGGAATGTAATACAACAATAAAATAATAAATCAATGAGTTCTCGAGTTTCCCCAGCGGGTGTCAACAATATTTTGTGTTCCTTTGTATCTACAAGATCTCGGATGATTTCCATAGTGGCAAACATTGGTCAATATTTGCTAGAATAACGGGATTTTGAAGGCGGTTTTGGCGTTTCCGTACAGGATTGATTTCAACAAAATGGCAATATTGACGTGAGAATTTCATGTTGGGCTTCAGACGACACTTTATAATTCCAAAAAATTCTTGTTATATAAAAGATTGAGTATTCTTCATTAATTGGCGGATTAGAATCCCTTTAAAAGATCTAATGATATAAAAGACGGGGTTACGAATTTACAATGACGTAAGTTAATCATCTTGAAGCTATAACTTGCGATTTATTATATATAGTTCTTAAGTTAATATTGTATGAATAGCAGTTTGCAATTGAAAAATTCTCTATCGAAACTACCGACTGTGATTTGTATACATGACGGTATGACACAAAATGTCTCGCTTTAGCGTCTTACTCTCAAGCGAGACAAAGATTGTTAATTGTTGTTTAACGTCCCACATAAGAATTTTTCACTGATATGGAGACGTCACCAAATGCCGGTGAAGGGCTTGAAATTTCTCTTATGCTCGGCACGTACGGCCATTCAGCAGTGAGGGTTCTTTATCGTGCCGACACCTACTGCGACACGGGACCTCGATTTTTACTGTCTCATCCAAAACAAAAAAAACAAAAACAGGAAACCAACCTGTCGCCGGCTGGACTCGAACTCACGACCTCACGATCAAGCGTCGACCGCGATACCGACTGAGCCAGGCCGGCTCGCGAGACAGTGATAGCGGAAACTAGTTAATATATATCATCGTAACAGTAACTTGATCCGAAGAGTCAAATCGACGCTGAATCAATTATACATTGTTCGTTTATTTGACAAAACATTGCAGGAATTTATGGGAAAAATAGTCCCGACAAGAAAAAAATATATATTTGTGTACTATGTAGTGCGTCATCAGTTTCAGAGAGTAGATTAAGAAAACCACCGAGTAGTGATCCAGAAGGTCGGGTCACACTCTGTGACATCAACAGTATCCCAACTCGGAATATGCATAGGTATATAACAAAATAGGAGAAAAGTCCGTCAATGGTGTGCGAAAACATCACAGTATTGTAGACGTTCAAAGTTATTACGGACTGTTGGTTGGTCATAAACTGTACGCAGTATCTGTGTAAATATTAGTGATTAATTTTAAAGATTATTCGTTGTAGTATATTAATCCATATAACACGAAGATGATAATATCTCAGACGTGAGTAGGTAAAATATTTGTAATTATAGATAAACCCATGCCGGTACAGACATCAATACGTAGTTGTTGTATATCAATCCATATAACACGAAGATGATAATATCTCGGACGTAAGTAGGTACAATATTTGTAATTATAGATAAACTGTCGGTACAGATATCAATACGTAGTTGTTGTATATCAATCCATATAACACGAAGATGATAATATCTCAGACGTGAGTAGGTAGAATATTTGTAATTATAGATAAACTACCGGTACAGACATCAATATGTACTTTGTGACAGACAATCTCACAACATATTCATTACCATTAGTTAATCACGGCTAAACATCGCCAACGCATTTCATAAAAGGTTTTCTTTGTCTTCATTTATGAAATGTTACATTAATAATTGCACTACTATTCTCAAGTCTCGGACTTTTAAGCTCCATTGTATATAAACAATAAACAACATTGGCATGAGATATGGATGTTCTCCCAGGACTCACCAGATAACGACGTACATTCAACATATACAGCTTTAGGGTAAAACATACTTTTGGCGATTTTCCCTAATGGACACCAAACTGATATCAAAAAGTTTTGTAAAGTAAGAGTCATTCATTTGTTCATTCATTACTTTTTAATTAATTACGGAGATTGAACATTTATCAAGACCATTTACTGAAAATGAATTGCTCAAGCTGAGTTAGTTAAACATGATGACAATCTTTGTTCCTCTTCGGGGAATCGGTTTTGTTCTGTTAAATTTTACCAAAATGACTGGTATGGGATGTACAATCAATTAACAAGGTACACTTTATTTAGCATATTTGCTTACAGATTAGCATGTACGGCAAACACACGCACACACACGCGTGCGCACAAACATTCATTTGTTATCAAGAAGATCAGTCGTCTTCATAGTTTAATGTACATGTATCTAAATTTTGTTGAAATAGTTTAATAATTAATATAATTCATTCTCCATAAAATTCCAATCTGTGTAACAAGAGAACAATGCACTTTGAATTTGAGATAACTTTAATATCAGTTATTATGAACAGGGAGCGTCCTCACATCTAATGGAACTATTATTTGGTTTATCAGGGCTTATACAAAAAAGATAGATAAGAAGTAATAATAAAAATGATATAAATAATAAAGTAACAATTAAGTATAAAATAATAGTTGATAAGCCCTGGTAATTAAAAAGTGAAAATATTATATCAAATAATTAATGGTAAATCAGAAAGTAAAATCATAATGATAAATAAGTGGATACATGTACTTCATAGTAGATAAAATCCTGGTAAATCAGAAAGAAAGATCATGATATGAATTACCGTAACCCATGGTATATCAGAAAGTAAAATCATGATATCAAATAACCCATGGTAAATGAGAAAGTAAAATAAATGATATCAAATAACCAATGACAAATCAGAAAGAATAATCATGATATCAAATAAGCCATGGTATATCAGAAAATAAAATCAGGATGTCAAAAATCCCATGGAATATCAGAAAGTAAAATCATGATATTAAATAACCCATGGCATATCGAAAGAAAAATCATGATCTCAAATAACCCATGGCAAATCAGAAAGTAAAAACATGATATCAAATAACCCGTGACAAATCAGAAAGTCAAAGCATGATATCAAATAACCCATGGCATATTAGAAAGTAAAATTATCATATCAAATAACCTATGGCATATCAGAAAGTAAAATCATGATATCAAAAAACCAATGGCATATCAGTCATGATATCAATTAACCTATGTTATATCATAAAGTAAAATCATGATATCAAATAACCCATGGTATATCAGAAAGTAAAATCATGATATCAAATAAACCCATGGTAAATGAGACAGTAAAAACATGATAACATGTAACCCTTGGCAAATCAGAGAGTAAAACATGATTTCAAATAACCCATGGCAAATCAGAAAGTGAAAACATGATTTCAAATAACCCATGGCAAATCAGAAAGTAAAAACATGATTTCAAATAACCCATGGCAAATCAGAAAGTGAAAACATGATCTTAAATAACCAGTCATATAAAAGACAGATCGGCAAATCGGAAAGATAGTAAATGATCTATGGCAAATCAGAATGTAAAAAAATTACATCAAATAATCCATGGCAAATCGGAAAATGAATACATGGTATCAAATAACTCATGACAAATAAGAAAGTAAAACATGAAAACATGTGACCCTTGGCAAATCAGAGAGTAAAACATGATTTCAAATAACCCATGGCAAATCAGAAAGTAAAAACATGATCTCAAATAACCCATGGCAAATCAGAAAGTGAAAACATGATCTTAAATAACCAGTCATATAAAAGACAGATCAGTGGCGATATGGAATAGACAATGACAAAGAATTAAAACTTAAAATGGCTATTTATAACATACTTTTGTAGGTATGTGAAGTTTATGCTGATAAGTCAATAGAATACATACGTATCAGTAGATATGCAAATGACCCAGAAGAAAATTGTTCAAACGTTCGAACTTTCGTTTGCAAGTACAGCATAAAGTAAATGATTGATTTATTGCCTTTGTTAGTACACTTTCAATTTCAAAATAATAACTTGATACACATCTCTGTAAACTCGTGTTTGGAGAATCAGTTTTGACGTAAAATTGATAAAGGAAATGAACAATGTAGGCGTACATAAATAAATGTTTGAAATATTCGCAAAGCAAGTGACTATTAGGCGTGTAATTGATTTAAGTATCGAAGTCAATTTCATGTGCGATGGTGTGCAGAAAATACTAAACACTCTTGGTCAATGGATACATGCAGATTGTTATAAGAAATGTTTTCTTTCATTTCAGCTGTACACAAATCATTAACAAAATATTACAAGAAAGGATTCCAGAAACAAGCTTTGGCACGTTTGACGTCAGTTTGGTACTAATGATCTGAATAATATGATAAGATGGGCGTTATTTTTCATGTATAAAAATCACAGTTACATTTTATGAAAAGAAACTACTGTGTAAATTGTTTACTAGAAGTGTTTGACTGCATGGTATACTAATATTAAATCTGGGAGTTTTCTACAATGTCAGTCAGCATTCTCTGTCCGGGGGATACGGAATAGCAGAACTTCCATTGAAACATTCAGAGAGTAAATAGTAAGGAAAAACTGGATAATTATTTTCAATATGAAGAAGTTTTATTTGAAATCACATTATGAACACATGGTATTTATAAACGAAAGTACATTCAGAATCTTCAAGTTTTGTCACTTACATTATTTGATAGATATTCATACTCTGCGATATATTAAGCGCCGTGGAACTTTGGGGCTTACGAACAATGGCGTCATAATTCAAAAGATTGATTTAGTAGCTTATTGCAAATGTCTGTACATAGCACACCACAGCGGGTCCTTGTAAGTCAATTCGAAGAGCTAACGCAGACGGCGTCACCGCTGTTTTGGAGTTTGAAAGCACAGATGTCAAAAATGATTATGATCTTTTAAAAACTCAGTGATGCGAATGAATTTAAGAATTAAAGTATTAAAACTCCAAAGTATGTATGCATATTTTATTTTACATAATATCGTACTACATGTACTAAATATCTTTGATAATGTTTTGTTGACATGATAACATCACTGGACATTCGTTAACTTTTTTTCGTTTACTAGTTTTGATATATAAAATCACATATGCCACAGTAAATCAGGAGGTTCAGGACACACTCGGTATGAGTCCCCGTCAAACCCAAATGAAATAAGCGAGGATTGAATCCTCCTCACAACTGGTAAAGACGATTCTACAACATCTGTCGAAAAAGTACCGATTTGTTCGTTGGGAATAGATGAAAAGCGCAAATGCTTATTTACCTGTTCGTTTATTATTTGCTTACAACGAATAAAATTCGGCGCTTATGTCAATGAAATATTCACAGAGTTGTCGGTCCTTGCACTCCTCAACAATCTCTGTTAACTTCTCAACTTTTGCCAGATTCTGGCAAAATATATAATCTCCTATAGATTTTACTCGTTATATCAGGTATCGGTCTTTTTGGATATATTCTTAGAGCTGACATAGAAAAAATACTATTTGAGGTGGAAATGGATATAATAGGGACTATATTTTTGCGAAAAGTTTCCCCTCTCTGTGTAATTTTGTTTTATATACATTCTGTTGGTTACATGACCTCGTGTTTTGGGACTTCTTTTTAGACGTTGACAAAGATTGTTGAGGGGTGCAAATACCGACAACCCTGTGTAAGAGATTGTGAAAAATTAGTATGTCCCGATGTCCTCCCTCCCCTTTATATATACCATCTTCCATCATTATGTTCGCATACTGTAACTTATGTTTGATAACAAAAATGTATTGTAGTTAGATACTGATATGTATTATAGTGGAACATCACTATTAAGACAACATGAATTACTAAAATTAGTCTGAATTGCTAAGATGTCTCTTAAGCAAGGTTCTCTACTTATTACAAATATAACATGAAACTGAAAACTAATGTTCTTAAATGTGAAGTGGTCTCGTAAGTGAGGAGGTTTAAGCCGATGTTACACTATATGTTTATGTCGATGAGTTGCAATTCTTTCCCGGTAGCAGATTCGCTTCTCTCCGGTGCTACTCGCGTATGATCCTCAGACTGGACAGGGGAGTGTGTTAGAGCGTATAGTTGTCGCTGTCGCCACCTCGGACTCACGAACTTTCCTCCAATAGTAAGTATGCACTCACCCCAACATTACACATCATTACCAATAAATGGCATTTCATAAGTTACAAAAACTTCGTGAAACAAATGAAGTTTATTCTATACTGATGGCAAATAGATTAACACAAAATATATCATTAACATATTCAACCTGGAAGTCAATCATTGTAATCTCGTAAACAAGACCATTGTGATTTTGTAACTTTTGTTTTTAAATCGTCCATTAAATTTCTTTAAAAACACGAAAATAATGTTGAATAAAACTCAAGTAGAACCATCTTATAACTTCGAATTAAGTAATGTTGATCCACAAAATAAACAACAATCAGGATATTGATGATATCCTTGTTGGCCGCTGAATGTACAGAAATAAGACGAGTTTATGTGCTTCCATGTAAATGTTCTTTGATTTTAACATTACGTAGAATATGCTTAGACAAAAGGTCAAACAGCTCAAAGATGGATAACACACTAGCGCCAAGAAACAAACCCATGGATCCGCCAATATCGCCTGAAAGTGAACCATCAAAAAACATTGAGTTATACGTGTTTATGAACACAGGTAAGCGATATATCGCTTGTTTTATTAAGACCAAAGCTAGATATACACATGTGTTTTCTGTTATATCAAAGTTGAAGTTAAGTTGAACTTGTCAGGGGGTTGGCACCATAAGACTAGAGAATTTCAAATAGTATTATGAAATTTGAATTTACTTTGGGTTATACTGAAATATGATTTCTGTCTGTCTATCTATCTATTCAAAGTTTTAGTATTAAAGAATAGCAAACATCGACAAAATTATATATGTTGAACTTGTACAAATCAATTAGAAAAACAGAAAAGATTTCATGAATAAAGTAACTGTAGATAATTTTAAAAACATTGATAATGTTTATTCAAATGTTGTTTAAAATAATTAAAACCGACCAGATTAAAACGTACAATATTACAATATTATCACTTACACCAGAGGGCAAATATGTCATAGGCAGCTTGCTGTTTTATATCTTCATAACTCATTTGTCTGAAGAATATATTTAACTGGAGAAAATTATTCCTGGAATAGAAATTCACACACAATATATAAGATTTCGATTATTATTTGTATTCATGTAGCGAAAAGAAAATAAATGAATGTAAGCTGCCAGAATATAAATGTTAAATGAATAGAAAGATGCCCAATACGGTGGATATAAAAAAGTAAAATAATATTGACCAAAGCACACTGCTTATGATATTACTAATAATTACTAATATTATACTTATATATCGAAAACGACCAAATGTTTACAGAATGATAAATATTTACTACAGCAGAATGTTCAATGTATTTCAACATTTTCCTCAATAAACTTAGTCCATATTTTCTCAAGCCTGCTGGACCTTTAAAAGTGCTTTTTCACTGAATTTAATAAACTATTATTGTTTTGTATCAAAATGTTTCTGTATATCAAGAATAAGATTCATTTCATTGATTTAAAAATTTCATCGTCAGTTGCAGCGCACGAGGTGAAAAAGCTATAATATATAAAACAATAGATTTCCTTATATAAACAATAAAAAATGGAGTTGTCGCGGGAATTATTGCTAAATAAAAGTGATTTACAGCAATTACCAAATTTACGCGAAATAAAATGAAAAAGAAATCAAATCGTTATTGATAAAGAACAAATTTATTACTTACTACCCGATATTCTGAAAAAGAACAGTTTATCTTACGACCCGACATTGTGCCAAAAACCATCTTTATGACTTACTACCATACGTTGTGCCAAAGAACACCTTTATTACTTACTACCCGATATTCTGTCAAAAGAACATCTTTATTACCTACTACCCGGCATTCTGCAAAAAAAGAACTTCATTGCTTACTACCCAACATTCTGCAAAAGAACAACTTCATTGCTTACTACCCGACATTCTGCAAAAGAACAACTTCATTGCTTACTACTTGACATGCTGTCTAAGAGGATTTATTGCTTACTATCCGATATACTGTCTAAGAACACTTTTATTACTTACTACCCGACATTCTGCAAAAGAACAACTTCATTTGCCGAATTACACCTTTATTGCTTACTACCGAAGATTCTGCCTCACACCTCTACCGAAAACTGCTTACTACCGAAAATTTTACCTCACAACTTTATTGCTTTCTACTGAAGATTCTGCTAAGTTACACCTTTATTGCTTACTACCGATGATTCTGCCAAATAACTCCTTTATTGCTTACTACCGATGATTCTGCCTCACACCTCTACCGAAAACCGCTTACTACCGAAAATTTTACCTCACAACTTTATTGCTTTCTACTGAAGATTCTGCTAAGTTACACCTTTATTGCTTACTACCGATGATTCTGCTTAGTTACACCTTTATTGCTTACTACCGATGATTCTGCCAAATAACACCTTTATTGCCTACTACCGATGATTCTGCTAAGTTACACCTTTATTGCTTACTACCGAAGATTCTACAAAACAACACCTTTATTGCTTACTACTGATAATTCTGCTAAATTACATCTTTATGTCTTACTATTCTGCCTTACAACTTTATTCCTTATTACGGTTGATTCTGCTAAGTTAGAAATTTATTGCTTAATACCGACGATTTCACCAAATAACACCTATGTTGTTTACTACCGAAGATTCTTCTAAATTACACCTTTATTGCTTACTACCGATGATTCTGCTAAATAACACCTTTATTGCTTACTACCGATGATTCTGCTAAATAACACCTTTATTGCTTACTACCGAAGATTCTGCTTAATAACACCTTTATTGCTTACTACAGATGATTCTGCTTAATTTAACCTTTATTACTTACTACCGATGATTCTGCTAAATAACAGCTTTTATTGTTTACTACCAAAGATTTTTTACAAACAACACTTTTATTGATTACTACCGAATATTCTGTCAAGTTACGCATGTATTGATTTCTGTCCGACGTTCTGCAAAAAGAACAACTTTACTGCTTGGTTGGATTACATGTTCTTTGAACTTTTTGAACTCTCCACTTATAAATCGAGTGTATATTTGTATAGTGAGTAATTGGCGTGACTATAGAAATCTTACCTAATAAATTCACTGTCAATTTTTACACTGTCTTTGAATGCATCGAGTTCCTTTACAAGACCAGAGAATGCTCGAGTGAAAGACGAATCGTTCCCATCAATAATGTTCGAAATTTTCAAATGCTCCGAAATAGAGGTATAATTGGATGCTATTTCCCCCATAATATCGGTAAGATTTCTGAAATATTCTGTCTTATTAAAAAATTCGTAATAATCCATGGAATCAATATCATTTGCTATTGTTCGCCATATATCGTTCGAATCTTGTTGCATCCTTGATAGCCAATCACATAACGAGGATTCACGAGCACGAGCATCTTGAAAGAATTGCTCTAACTTCGTTATCAACTCATATGTTCGTTCAGACGTTAAGATTAGAGATATATTCATTTTCGAAGAGAAACCCTTCAAATACATGTTAATATTGTCTTTGATATTGGAAATGTTTATAAAGACATTTTTGTAAAACATATTAATATTTGTTTGTAATGAAGTGACACTTTGATTCACATTTTCCATCAAATTTGAAAAATCATTCCATTTTTCATCAAATTCTTCTACACGCGAAATGAGAACTCTAATTGGCCATTCAATAGTCTCATAATAAAACACACTTCGAGCAAATACCCAGTTACGCATAAGATAACGGAATTCCTCTCTGCCATAAACTATTTCAGACTCTTCTAGATATCCTGTCTGGTATGCATTTTCAGTTAAATTTATCAGAAGATTGATAACATCGATTGTTTTATTCAGCCTCTCGTAATACAATGTCCCGTATTCTACGGCGTAATTATTATGGACTCGTGATTCTCTCAAAAGATATTTCGGTGTTGCATAGAAATTATGTTCTCTCGGAATGTCTTTGAATTTATAACGGAATATATTGACTCCTGTTTCATATGCCTCTATCAGCTGTGTGTAATTGTGCATTGCACGCAAAATGATTTCTTTTCGATTACTTAATATTTCCATTGTTGATTCATAAAAGACCAAACGCGCAGATTCGTCTGTAAAATTATTGTCTGCAAGTTTTCTTATTTTATTTTCTACTGTCAGTATCAATTCAGCATATCCCAGACCCACGATATGTACAGTTCGTTCTTCCATGGCATCCCGCGGACGAATAAAATTCTTTTGGACAATGTAAATCTGATAGCGGAACAAATTTTCTTTGAACGTGTAATGGGATAGCATGTTTGAGTTTAACTCCTTGATTTGAACAGCACAGTTCTGAATTATTTTTGACAATCTAGTCAATACAGTTTCGATTTTTACTACTTCTTCGTTGAATTTTAGTGCCAGTAGCTTGGTCTTTTGAAACTTCTTGTGTTCGTATCTTGACGTTACTTCCGCTGCACGTATTATATTGTAAGACAAGTCTTGTGTAACGTTCGAGTTTAAAACCGATTCTAAGGCATGTTCGGATGTAACTGCATAAGAAATATCTGTTTCATATATTCCAAAGTTACATGGTAACGGACAAAAACATGCAGTGTCTAGAATTCTAGGAAATGTATCTGAAATAGAAAATGTATCATGTATAAAACCAAACGAATGGTGTAACGACAGACAATATGGAGGTAGACTTTACATTTGTCCCGAGCAAATATAATACAGATATAAGAACTATATTGTATACGTTCCCTGTATTGCTAGTTGGCAAATTTTATGGTTGGTATAATAGCCTTGTTGGCGATGACTTTGTTTCACTGAGTGAAATGCTGAGTTACCTGTTCGATAGCGGTTGTTTAGTTTTCTGTACCGTTTGTGACTAGGGTAACTCCCTCACCTATTTCATTTGAATTTGACTGGTCAACAGGGGATGCTACTCCTCCATGACACCTGATCCCACTTCTGGATTTTCAGAGATCCGTGATTGTCCAATATCACCAGATTTGTATATGTATCCTGAACATTGAAGATTTATACTATCAATCTATGCCAATAACATCGGTCCGTCGGTCCTGACTGACAAAAATCCGTTCGGACCGATGTTCTTTTCTCAATTTCCGGACCGCATGACCGATGCCGTTTTGAGTAATAGTTTTCCTTGAGTATGCACTCGTAAAGGTTTTTTTTAACACCAAGTCATTACTTGTCTATAACAAAGCTCTAAATCATTTGCAGATGCGACCATTTTTAAGATTTTGGCGAGTGTTTACTTGCAAATCAATCGCATATTGCAACTAGTTTCTACCGAACCAGAAATCGAAAGTTTTCCGTTTTCACCTTGAAATTACATCACCGAAATCATGGTCAGCTATGCCCTTTACAACAAAGCATTTGACTATTCAGTTTCGATAAATTAGAGCGTCTGACTCACATCGATTACTGTAAAAAAAAAACACGCTGTGTGCTGTCACATTCGTACGACTTTCAACTTGAACAAACAGAACAAGGTGACGTTTTCTTTAAATCAGTGTCGATTTCAAGAGAACAATCTGCCTCATCATCGGATACTAGATTGAGTTTGAAAGATATTGGTTAAAGAAATACTCTTGCCGAGTCCTGGCTAGTGCTCGAAGAGGAGACAGACGCTTGCCTTGTAAATTCTGTCGAAATGCAGACTATTTATACGTCGTATCGGTCGTTAAAAATTCACAAAAAAAAAAAAAAAAATTTAAGTTTGCCATAACAATATGCAAAATGTATATTTAAAGCCCTGGCTAGCTAGTAAAACTACTGGTTCAAATGAAAAGTGATTTTCGTATTGTTATAGCGCACTGCATATCAAAGCGACTGTGTCTGCATGATCAGAATTCCATCAAGGCTGAGTAATAATTGTGGTTTATCGATTAACCTTATAATTTTTTTCGCACTGACAATATTTGGTTCGGACCTGTGTGGAACCTAGCTACACAGGTCCAAATGACCTGTGGGAGACAAAAAAATTTGGCGTACTATGGTATCTGAGATTTTATATCGGGTTACGTATAATGCAATTGAGAATATTCATTCATTCATTCATTCATCCATTCATTCACTCATTCATTCATCTATCACTCGTGTAGTATAGCCGAGATTGGTATTTTTATAATTCATAAACTGTATCTTATTTCAGAAAATGCAACGCATCATATATAATCTACAAATGACTGGGGATTTGAAATCAAGAAAAAATTCTTGTATAAATTCAATGACTGGATTTGAAATCAAGAAAAAATTCTTGTATAAATCCATCTATCCATTGTATTAGACCTTTCAAAAACCTTGAAATGATGACATGATAACACTTTATGGATGTCAAAAATTAAGAATTATGAATTTTACCTATGACATCTTTTAAACAACCAAAGTACTTAGATAAACTGCAAACTGGTGGTGTATCTGAAAAATGATAGAAAAATCGAAAATAACTAAACCACTGAACGAGTAAACATAACAAAACAATATTGTCGTTTTAGTATTGCTATCATATATATATATTCTAGGGAATTCCGAAATGACAAAGGTATGTTAAGGATATGCTTTGAACGTAGGGAATAATATACACATTACGCTACAATTAGAAGTTATCCTCAGATTTGGACTGACATTAAAGAAGAAGATCTCAAAAGGGAAATTTAGATTATAAAACGCAGATAATCGATATCATTGTGATAAAAGAACGCATTTAATATCGAAATTATCAAAACCAGATAACTATTAATCTCACCGTTTTTATGAGGAAAGTAAATGTGTCTACATCCACATTTATCCATAGCAACCATTGTAAGGCAATTTAACTGACAAGATTCTTTTGTATATACATCTACGTATTCTAATTCTATATCTTGACAGGAACCATGAGGTTTAGGTAAATTGTTGACCTGAATTAAGAGTGAATATATATGCTTTAGAAGTCACTATACAACAGTGTAATTAAATGAAATAACACTTAAACGAACTATATTTTGTACGAACATTTACGTATAACAAACTTTGTCTTAGGTGAACACATTTGAATGTCCATTCATTTTATATTCTATATTGCACACTAACATACAGAATCCAAAGTCCTAGATATCTAGATATATTTTCACAGAAAGTTAATATCAATTTGAATCTGTTTGTAGATGGTCAATTTCCACATGAGTATATATTTGTACATTTAAATCATAATCGTTCTAACAATTTTAGTCAATATATATTTAATGACGAAATTTGTCTTTGATTTTTTTTTCGTTATATCCATACAACATAATGTTTACATTGCGTATAATCCGTTATAATGGCGTTTCACTGTCCATTTTTATATTAAGAATTAATATATATTTATCAATGCAATCACCACATTGCAACCAGTACTACTACTTCCACAATACGATGACAAAAGCACACAATAAAATATACCCATATTACTAACTTCAACATATTTCACCCCAACAAACACATGTGCTCCTGGGGATATTGCTTGACCTAATGCATATACTCTTGGAATTTCTCCCGGTTCATGAAGTAGAATTTTGATTCCAGCCGCACCATGCGGGCCTAGCATGTACTCGTATTGTTCCACGTTCAGTAGTAACTGAAGACCATTCTCCACACCTACAAATGTGAGAATGAATTTTAATTTTGACGTCACAACATTAATCATCATACATCACAAACCTACGGAAGCGTATTAGGCTCATCTACCAAAATATTTTTCTTGAGAGTGAATTTTTTTTTATCTGGCGGTCGCCACATAATTAGTTGCCAAAATATTTTTCTTGAGAATGAAAATATTTTTCTGGCGGCCGCCACTTAATGATGTGGCGGTCGCCACATAATTAGTTGCCAAAATATTTTTCTTGAGAGTGAAACTATTTTATCTGGCGGCCGACGCTTAATGATCTGGCGGCCACCACAGAATTAGATGCCAAAATATTTTTCTTGAGAGTGAAAATATATTATCTGGCGGCCGCCAATTAACTATCTGGCGGTCGCCACATAATTATCTGGAGGCCGCTACATAATTATCTGGCGGCCGCCTGATAAATAAGGAGAGAGAGAGAGAGAGAGAGAGAGAGAGAGAGAGAGAGAGAGAGAGAGAGAGAGAGAGAGAGAGAGAGAGAGAGAGAGAGAGAGAGAGACTTTTATTGATATTACAGTCACTTATTCATCTGGCGCTTATTTATCGGTATTTTTATATACGGGTACACGGAGTACTGTAAACTATTCCCTTCAACACCATGTTCGGCCGTGAACAGTTTTACAACAGGGATTCATTAATGTTCTTTTCAAAGTTCATGTAGGCCTATCGTTATTTCAGATATATCTTAATAACATATTTACACTAAAATACAAATTATGTCAGCAAAGTATCCTTAGGCCCTCGGGCTGATATTGGAGTCTCGGGTTGATATGGCATGCAATACAGATTTTGCCACGTATTATTCTTTATGTATTATCAACCACTGCGCATCATAGCATGTGATAATTTAATAATAATAATAGGTAGGTGAGCCTAATACGCTTCTGTACAAACTCGTCAGTTAAATATCCAAGCGTATTTTACAATTTGGATAAAATCTATCTTACCTGGAGACGATATGTATCGGTCTTCG
This sequence comes from Atrina japonica, assembly GCA_030159075.1. Classification (NCBI taxonomy): domain Eukaryota; kingdom Metazoa; phylum Mollusca; class Bivalvia; order Pterioida; family Pinnidae; genus Atrina; species Atrina japonica. The sequence goes on along the minus strand of BROG01000129.1, from coordinate 1,322,660 downwards.
CCCGTACTCTCAAATGTAAAACAAACGCCAAGATCTGTGGCCATTTCATGAAAATCGTTGTGGTCACAAGTTTTACCATTATAAATACAGCTGTAAAAAGTGCGAATATATACTTAAAGGGGCATTAACTGAGTTTTGTTTTCCAAAGGAATATTTCTTTTTTACTAATTAGATTGATATACATGATTTACATAGATAGATAGACATGGTCATAGAAATTCTTTATTCCTTATATATTTTTGCGAAACTCCTTGAGAAACCCACTTTTGTAATTATTCACTTGCAATTGATTGATTCAGCTTTCCTTTTTGTGTATGCCTATCACACTGGACCTTTTCTTATTTTCACAAAATACTGGGATACGAGATTTTTTATGCCAGTGTATAACTCATACTTCTTATTGTATTATCTTGTACAGTGCTAATAGTAGCAAAAATACAGCTTACTCCCTTTAAATTTAATTTTACGTAATGACAAAATCTAAACATATACACATATACATGTAACTAAATTAGCAATACACACAACCCCAGTATTGAACCAAATGAAGACAAGAGCGCCACAAGGGTAACGTTTCCTTTTTTCTCATGTTACGCTCATCGTATTGTTTATTGTTTATAAAATCTTCTTGCACGGTCACAATCTAGATATAAACAATCTCAGATACCAAAGTATAAATCTTTAGGATGTCCAGGGTAGGTACAAATCTGATAAAAAGTGGACAACCACGGACATCTCGCAATCAGGTGGGATCAGCTGTCATGGAGGAGTAAGCATCCCCGTAAATCAATACACTGAAAGTGAAACTGAAACAATAACTGACGATCATTTGGGAGAGTAGATATAAAGAACAAACGGTGGAAGGTACCGACGTTAACATGTACGTTAATGAAATAATTCGGAATTTTGCTGAACCCAATATTTCAATATTCTTTTTTTCTTCAATTTTACCTATTTCAACACTATCACTAACATTGTAGAACCACACACACACACACACACACACACACACACACACACACACACACACACACACACACACAAACCGGTATAGGGTATTACAAAACACTACAATAACAAAAATATGTAATATTACCTCATTAATAGATCTTCTTTCAGATGTGATGACTGAAAATGCAAATCTGTCAGTGACAAGTTTTCTGCCTTAAATGCATGAAGATCGCTGTCATCAATTGTCGACAAGTTAGTGAACATCTTCACTATCAGATTGTATCTGCCCAAATCCGCTGATGATGTTGATCTTCAGAGTAAAATACAAACATAATAACAAACAAGTACAAGTGATAGTACATTTACCCTGATTTACCCTATATATATATATATATATATATATATATATATATATATATATATATATATATATATATATATATATATATTATATATATATACAGTAAAACTTGTTATAGCGGTCACCTCTATATAAGGATTACCTGTTTATAAGAGCCAGTTTGTTCAAGTCCCTTGACTGCATACTTCAACTAAATTGAACCTGTGTATAAGAGTCACCTGAACATAAAGGTACATATTTCCTAGTCCCTTGGGTGAATCCTATATACAGGTTTCACTGTATATATATATATATATATATATATATATATATATATATTATATATATATATATATATATATATATATATATATTTATATATATATATATATATATATATATATATATATCGATGCAATCACCACATTGCAACCTCAAAATCTGCTTTAGTATTGTAAAATTTGTATAACTTGGGTGGAGTAACCTTTTGATTATTCTATTAAATAATTAAACTCGCTCTTGTGTTAATCCATGCTTTACAGAAAATGCGTTTTATTTTCCACTCGGTATAAGTAGGTATAAAGACTAGTAGGAACGATAACTCTTGTCAGTATAATTTGGATGTTATTATGATGCATAAGATTTACACTCGTCCAGGCCTAGAAATTGTTCACAAACTCCGTTATGTGAAATATATAGAAATAGATAATACAATAGTTATATAATATACAATGTGCATCTCTTTACGTTTGAAGGATCTTGTCATCTGTTTCTGTGGCTAAAAAGAGTAATGTTTCACCGGTGATATAGATATTTTAATAAGTAAAAGCAACTAAATTTTATAACAAAAACAAACACGGCACCTTAGTATTTTGATTTTCGTTGCATGTGGTGACCAGGGGATATAATTTCTAATTTGAAATGAATTTAACTTTGAACTCACGGGTATGACTAAAAATTAATCTTTGGCACCTGGTCCCACATCTTGATTTCCTTGTTTGTCCAATGTTCACTAAATTGTTATATTTGCTAAAGGACATCATCGTTCTTAGTACTGTGATATCTATGGTTTAGATATTATTTTCATTGGTTTACAATATAAAACTCTCAGCTACCAGTGTATACATTTTCAGGATGTCCATGATACGTATGCAAACCTCATGATATTGGACAAACACGGACGTCTGGAAATCCAGAGGTGGGATCAGGTGCCATGGAGGAGTAAGCATCCCCTGTTGATAGGTCACATTCAGTATTTATTGAAATTATGAAAAAAATTGATTTTGGAAATATGAAAAAAATTACTTACTTGAATGCGTTTTGATTGCATATAGTTACACCTGGAAAACGCAGTGAATTATTGTAATTGACCTTGACATTGATAGATACAGGCATGCTGTTGTAGTACAGGATTCTGTCTATGACTTGGAAAAGTAGCAACCCAAAACACGAAAGAACCAAAATACCCCAAATGAATCTGAAATGCAGAAGGATATAAACCTGTACAATTTGTAAACGGATGTGTACACCGGTAATTAGGACAAATCACGTAATATAAGTATTTATCGAATAAACAATTCGATGATGAAATGAACGTAGTTCAAAGAATGTATAAAAGTAGAGTTTACCTCAGAGAAATAAAATCAAATGTCAACTCAACTTTAATTTCCTGGTTTGTGATATATTACAACTTGTTAAATCGAAATGAAGCTTTTGATATCAAGGCGATTAATCACTCTTCATTACTCTTTTTAGCAACTCACCTGGCTCACATGCTTGTAAGGAAAATACTATAGTGGTTAAAATATCATGGAAAGTAGTTTTTTTCGATCTGTGACCTTTTGACAAAATTATTTTGAGTAAACAGTGCATATTTCCTCAATTTCCCCGGCATTTTTCATTAAGAGAAGCTTCTCATTGCTTTATTTGATCTGCATAGTTAGCCCAGTAGTTGAGCTTCTACGAGGTTTATATTCATTCCGCCATATATTCCATACTCTACGAATACACTGACCATGTCGACACCAGCTAACTTGTCATTCGATTTCTCTCTACCGGGGAACAATTTATGGGTTTATCTATCATTGGTTATTGAGTGTCACCTACAACGTATCTAGGGATCTAATAAACATGTTAAGAGATAATTACGCTGTCATGATATGCAGATTAAAGTTGTTTTTCATCTAGCTGAACACAAATCTTTTGATATACTGATATGTTTATATAAACATCGATCAACTGTAGTTTTAATTATTTTGTCCAATATTGAAAACACGAAAATATGGATGACAATTCGCGACTCATCATAGTTTATTGTTAAATCTATAAGTGAGCTATTTTATGCAAATAAGAATGCACTTATGTTAATAAATTGATACATTATTTATTGGTTTTTGGTCAGTGATTTGAAGAATAACTACTCGAATGTCTTCGTTGAATGTGTTCATACTCATGTTTAGACTATTTACTGCGGGAAAGATAAATAATGAATGTTCTATCCATTTGGGTGAATTACTGTATGCAAATATGCTAAACCCCAAGAGTTAATCAAAGAATTAATACAAGCTATTGTACTCCACTCAATAAACGGATTGTTCCATTTTGCTCATGAAGTTTAGTATCTTCCGTTGTACTTTAAAGTAAATGTAAAATTGTGTACTGGGTATACACATACTAAACACCTGTATAAAATATAATTAATTATTAATTTTTTACGATTGCTGTTTAAAGATTTGAAAAGATGAAATTAAGGAATGTTTTTCGTTTTTTTTGGTTACGAAATTTATTCTATATAATTGAGTTTTTCATATGACGTAACAGCTAAACAGCTGTGTGAGACGAGAAGTAATTCCCTTTTCTGGCTTCAAATACTAAATGAAATTCAGGTTTACTGTCTTATTTTCATATCATTTTGAAAAAAACTAGTGATATGACAAGTTATGAACACTTATTGTCAGATTTGAATCGAGATTAGTTTATATTCTATCGTTTCATGCAGGAAGGTGAAATGGCTGCGGACATAGCATTGCTGCTTTATATACAACAAATTTTGAATTCTAATATATTATTAATGGAATATAACATAGAAAGTTTGTGTGACTAAGGAAAAGGGAATAAAGCGAATATTCGTTCATGACAACTGAACGTAGCTGTTTTATTTGACAATTTTTACCAATCAGCTGGGAACCGGGATGACTCATTGAGTGATTCGTACGTAACATACGTATTTCACACGGCCTGATTTCATATGATGCGAGTGGCGAAATGTTTCTGATACGAATATCCGGTGAAGGCAAACAAATTGACCTGTTTATCAGATATGCTTGACAAAGTTGCAAAAGGCCTAACTCTCTTTATACTGTTCAACAGAAAAGTTACAATTGTAACTACGAAGCAAACTTTCATTTCTATGGTCTTTATTTCCGGTCATATCATGACTTAGATAATCATAATATGGGCCGTAGGCTGTACAGTGTGCTATAGATGTAGTCTCGTGTTTCCGATTTCTTTCTGTGATTTTTGTTTGTTTCGTGGTAGGCCTAATGTATGGCTTTTAAGATATAAAAAATAAACATGTGATATTCTTTTCTTTATTAAATCGTTCATTTATTCTTACGCTAAGCGGTTAATACTCGGGTCACGTGACTGCAAATACTGACATATGCAATATATCGCTCTATATACTTGCAATGAAAGGAATTGAAGTCTGTATGTAAATATAATTCTTTGTTATACCAAACTGGATTGAATGACCATAGCAATGATTGAATTATCTGTCGGTATGTGTATTCTATAGTTTAAATTTCACTATTGCCAGTCTACTGCACATACTTACACTGAAATATCGAAAAGGATGGGGGTGAATTTCTCATTTGAGATAGATGTGACAAAATTATCTGCTTCAACCATTTTGACCTGTAGGTAACGATAACTGTATGGGACGATATTCGCTGTATACAAATTGTTGAACTGTTTAATGAAACGCGTCTTATATGGTAGTCTATAATAGATGTTATATATAATTTCCAAAAAGGATGGTCTTTTGTATGGCAATAGCGCTTAATTATATATCAGTTCTGTGCAAATAGCACTTAAAAATAAAAGCATTGGAATATCGGAAATTGACTTCAGATTGTTGGAAAAAATATACTTTTGCGGGGGCAAAAGTTCATATACCGCTGTACAAACATGAATAAATATCAGTCGGGATCGACGGCAAATAACTGAATATTTGGTTTATTGACTTGATATGTTGTAGTTGTTGTTAGGGAAATCTAACCACACAAGTAATACAAGTGTGAAGGTACTATACTTCTAACGAACTTATCATTAAGGAGGCTGTATAACTATTAATGTAAGCTGAAAGTTCATAGCAGTGTGCCCTGATTCTGATACCATGAACATTTATGTAATTTGAAAAAATAAACAACAAACTAAATTTGTTTTAAAGATAAACAACAAACTAAATAATAATATACTGAACATACTTTGTAATTATGTATTCCACCAACCATTTGTGCATATATCGAAAGTATCTTTAAAAACTTGTCTTTGAACTTGACAGCCATTTACTGTGTACTGACGTCACCAGTTTCGGTGACCAGATGTTTTACAGTAGGGGTCTCTGATCACAATATATGTTCAGTAGTTTATATATTCTGACCAAGTGAGAGTCATGTGATTTCGAAGAACAGAAATACCGCTGTTGTTTTGGTAAGAAAACTTTTGGTAACTTTTCATTTTCGGTGTTTTATCAGTAACCATAGTATCTTTTGAAAGGCTTATAGTGTAAAAGCTATATTTTTATCCATGGAAACAATATTTGTATTAAATAAACCTTTATGCAGTGCATTTTCCCGAATCTGTCAAGCAGTTGTCAAAATATGTTTACATCACCAGCAAACGGAGGATGGTGACGTAATAAGCACTTTTGGTATGTAAAAAGCTAGGTCACAGATTGAGTCAATCTCCGGAACAGGCCCTCATACGATACTTTCACTTACTGTATGCCCCAGCAAACCTAGAGTTTTTTTAAGTTTACGTGAAAGAACCCATCAGCTTATCGACAAAGATTTTATTTAAAGAAGGCCAAAGTAGTAATAAATTTTGCACTTCAATACGAATGAGACCCTCCAATACTCGAGACCATAGTTAAACCCTTTATGGTATTCTGAACTCCATTAGAGGTAACGGCGGCGACCATAGTTGTTGTTGAATTTCATAGGAATATTCTATTATTTTGAACGGGGTTTATGCATTTCATAAGTCTTAAATCACAATAGACACTAGATTGAAAAATCCGGGGACTCATCCCTGCACGTGAATTAACTTGCGCACTGGAACGTTGTTTGTAAACATCCTGTTTCAATTCCAACAAAGTTCAAAAATAGAATCAAATGATTCAGGGTTATTTAAATTTAGTATGTTGAAACGTTATATGAGTTTATGACTGGTTATATTTGTTGCCTGTATGGATTTTGTTCCCACGCAAAAAAAAAAAACCCAGCTGTTAACACTAAAGTATTATTCTAAATTCCCCAAAAGGCAAGATAGTCATCTTTTTACAATGGTTGTTCTAAGCTGTTGAAGTCTCATTGACAGAAATGATAACCTTGATCGTTTGTTTTGGCGCGTCTTTCAAAACTTAGTGACAGACATGATCACATTGAACATTTTTTGGCGCGTCTTTTAAAAACTCAGTGACAGAAATGATCACCTTGAGCATTTGTTTTTGCTCGTCTTTTCAAAACTCAGTGACAGAAATGATCATATTGAACATTTGTTTTGGTGCCCCTTTTCAAAACTATAACTTTAGCATTGTGTTTATAATTTTTACTCACAATGGGCTATTATCAATTTCGGTGGGTCGTTTGAGTCTTCTCATTGGATAGATAGGCATAAAACTAGTAACTTTTCATAACTTGTTTATCAATTTATATTAAAGTGATATTTTGTATAGATAGCAACGTTTAAATCATTCTAATCTTCTCTTATATATAAGCTTATATATTCATTTAACATTACTTACTCAAAGACAATACATTTACGTTTAGCATTCGACCTTATATGATACTCCTTACTCTTTCGAAAATATTTATCTATTTATCAGTTCATCTGATGAAGTCTTATTGACAGAAGTGACATCTGATAATTTGTTTTGGCTATTGTTTGCATGACTTTACCTTTGGTATTATGTTTTTAGTATTTAATATGATCACGACCGTTTCAGTCCCCTCCCGAGGGTATACATAAAACAAGTGAGTGACATTTCATTACCAGTTGATTATTTTATATAAAGTAATATTTTGTATGGATCGCAGTGTTTAAATTCTAAACTCCTTAAAAGCGAAGATTTTCATTTTACAGTGATACTCTAAGACGTATTTGAAAATACATTTGTGTTTAGTATTTAGCCTTGTATGATACCCTTTTCTCTTTCGGAAATATATATATATATATATATATATATATATATATATATATATATATATATATATATATATATATATATATATATATATATATATATCGATTTTAGATTCAAGCTCAACTGATTGAAGTCTGATACACAGATACTATCGTCCCGGTCAATATTTCATAGAGTGAAGCAGAGTAATCGCAAACAATGTCTTTATACCGAACGTTATATTTGCGGAACGCTGATTCTATTCGTTTGGGATATATCACATTAACATATGAAGAAGAATTGAGGATTGTTTATCATTTTTTGGAATGCATCGAGTATAAATGCAATGGAATATGGAAAAAAAATTCTGCACATTAATTTTTTTCCATAATCCATTGCATTTATACTCGATGCATTCCAAAAAATGCAAAACAATCCTTATATATATATTACCATTTTCTGTGAATCTGTAGTCAGCTGGTTACGAAATTCATTCTATGTAATTGACTTAGCGGTAGGAGAAAATGGTAATATATATATATATATATATATATATATATATATATATATATATATATATATATATATATATATATATATATATATATATATATATATATATATATTACCATTATCTGTGAATCTGTAGTCAGCTGGTTACGAAATTCATTCTATGTAATTGACGTAGCGGTAGGAGTTTTGTCATATGACGTAACAGCTGAACAGCTGTGTGAGACGAGAAGTAGTTCACCTTTTCTGTCCGGAAATACTAAATGGAATTAAGGTTTGTTTTCTTATTTTCATATCATTTTGAAAGGAACTAGTGATATGGATAATTTTGAATAAGTGTCAGATTTGTTTTGAAGTTATTTTAAAATATTCGTCTGCTTGGTAACCGGAAGGTTAAATGTGTCAGAAGAGAATTGAAATTGCAAATGGCTGCACCCATGAGTATGCTGAATAATGTATTTACAACGAATTTGCGTTTGAATTCTGATATATTATTAATAGGATATACTATAGAAAGTTTGAGTGTGACTTAGAAGAAGTGAGACAGCTAATATTCAGTCATGACAACTGAAAGTAGCCATTTTATTTGACATTTTTTACCAATCAGCTGAGAACCATGATGACTGATTGGTACGTAACCTACGTAAGTAGGCCTATTTCACACGACCTGATTTCACACGATGCGGGTGACGATTCGTTTCTGATAGGAGTATCCAGTGAAGGCAAACAAATCGACTTGTTTATCAAGAGATTCTTGACAAAGTAGCACTAGGCCTTACTCTCTTTTTTTCCATTGTTACTACGAAGCGAACTTTCATTTCTGGACCAGACTGTGGTCTGTGGTTCTGGTCATAACATGATCTAGATATATCGCGATATGGACCTGTAGGCTGTACAATGTGCTACAGATGTAGTCTCGTGTTTCCGATTTCTTTCTGTGATTTTTATTTGTTTTGTTGTAGGCCTAATGTATGGCTTTTAAGATTAAATATGTATTTTCTATTCTTTATTGATTCGTTCATATATTCTTACGTTGAAAAGTAAAGCGGTTAATACTCGGGGCACGCGACTGCATTTACAGAATGTATAATATATCGCTCTATATACTTGCAATAAAGGGAATTGCAGTCGGTATGTAAATATTTGGCATTATTAATTGACAAAACGTCGACGATATCGGTATTTTCCTCATTTGATTCTTTTCCTTCTTTTGATCCAGAATCCTCTGAATAAAGTATTTTTCGTATGAATAAAGGAACAGGTCAGCCAATAAAGGGCCACAGTTTGTTTCAATAGAAAGTCAGCAGTTAGCTGAAAGACTGGTCTCTAAACATTACGCGTTTATTGTCTATTAGAAATTGCAGCATCTTTTATATAAACCTCAGCGTATTTACGTGTAGGACCAATGACTAGATATTAAAATTTTCAGGTATCACTTCTAGTTAACAGTTGTTGATGATACCAAAAAGTCCTTTTTTTTTATTGTTTATGTAATTCAAGGATTGTTTTGTAAAGAGTAGAAAAGTCTTTGATTCTATGAATTTGAAAAAAATGTTGTGTTTTTAAATTGTCTTAAAACTGTTTAAATTTTTTAAGTATACACATCTGGGCCCGTTTTACGAAAGGTCTTAAATCCTAAGTTTTAGTCCTAATTGTCATGAAACTGACCAATCAGCGATGCGTGGCCTTGGTAGTTTGGACTAAAAGTTAGTATTTAGGACTTTGTAATTATTAATTATGTCGATTTTAGTATTTGTATTTGCATAAGACACTGAACCTGACCATAGTTTCGAAATATAAAAACATAATAATTTTTTTATATCTGTGTATATATTTTAAGGAGTAAGAAGCGAAATAATTATATTGGGAAAACAAAACTAAAGCCCCTTTAAATTTAAATTTCGAGTTTTCTTTTGATGTAGAAATGGCTGAAATAACAAAGATGATAGAAGTGACAATATGAGAGAGTGATAAAAACTTTTAATAAAATGGCGTCCAATCTTGCCATTTTTCAAACACTATTTGTAACAGCAATAATAAAGACTAGACTATTTCTATCTTTCAGAGATTAAATATCTTTTTATCTGTAACGGACAAATAATTGTAGAAGGACCATCTAAAAAAGTAGAATATGTATGAAAGATAAGATGTATATCGTATAAACACTACAATGTCGCACTTCGTAAAGGTAATCAGTTACTGCTCACACCTGTTGTAATACCTCGTGGTATCGAGATACTTTATGAGAAATGTGACGATGTCAACTTCCATATCACGAACTAAGTAGTAATATCACGTCTTTTCCAGCTTATGACTCATTAATTTATCAACTTATAGGTTATGCCAGGGCCTGATCCTCTTATAAATGTTTTATTCCTAAAGCCAAACGACTCGCCAATAAAATACCCTTGAACAGGCATACGTCGGCAAACGCTTGAAATCTTCACTAAGTACGCTTAATGGTCGATACGAGGATCTTGTTAAACAATATGTAACCACCTCTCAATAATGTAAGATAGAATTCTGGAACACGTACGTATACATTGGCTCAGATCTGGAGATGACTGAGAATTAACCGAGCTCGACCATTTCACTAAATTTGAACTTTTCACCGAAATCGAGAAGTTTCCATTTAAACATTTGCCACTCGTATGTCATGCTGATAGGGAACGCTGACTCCTTCCGGACATCTGTCCCATTCCGTTTTGGATTTGCAATAGTTCTTTGTGTTGAAACCGTTGTTATATCTATTTTTCTTTAATTTCACATTTAGATATATCGACGACGTTTTGTCAATTAATAATGACAATTTTCGTACATATGTCAAAGCGATATATCTATCTGCATACTAGAAATTAAAGATACAACAGAATCAAGCACACGTTTCATACCTAGATATTTTACTTACTATAGACGCAGACGGGAAATTAACTACTAAGCTATACAACAAACGCAACGATTTCAGCTTTCCCGTCGTAAATATTCTACCTGTAAGTAGTAATATTCCACAATCACAAATGATCCAATATGCCAGCGTATGTTCAACTTATGAACATTTCATACACAGAAGTAAACTATTCACTGACAAATTATTGACATAGGGATATCGAAAACCGCGTTTGATGTCTCTGACAAATTATAGACACAGGATATCGTTTGATGTCAACGTTCCACTAATTTTATTGTCGGTATAATAGTCTTGTTTGCGATTACGCTCTTTCCCTAAGTGAAATGTTGAGTTACCTGTTCGGCGGCGGTTGTTGGGACATCTGTACCAACTTTGACGAGGATTTGTTCCTCACATATTTCATTTTGATTTGATTTGACTGTGGACTCACGGCGGTTGTGGTCGGTCGCAAGAGATGCTTACTCCTCCATGGTACCTGATCCCACCTCTGGATGTCCAGAGGTCATTGTTTGTCTATTTTTTTTACCAGATTTGTATCTACATTCTGGCCATCCTACTTTGGTATCTAAGATGTTTATATGTCAACGTTCCGCAAAGTTTACGGTCGGTATAATAGTCTTGTTTACGATTACTCTCTTTCCCTAAGTGAAATGTTGAGTTAAGTGTTCGATAGTGGTTGTTGAGTCATCTATACCAATTGTGACGAGGATTCGTTCCTCGTGTATTTCATTTTAATTTGACTGTGGGTTCACAGCGGCAGTGACCGGTCGACAGGGGATGCTTACTCTCCCATGGCACCTAATTCATTGATTTCAAGAGGTCCATATTTGTCCTTTTTTAACTAGATTTGTACCTATATCCTGGACATCCTAATGATTTATACTTTGGTATCTGAGATTTTTTATATTCTAATGGACTTGGAGTTTCGTATATCCATTGGTATTCTTCTTTATACTTGAATTCAGTTTATTCCTTGATGATATGTATAGACTAACCTAATTGTACTCGTTATGTTTATGTTGCATTTTGACGTGTCACGTATTATCCATTCCAATCCTTTAAACATTTGACAACTGAGTACGTTAATGAATTAAAATTAATGAATACTTTAGAGAATTGATAAGTCAAATAAAACTCACCCTGTTGTTAATTATTGATATTTAGTTTTAATTATCTGACGTGTTAGATCAAATCTACCATTAAATCGCCATGAATTATTGACGTAGTAAGGTATGGGTACGAAACCTTTAACGGCACCAAATACATAAGACTTGACTGTACACATGCACACTAAACAGTATTTGGACCATACCTTTAACGATATTTAAATACATGAGACTTGCCTATATATGTGTACACTAAACAGTATTAGGACCATACCTTTAACGACATTTAAATACATGAGACTTGCCTATATATATGTACACTAAACAGTGTTTATTGTGTGATGTGAAAAATTATCGAATTATTTAAGGATGTTATTCTGCATAAATGCGCGGTGCATTGATAACAATTGAAGTTATTTGTGCTGATATTTCTGATGATATTGGAACCCCCGTCGATTAAGTGAGGAATTGTTTGAGAGTTGCGTAAAGCAATCCTAAATCAAACAATTTTATATCAGGTGTAAACACGGATTGAATTTTGTAAAACATTGATAGCTGGATAGGATGTACCAGTTTGTTTTATTAATTTCGAATTTGTATGTTCAACAGGTACTCGCATATAATGCAGTGCAACCTTGAAACAAGTATAAGATACAGTTACATAAAGTTAGAAATAATAAACTCCATGATGAGATAATTGGATCGTCAATTTCTGGCGTTCTAAAATATGTTTTATAAATTATGTAACTAAGGTTATTACATTTTCGACGAAATCTGAGTCGCTTTAGTCACATTCAGGCGATGCAGAATGATTCGGAAATCAACAATTTAGTTACACATGCCAATTGATTGCAAACATTAAGAGAGCTTTTGTCAATAAATGTGAATTTAAATTGTATTAATCGATGATGTACTAGTTAAAGTAAATATTTACAAACAGTTAGAATAATTTTTGAATTCTAATTGAATTGATTTAAAAATGATACATTCACGACAGCCAAGAAATATTGAGTACTTATTTGTGTGTACGACTTGAGTTAATTTACTAATATTTGAAATGATGTTAATAATACATACTAATAGTGTCTATTAGATGTTACTTAAAACCGATCTATTTGTTGATTATTTTATTGATCCATCTTTGAGTGATACAAATAAGCTGATTTTTGTGAGAAAGTTTGCCAGTTTAGCTGCGGATGACCGGTGGTCTCTTTCCAGATACATTGTAACTCTCTTCTCCACCATTAAAAACTGACTGCCCCCATATAGCTGAAGAATTGTTAAAAAAAAAAAACGAAAAAAAAAAAAATATATACACAATCCCCTTAACCATAAACTTTATCGCAAATGTTTAACAGATGTAAAAAAAATCCGTCCACATTTTCCTCTGCTGTTCCTGGCAAGTCATAAAAATGTAAAATTGCTTTGATAAAATAGGATATCCGTGGCTATTTGAATACATTTTTGCGTTTGCATTTTAACGAGTATTTCCCGATCTGTCAATCACGCGTTTAAAATCGATTAAAGTACTTTTATTTTTACCGAAATATTTAGAATCCACCAAATGATTATTTCATGACATTCATTCAAACTGAATATGTATTCTTACACATTCAAAATGTATACAATCTCATATGACACTTCTATCATTGCCCTCTGCCGTAAGCAGTATCAACTTGAAAATGTTAAAATAGTCTTATAGTCTTCCAGATAACCTGCAAATATGTCATATTCATATCGAACACGATCACAGAATGTTTCAGTTAGTCTAATCATACTTGTAAATTGTAAAACTTATAAAGAAAACCTTCATACCTTTGTATTAAACAAGATGATACATCCAGAACATATCGAACTCCGTGAAATGTTGTTTTTGCGCCAAAATCTACAGCATTTGTACGTAGCGCAGATTTTCCTCTTTTCTCTGCCATCGCCATTTGGATTCATGAAGTTATATTCCGTGATTGAATTAAGAATTACACGGAGATTTGTTTAAGTACCCAACAATCTATGGGATGATAAAATATTAAGAATATCATTGACAGCAAGTACACGAGTCATATATTCGATTAGTCTATGGTGGAGCATGCGTTTTGAAAACTGTTCTGTCGACTATGGGAACGATCCATACATTTGACGTGTTATAATGAGTTACGGTGTTAGTTTGTATGTCGTTATGTTTATCACGAGGAACAATAGCATAATAACTGATCGTAGTGGAACAGTAAATAAATCCTTCATTACACTGATTTCTGTCGATAGAAGTTTCCTTTAAATCTTGTAAATGTTGGAATGTACAGTATTAATTAATGTCGCATTCACTGGGTGTTACCTGGTAAATATTCATCTGATACAGGAAATAATGACAAATACAAATATTGTAAAGATTCTGATTTTCAATTCAATTCATATTTTCAATTAATATAGAATTATAATTGAAGCATTGGTAAATGTAAGTGCTCGTACTGTTTTAGTTCTACATCAACGATTGAACGAGATAAATAATGAGAGATTTCGGTTTGTTTAAGACTGATCATTTTCAACATCTATTTCAATTGGAATATGCAGAGGAATCAATATTGTTATGGTATAATGAGTGATTTGAATTTGCTATATTGAAATCTGATTACTATTACAGCATAACATATATAGAATTAATTACGTAATACACTCAATATATAATACAATATATTGTAAAATGGATATATACAATATGTTGTAAAAAACATCCTCGATTCAGATCAGTAGGTGATATAATTTTATAATCTATGATACTTTAGAGAGTATTTTAACGATGTAGAACTTGCCTTACTGTAGGCTTTTAGTTACAGTAAAATCTGATTTAACGACCACCTGTGTATAAAAACCCCTTGACCATAAAGACCATTTCTACTATTTGCTTTCTTAATAGTACATTTTGTGTACAAGTCAACCTCTATATAAAGACAGGTTTTGTTGTCTTCCAAAGGGTGTCTTCATATACAAGTTTCACTAATTATTTCATTTAGTAATAACAAAACCATATAAATGAGTATTTACATAATAGATCGACCTTACTGCACGCCAATCAGAAAATGAACACCTTTCAATTTAACCATTTGTTTCTCAAAATCATATGATTGTGTTAGAACAGATTCGCCTAGAATTTAAACAGTCTGTTAAACAGAATTTTAAATAGCCTGTTTCCATGGCGACTGCTATACCATTTCCCAACGTTTCACAATATGTCTAGCAGACGAGGGCTCAACTCACAAGCGGTAGGTCCTGATTTGATTCCACGTAAAGGGTTATACCTGATGCTCTAATGGTAATGGTCGATCTTTTACCAAGTGTTTAGTGAAGTTAAAGTCACGAGTCTTCCCCGATATCCAATATGACGTATCCAGTGTTCTATAACATATTAATGAACCTCATTACATTGATGTCAGTCCATAGTATACGAATGTTGCTGACATTTCCATTTAAGTGACAAGTATGTGTCAATGTAAGACAACCATAAAACAATCCACATGACGCCAGTAAGACAATTATAAACAATCCACATGAGTTCAGTGAGACAACTATAAAACAATCCACATGACGTCAGTAAGACAACTATAAAACAATCCACATGACGTCAGTAAGACAACTATAAAACAATTCACATGACGTCAGTAAGACAACTATTAAACAATTCACATTGAGTCATAAATCCAAACTCTATACATTTACTATAGCACTGTCACACAAAATGTATTTACAATTTACGACCTATCGTGAAGTGATGTACACATTTATTATTTATAATTTAAGACCTATCATGAAGTTCATAAAGTGATGTACACATGTATTTACAATATACGATTTATTATGAAGAGATGTACAATTTTTTTTACAATTTATGACCTGTCATTAAATGATGTACAAATTTATTTAATCAAAAAGGAAAACAATTGACACCAAATGTTACTGTATGTTGTTAGTAACATGTTGTTTTGTTGGCTGACAAGTTACACAATCAGTTCTTATGTGGTGTACCTTTCAAAGTGTCGGATTTACATTGGTATACATATCATGGAAATAATATCATTACGCTATCATTTTGATACTTTATACAGAACATTGATTTTCTGTCAGTTTGAATGTATGATGTTGATTTTAGAGTATCAAGAATGGTATTGTTTGTTGTCGTTTTTGTTTATGATTGTTGGTGTGAGAAAATTCAATTTGTATCCAGAATAATTACAGCACGATATGCTAGATACATTTTCAAACAAATAAGTTTCAGTTTTCATTAGAGGGATAATTAATAATGTTATTTCTACGGTATGACTAAACATAAAGATATATGAACTTTGTATCTATTGATATTTTTCATACCGTCGCACTGATACGGAAGCTGATACGTGCCACATGTAGTAATGAAAATATATCGTTATAAAGACATATATCTTGTTAAAACGACTTAATATGTCGTCATAACGAGATACGTATTATTTTGTTATAACAAGATATTATGTCGTTATAACAAGATATGTTGCTATAACGAGTTATGAATTATCTTGTTATAACAAGATAATATGTCGTTATAACAAAATATCATGTAGTAATAACAAGATATAAAGTTGTTATAACAAGATATGAATTATCTTGTTATTACACGATATTATGTCGTTATAACAAAATAGTATGTCGTAATAATAAGATATTACGTCGTAATAACAAGATATTATGTTGTTATAACAAAATATGAATTATCTTGTTATAACAAGATATTATGTCGTAATAACAAGATATCATGTCGTAATTACGGAAGCGTATTTGGGCCAGGAGTTGTCTTATAATTGTTAGTTATTAAGGTTTTATTTGAATTTTTTTCACATCGTTGTTCTTAATAAGGCATAGCATCCGTTACTATCTGGTAATAATTGTGTTACAGGACACTAATCATGTTATATTGTATCATTCCTATTCAACATTATTATTAACGCAACCTTTTTTTTAAAGAAGCTATATTTTATGAAAAATAAACCACTTAATTTTTCACGAAATAGTTCTTTTTAAGGCATTGTCCTGAGAAAATTCCAACAAATTGTTGTGTAATATTACAACCTTCATTTATTTATTTCTATATTTTAATGGTGTTTTAATCTAAGTTGTATTATGGTTTAACCCTTTCACCCCTGAAAATCTGAGTGGTATGCTCTTTTCATTGTTAAAGACTAGTTTTTTATGGTCTGTAGGGTTGAAAGGGTTAAATAGACCATTGTAACTCGCTGGTAAATTTTGTCGAGTCAGATTATATATTTCATACCGTCGCAGGACAGAATATTTATTTTAAAGCAGACCAGAGACAGATTATTTATATTAATCAGTATTTTTTTTACTTTTGTAGTCAGAAAAGTATTATATTGCTGTGGCGAATAAAAAAATAGTTGGGAGTTGAGGGTGTAACATAAAAAAATATTTATACTGTTTAAAACTGATATATATCTACAATACATACGGCACTGCATATTGGATTAGTGAGGCAAGATTTCACCAGCAGAAGGATAAATCTGTCGCTGAAAGGGGACCTGTGGTCCCTCGAAAATAGTACAGACGAATGCGTAGTAATTTATATATACATACAACCTCTTCTGTTTGGAGGTAATAATTATAGGGGACCAGAGGTAACCCAATGTCTATAGTCATGTGTCTATAGGGGACCAGAGGTAACCCAATGTCATATATTATTTATAGGGACCAGAGGTAACCCAATGTTATATCTATAGAGGACCAGAGGTAACCCAATGTCATTTCTATAGGTATGTGTCTATAGGGGACCAGAGGTAACCCAATGTCATATCTATAGGTATGTATCTATAGGGGACCAGAGGTAAGCCAATGTTATATCTATAGGTATATATCTATAGGGGACCAGAGGTAACCCAATGTCATTTCTATAGGTATGTGTCTATAGGGGACCAGAGTAACCCAATGTCATTTCTATAGGTATGTGTCTATAGGGGACCAGAGGTAACCCAATGTCATATCTATAGGGGACCAGAGGTAACCCAATGTTATATATATAGGGGACCAGAGGTAACCCAATGTCATATCTATAGGGGACCAGAGGTAACCCAATGTTATATCTATAGGGGACCAGAGGTAACCCAATGTCATATCTATAATATGTATCTATAGGGAACCAGAGGTAAGCCAATGTTATATCTATAGGTATATATCTATAGGGGACCAGAGGTAACCCAATGTTATATCTATAGGTATATATCTATAGGGGACCAGAGGTAACCCAATGTTATATCTATAGGGGACCAGAGGTAACCCAATGTTATATCTATAGGTATATATCTATAGGGGACCAGAGGTAACCCAATGTTATATCTATAGGGGACCTATAGGGGACCAGAGGTCATATCTATAGGTATGTATCTATAGGGGACCAGAGGTAACCCAATGTTATATCTATAGGTATATATCTATAGGGGACCAGAGGTAACCCAATGTTATATCTATAGGTATATGTCTATAGGGGACCAGAGGTAACCCAATGTCATTTCTATAGGTATGTGTCTATAGGGGACCAGAGGTAACCCAATGTCATATCTATAGGGGACCAGAGGTAACCCAATGTTATATATATAGGGGACCAGAGGTAACCCAATGTCATATCTATAATATGTATCTATAGGGGACCAGAGGTAAGCCAATGTTATATCTATAGGTATATATCTATAGGGGACCAGAGGTAAGCCAATGTTATATCTATAGTGGACCAGAGGTAACCCAATTTACTAACTTTATATATGTTCGATAGGAGACCAGGAGTAACCCAATGTTCAAATCTCCCGCTTCTCGATATTTCATTAAAACTTGTGTGTAACCTTTCCCTCTATTTTACTTCCCTGATAACAAATATAATTTGACTGTTCATTTAGTAACATGATTCTTTCATTGTATAGATTATATAATAAGTACCAACGTCTCTTTAATAAATTATTATAACTATCTTTTCAAAACATTAATATTATATTTAATCTTACTTTCATTTTATGGTTTCCGGAAGTGTTGAACTATTTTTATTTGCGTAGACGAACGACATTTGTGTGTGATATCAGGGGGACCCCATTGAGCGACAGATTTATCCTTCTGCATTTCACCACGGAAAAGGTAACACGCTGTCGCATCCGCGGTAAAAAATATTTTCATATAAGTTTAGATTATGCAATAAACATATACAACAGTACCTCACCAAAGGCAGATATATGATTTAAAGTTGAATAGGGTGCAAATGTAGAATATATTCGCATTTTACTCTTTCCTGAATTCCAGACGAGTTGATAATATAAAAAAAAATGTATGTGAAAAAGTGTATGTAATATGTAATATCTCACACTGATTATCCATCTAAACTAAAACTGTTTCAGGAAACATAATCCATCCCTCTGATAGACGGATCAAACCTCCAAAATGAAGTGAAATTCAACTCCAGCTATGGGATTCTAGAGTATGTTCTCCAGATAAAAGTTGGAATGTTTCCAATTTGGAAGCCCAATGAAGCATTTTGTAAATGCCCCCCGAAACAAATCAATCTTCTATATGTTCAAGGGAGTATACAAGTACTCTCTTGGAAATGTTAAATTTCACATGTCCAGAGAGTTCAAATTTTATTATCTAGGTTCCAAACATTAAATTAAGAACTGGTTTTATCTCAAATTCATTAAACGGAGAGACAGGTTATTTGTATAAGTAAATTATTTTATTATTTTTTTGGGGGGTGGGGGTGGTTGTCAGCGTTTTTCTAATTGGTGGATTTGCAGAACAAATGGATGCAGATGACCACTGGTTAAGTCAGCAACGAAACTTCTTTAATATCATTTATATATAAATGTCTTTATGTTTTAATCAAGAAAGAGGAGCGTAGCCAATCAACAAAATTTTAGAAAGAAATACAGCGAGCGAAGCGAGCCGAAACTTTAAAAAAAATGATTTTCATCACAACTTTAGCACCAGTTAAGGTCAGATTATTTATCAACTTGCTAATGAAGGACATACTATTTCTTTTCAATGTTTTCATGGCCAGAATATTAATTAAAAATTCTACCAGCTCCGCCCGCAGAATCAAGTCATCGCCTTATATATCTCATTCCTTCCATGTCTAGCGTACAGAATGATGGCGAGAATGAACTGCCTGGGAACTTAAAAATTAAAAACAAGTAAGTGCCTCAATATTAGAAATATTACACAATTATTTGGAAAAATATCAAACAGAAAATGTCTTATAAAGGACAAATCTAATTATAAACCGATCTCTAATCGCTCCTGTTTTCTGATATGTAGCGTGCAGGATCTAAAGCAATCCGCTATGGGGTCACGCGTGGATGACCTCGTAAAATTGTCATTTTCGACCCATGAAAAAGCGACTTACACAATCTTGTAAGCGATCTAATGGCAAAGAGATGTAAATATTTTTTTAACATTTTAAACAACACAAAACCAGAAAGTACAGAATTATTTTCATAACGTTGGATAGAATATTCCGATGGACTTTTGAGGACTGACGGTTTCCTTTTTATAAAGTAAATTACATCTCTTTGTCATTTAATTTTGTAAGTCGCATTTTCATTGTTCGAACATTATAAACTTACAAGAGGTCACTCGCACGTGACTCCATAGCGGATTGAGACATATCAGAAGCGGTTAGATATCGGTGTAATGTTCTTATCTGAAATATCAGTTTGTCATCCTGACCTATTCTAATGTATGTATGCATATGGATGCAAAACACCGCTACAAATAAAAGGAACATTTGTTGCGACTGTCAAATTCGGCAAAATTGAAATGAGAGAAACTTTTTCAGTTATAGACGGTGATCATGTAGCATTACTTGGGAGAGATACCGCGATAGCGCTTGGTGTTCTACGCATTGGAACCGATGACGACAATGTTAATATTGTACATAATGAAATGGATAAAATTATCACCGATAGAAAGAGAATTTTTGCTGGAATTGGTAAGCTAAAGGACTATCAGCTGAAAATACATGTAGACGACTCGGTAATGCCGGTGTAAAGACGAATAATGACCCCCGTCGAATAATGACCGGGGGGGTCATTATTCTACGTAGAAAAATGACTCCCTAGCCGTAGAATAATGAGTCAAAACCGTAGGGTATTCGGGGGGTTAGATTTCTACATGTTATGATCCCCATAGAAAAATGACCCCCATAGAAAAATGACCCCATATTGTACATTACATACTACACTCCTGGTAATAATGATATTTGATATTTTCCACAACAAGATGTGTCTGTGAAACACTATGCCCCGATGGCAACAAAATCCGAAAAGCTAGTTAGCATGAAGTGCATAGGGTCATTGACCCTGGTGTCATTTGAAACGGTTTCATTAGTTGAGTATGCATTCTAAATATGAACTCTATCTCTGACGATAAAAAAATATGGCGAAAGTTAAAGTTTATAACAGGAAGGCAGACTCCCGCCTCGCCACTCCGATTGGGTATCTCCCACTTCCAAGTCGATTATCGAGGGATAATCGTTAAAGCTATACAACCACTATCTTTGTTAAAGATATACTGCACCTACAACCACGTTAATGCATATAAGGCGTTTAAAACTCAATGCGTCGCGAATTTCCTTTGTATTGCTAAGCACGCGGATAATCTAAAATGCGAAAATTTAACGTGAAATTTGCTTAACCCGGACGAATGCAACCACCCTAACATCATAGAAAGGCTTTGACTATGATCGAAAGTTTTGTAATGTAAAGTACTTTTTAAAGCAGAAATATCCACATATAATGAATATGAAAGATACAGGCAATGCCGCTTTAAATGCCAAGAAAATTGAATATACTTACTAGTATTACAAAAAGTGCAAAATCTAACCTAGACCCAAACTTAATTTTTAAAAAATAAACATATTTACTTTTATACAAATTGTGGTATTAGCCAAAACAAAGATGGGGCAATCTAGCATTGTCATAAGAGTTGCTAAACTTTTTTTGTTTCAGTGTAGTGCATGTATAATGTTTCCCTCTAATCATATCTGATTTCATGAATTTACATATTATGCTTTCATATTTATACAATGAAACATTTTGATATTGACAGGCAATCGTTACATAGTAGTACTAACAGAATACCTGACGAAGTGGGTGGATGCGGAACCAATCGAAGAGAAGACAGCTGAAAATGTTACAACAGTTCTTACAAGATTTGTGGCGAATCACGGCGTCCCAGAAGTCTTGATAACAGACCAGGGACGCGAGTTCTGCAATCAGTTAAATGACAAGTTATGTTCCCAATTCGGAATGCAACACCGTGTGGCGTCACCATACCATCCGCAAACGGGCGGTCACACAGAACGATACAACAGGACATTGTGTGACATGCTTTCAAAATACGTAAACGACAGACAGACCGATTGGGATACGAAATTATCATCCATGCTGTTTGCGTATAGAACCGCCGTTCATGCCTCAACAAAGATGAGTCCATTTTACTTAGTGTACGGTAGGCAAGCCAGATTGCCCGTGGACTTAGACTTACCAGCAGAAGTAGATGCAAACGAATCTTTCGAAAACGTTTTAAAGAGAAGATGTGATGCTTTTGTTGCCTTGAATTGCAACAGAGAAGAGGCGGCTGCAAACATAAAAAAGGCACAAAAAACCCAGAAGAGAAACCATGACAAACGAACCTCTGAAACTGATTTTAATGTTGGCGATCTAGTACTGGTCCACAATACAAGAAAAACCACAAGGAAGGGCGGGAAACTTGAAAAGAAATGGAAAGGTCCATACACGGTCAAAGAAGTCCTGCAAAAAGGAACTTACAAATTAGAGGAACTAAAGAATGCAGTTAATGGTAGCCGATTAAAATTGTACCAGGTTAGAGAAGAGTTTCAGGGTGTATCCAAAGATGGCATTAAAAAGAGAAAGACGACAAGGAAAGAAGCGGAGAAACCCAGACATGTGTTTTTCGACTCTGAAACCGATGGCGATTATGGTGCTCAAAGTTGTTTTCCAAAAGAAGACACATGTAGATCTCGGGACCCAAGTGCGTGTAGTGAAAGTGACAGTGACACCATCATTATTGGAGAGGAGAACGATCAGGGTAAATCCAGAGATGGTGGTAAAAAGGGAAAGAAGGCTAACAAAGAAGATGAGAAACCCAAACATGTGTTTTTCGACTCTGAGACAGATGGCGAATATGAAGCTCAAACTCGTTTGCCAAAAGAAGATACATGTAGATCTCGCGGCTCCAGTGCATGTAGTGAAAGTGACAGTGACACCATCATTATTGGAGAGGAGGAGGGCGTCAATTTGATAAATTTTCGTCCGATTACAGGAGAGTGGCAGAGAGAAAACTCAAACAAATTTGATTTAACCGTGAAAAATGAGTACATCAGTGGGAGAGAAAGAAAAATAAAGTTAACATCAGAACCAACAAAAGTGGTTTGTATGAGGGGTGACGGAAACTGTCTCTTTCGAACAGTCAGTTTCGTTTTGTCAGGCGTACAGTCGTTTCATAAAAATGTGAGGGACAAAATCGTTGAGTTGGAGATAATTGCCTTTTCATCGATCTGCAATACCCCTGTCCCAGTCTTCTGTGAAGCATCAAATATAACAGTTGGAATGGTGGGGTCTACAAGCCTGCAAGTGGAGAAAATTGCCATCTAATCGTTCTGCAATACCCCTGTCCCAGTTTCTGCAGAATATTCATGGACATTACGAACCAGTCTACAAGATGTGAGCGAAAGAGGTCTAATCGTTCTGTCTTTCTGAACATATTCATGGACATTTCGAACCTTCCTAGAAAAGCGAAGAGGTGTACACGAACACCGTATCTAAAATCGCAGATTACGTTGAAACGTCTGCAGAATTACGTTCCACAAGACATCCTGGAATCTGCATTAGTTAATTCGAATGTAGACGAGATGAAGGTGAGATCTATCGAGGACATAGAACCTCCCTGTGTGATTACAAGAAAGTTCACCGACAAATTCTGCACCAATTGCAGATTCAAAATTGATCCGAACATCTTTAACACCCTTTGTGATTGGGCCGACTTTGACCAGCTTATGGGCTGACTTTGACCAGCTTTTGTGGCATGTATCCACTTTCAACAGGAGCTGCAAAGGTTTCCTTATCAAGAGATGTGATGTCTTTCTTTTAAAAGTGACATTTGATTGAAACGTTAAAGACGCACTTGAAAACGTGAACAAGCAGTTCGGTTTAATACGACATGTAATGTATGTAACATGCAATGTTAAATTATGTTTTCTTTACTTCTTTTTTGATTATTATCTCAACTGGCATATGTGTTTAAGGAAAACACGTACAAAATGGAATTTGCCCAAGCTGAAAATTATCTACTTTATGACAGGCATTGCTTGATTTTGTTCAGCATTGGACTTATGGGGTCACGTATTTGCCAAAACTGATTTGGTTGAATTAAACAACATTCATATTTACGCTAACCTATTTTGTTTCTTAACATAAACATATATATACACTTCACTCGCTGTGTTTAATTCCATGATTAAACTATGTTAAAAGTATAAATTTGTGGTGTCCTTCATTGGGAAGAAGATCGAATAAATGTTAAAACAAACACTCTGTTTGCAAATTTTCGGCCACGCGGCCTTTATCAAGCATAAAAGGAAAACAATTTCTGTTATTTATCTTACATCCATGTTAACACGCTGATGGCTTCAGCGCTAAAGTCAGCATAGTAACGTAATTAATAGACATTGTATTCCTCATTGGCTTGATAAAGGCCGCGTGGCCGGAAATTTGCAAAAAGAGTTTGTTTTATTATGTTTAAAGTTAAATCATGTGATGTTTTGATTTTTTTTTTAATTATATACTTTAGTATATAGTGTCCATAAATTTCACAGAGACATTATTTGGTGTTCCCTTAAACTAAGAACACTATATGTGCAAATGGGAATGCAAGGTTTTTCAGAGTTATATATATGTATTTTCAGAGTCACAACAACTGGTAAAATGGTCAGCCCTCACAACAAATAGAGAAGGAGAACTTACCAATAATGTGACATTGTCTTCCATACTCGAGTACAAAAAAGACGTTGCAAAACTTCTTGGTACACTTCACATTGAAATCTGTGGTGTTCTCAACATAGGCGTCAGTTTCATGCGAGCCCCCCCCCCCCCCCTCTCCTGCGTGAAACTGAGGTCTATGGTCCTCAATAGGGAAGCAAGTTGAATAAATAAAACAAACACTCTCTTTGCAAATTTCGGTCACGCGGCCTTTATCAACAGAAAGAGGATAACACGATTTTGCAATTACATGTATGTTTAATATACATCAATGCTGCTACTATTGTAATAATGGCTTCAGTGCTATCTTCTTAATTTAATAATATCCTCTTTTGCTTAATATAGGCCGCGTAGCCAAAAATATACAAAGAGCGCGTTTGTTTCATTTGTCTAGACGTTTAATTTTACATTAGAATTATGCACAGTGCAAGGAATTTTATGACGAAAATCGACGCAACGCCAGGGAGCATGGCTGTCAAGTTTGAATTGACTTCGAAAACAGTTTTGAACGGCATATTGAATGGTTGATGTGACTGGACACACAATTCAAGTGTTACCATTATGATAGAAAATGCATGTCCAATGGTTCGAATCTTTTACCTATGGAACAAATTATGTTCCCTTGCACACGTCCTAAATAATGTAACTAAGCATATGGCAATAATTGCCTTATTTGAATAAATTCAAATGTGTTAGAAGTAAAATATAAATACTGAAGTCAGAGTCCAGAAAGCTTTAATCCAGAAATTCATGACAAATTAAGGTAAATACTCTCAACAAGTAGAACATATGCAAGTCCCAAATGGGACGGGACTAGGTGTCCGGAGGAATCAGCGCCCCCTGCTGGCTAGCCACACCCGTCGCACATATTCAGTTGAAACCTGTCAAATTCGGTGATGTCAAGTTCGGTGATATTGTCAAATTTGATGATGTCAAGTTCGGTGATTGTGGTTTCCACCTGAGGAACTGCTAATCCCAAAGATATAGGACCAGGTGTCCGGAAGGAGTGAGCGTCCCCTGTCGGCTAGGCACACCCGTCGCAAATGTTCTATGGAAACCTCTCTGAATTGGTAAAAATGTCATTTTCGGTAAGGTCATGATTAGGTGTAATGTCTGATTGATTCAGGGTTTTTACTGTTTATTGTCATGCCCCAGAATGTCATTTAACATTCGGGAGAGGGGGACTTCATATTGTGTTGTAAGATCCCCGTATCGACCGTAAAACTTCCTCAGTGACGATAATAATGACGTAAATTTACAGGGGAGCTTAATTAGTTATGCAAATTATCCCTTAATTAAGCATATTATCCTCTTGGAGTTCTAAAATGTCCTGGAGTGTGGAAAAAGTTTTTTTTTCACTCCTGTCTTAATGGAAAGCCCATTTATTTCTTGACCGACGAAAGAGTTCTCTTTTTCCACACCCACGCGTGCAAACTCAATTGTCATTTTATGAACATCTCCGGAGGATAATCTGCATACTTTAAGGAAAATTTGTTTGACTTAGCGCTCCTGGGCGTAAATCAGAATCCCGGTATGACCCAAGTGCTCCTGTAGATGTAAAGACTCGGAACGGCTTGTCCATGGACATGTATGGGTCTAAAATACACAATAGACTTATAAATGTTATAACATCCGATAAGTCACAAAAATGAAGTGGTATCCGGGTTTCGAAGGTCATTAGTTTTTTTTTAAATTTATGAATCAGAATTAACAAATGAGTTGGTTGAAAATAATGGCAAAAAAAAAAAAATGCATACTAGTATTATCTGAAGTATAAGCGTCAACATGCGCCATAACTTTCAGAACACCATCGTACATATATAAAAAGAGTACATATTAATAACATTTATCGAGAAATCAAGTCGGTTTATAAGGGGGTCATTATTCTATGGGGGTCAATATTTTTCACGAGGGGTTTGCAATTTTTGGGGCTGGTGCCACTTATTCTACGGTCGAATAATGACCCCCTAAAACGTCGAATAATGACCGGGGGTCATTTTTCTACGTAGAATAATGACCCCCGGTCATTATTCGACGGGGGTCATTATTCGTCTTTACACCGGTAGCACAACCTGTGAGACGACTTCCATTCAACGTCAGGAAAGACGTACGAAAAAAGTTGGATGAACTTGAACGACTCGATATAATTGAGAAAGTTAACAATCCGTCAGCTTGGGTATCGCCATTAGTTGTTGTTCCTAAGAAAAACAACGAAATTCGCATTTGTGTAGATATGCGTCGTGCAAATACTGCAGTGAAACGTGAGCGGCATCCAATCCCAACAGTAGACGAACTGTTGGAAGATATGAATGGGAGCAAGGTGTTCTCAAAACTTGATTTGCGATGGGGGTATCATCAAATTGAGCTAGACGAGGAGTCGAGGGAAATAACTACATTCGCGACTCATGATGGCTTGTACCGTTACAAACGTTTAATGTTTGGTATATCATCTGCATCAGAAATATATCAAAGGGGCGTACGTAATTTGTCAGACGACATAATTGTTTATGGGAAGGATCAAGCTGATCACGACAGGAAATTAGCAAAAGTGCTTGACAAATTGCTTGAGAAAGGCATAACATTAAATCGTGAAAAATGCAAATTTGGTCTGTCAAAAATCACGTTTCTCGGACATATCGTATCTTCTGAGGGTATTCAGCCGAATCAGGATAAAGTTGATGCAATAGTGAGGACTAGAACACCAAACAACAGTTCAGAAGTAAGAAGTTTCCTTGGACTAGTAAATTATTGCGGTAGATTCATACCTAACTTCTCCACAATAGCTACACCATTACGCGAACTAACTAGGGAAAATGTTAGTTGGAGATGGACCAAGAGACATCAGGATGCATTTGACATGCTGAAAAAAGCATTAATAAGCGCCGATACTTTGGCATATTACAATCCTAAGGCAGACACTAAAGTTGTTGTAGATGCAAGTCCTGTTGGTCTAGGTGCTATACTGACACAGAAGCAACCCGATGGATCTTACAAACCTGTAGCGTATGCTAGTAGATCATTGACAGATGTCGAAAAGAGGTATTCACAAACAGAACGCGAGGCACTTGCAGTAGTTTTTGGTTGTGAAAAATTTCATATTTACATATATGGAATGAATTTTGAGATTGTAACGGATCATAAACCGTTAACATACATTTACTCGACAAAGTCAAAACCGCCAGCAAGAATCGAACGTTGGATCATGAGACTGCAAAGGTACAAGTTCAAAATTACATATACTCAAGGTCCGAAAAATGCTGCAGATGTACTTTCGAGATTATGCCAGAACTGTAGGAGTCAACAATGTAACGTAGCAGATGAATATGCGAATTACATTGCAGAAAACGCTGTACCGAGAGCGTTAACTATTGAGGAAATTCGAAAGAAATCGTCAGAGGATCGGGAAATTACCGGAATAATGAGATGGATCAATACAGGTAAAGGAATACTAAGTGGACGTATCAAACCGATAGCATCAGAACTATCTGTAGTGAATGGCATAGTACTGAGAGGATCTCGCATATTGATGCCAAAATCACTTCAGAAAAATACTATTCGCTTAGCACATGAGGGACATCAAGGAATAGTCCGTACAAAATTGCGACTTCGTGAAAAAGTTTGGTGGCCAGGTATAGACACTGAAGCCGAAAAATATGTAAAATCATGCGCACAGTGTCAGTTACTTGTCAATAATCAAAGACCAGAGCCAATACGACCGACAAAACTACCGATTGGGCCATGGCAAGAACTAGCTATAGATCTAATGGGACCATTTCCATCAGGAGAACATTTATTAGTAGTTGTTGATTATTATTCCAGATTCCAAAGGGTCGCAATTATGAGGAAGATCACTAGTGAAATGATCATAACTCATTTGGAAAATATGTTCGCGAGGCATGGAATACCGTATAGTGTACGTAGTGACAATGGTCCACAATTTGTATCAAAAGAATTCAAACAGTATTTGTGTCTTAACGGAATTAAGCACATACGTACAACTCCATATTGGCCTCAAGGAAATGGTGAGGTAGAGCGTCAGAATCGCACTTTGTTAAAGGCAATACGCGCCGCGAATGCAGAGGGAAAAGACTGGAAAAAGGAATTAACATATTTTTTGTTAGCATATAGGTCTACTCCTCATGCAACAACAGGAAAGAGTCCAGCAGAACTGTTATATAATCGCAAAATTCGTACTAAAATGCCAGAAATTGCACAAGAAACAAAAGATGATAAAGTGAGAGAATATGATGCGAAACAAAAGGATAAATATAAGCAAAATGCGGATCAGAACCGAAAAGCTGTTGAAACAGATATTGTAGTAGGTGATACAGTTGTACAACGTACACCAGAAAAAAACAAACTGTCAACTAATTTCGCGCCAGAAAAATTACGTGTGAAGGAGAAAAATCGTAATGCAGTGACATTAGAGAGTGAAAATGATACTTTGATAAAACGTAATTGCTCAGCTGTTAAGAAATATGTTACTTCAGATGAGACTGTTCAAGGTCAAGGTGATGAAATAGAAAATAATGATATAAACAATGACCATACTGAAACAACTCTTACAAAGTACGCCAGACCGTTACGTGTTCGGAGATCACCTCAATATTTGAATGATTATGTGCAGAAATGAACTTGTACATTAATAGTTTAATTTATAGAACATTTGGTTCAGTAATACTAGATGTGTAGACTGTAAATACGTGTGTTCATTTAGATCTATTATAGTGTTAAACGTGCAAGTAATTGTAGTCTGATTCATTCATTCATAGATACTGGACATTTGAAACATGACTCTGTTTTGGTCAATTAATTAATTCTTCAGTTTGTTATCAATCTAAGGTGAAGAGGGATGTAATGTTCTTATCTGAAATATCAGTTTGTCATCCTGACCTATTCTAATGTAGCCCACTGCAATGGTCATACACAGTTTAATGTTTATTTGATAATGTTTAATGTTGACAGCTCTGTGGCTACCGAAGTTATGTTAAATGTAAATAGTTTTTGTTAGTTAGAAATAAAGCATGTAATAGGACAGACGTTGTGGTGTTTATCTGTGTATGCTTAGAGCATGTTCTATTAAGACTAATAGAGACATTACATTCGGTAACGGACAATTTAAAACAAAGCTTTTTTACATAACATACTCTTAATCTTATAAGTTTTAATAAAACGTATTCATTGAGGTTGCGATAGTAACAATATTGAACAAGAATGATAAAATGTGACATGAATAATGTCTTGTAACACACAGATAGTAATGCAATATTATGCCTTGTTCAGAACAACGATGTGAAAAACAATGCAAACGAAACCTTAACAACTAACAAAAATAAGACAACTCGTGGTCCTAATACGCTTCCGTATATTTCATGTCTCATTATAACAACATACTATCCTGTTATAACAAGATTATTCATATTTCGTTATAACAACATAAAATCTTGCTATTACGACATAATATATTGTTATTACGACATAATAGCTTGTTATAACAAAATAATTAATATGTCGTTATAACGACATATATCTTTTTATTACAACATAATATCTTGTTATTACGACATAATAGCTTGTTATAACAAAATAATTCATATGTCATTATAACAATATGATATCTTGCTATTACGACATAATATCTTGTTATTACGACATATTATTTTGTTATTACGACATAATATCTTGTTATAACAAGATAATTATCTTGTTATTACGACATAATATTTTGTTATAACGACATAATATCTTGTTATAACAAGATAATTTATATGTCGTTATAACAACATAATATCTTGTTATAACGACATAATATTTTGTTATAACGACATAATATCTTGTTAGAACAAGATAATTTTTATCTTGTTATAACAACATAATATCTTGTTATTACGACATATTATCCTGTTATTACTACATAATTTCTTGTTATAACAAGATATTCCATATCTCATCATTACAACATAATATCTTGTTATTACAACATAATATCTTGTTATTACGACATAATATCATGTTTTAACAAGATAATTCATATCTCGTTATAACAACATAATATCTTGTTATTACGACATATTATTTTGTTAATACGCCATAATATCTTGTTACAACAAGATCATGATCTTGTTATTACGACATAATATTTTGTTATTACGACATAATATCTTGTTATAACAAGATAATTTATATGTCGTTATAACAACATAATATCTTGTGATAACGACACAATATTTTGTTATAACGACATAATATCTTGTTAGAACAAGATAATTCTTATCTTGTTATAACAACATAATATCTCGTTATTATGACATACTATCTTGTTATTACGACATAATATCATGTTTTAACAAGATAATTCATATCTCGTTATAACAACATAATATATTGTTATTACGACATAATATCTTGTTTTTACGACATATTACTTTGTTATTACGCCATAATATCTTGTTACAACAAGATAATGATCTTATTATTACGACATAATATTTTGTTATTACGACATAAGATCTTGTTATAACAAAATAATTTATATCTCGTTATAACGATATAATATCTTGTTATAACGGCATAATAGTTTGTTATTACGACATAATATCTTGTTATAACAAGATAATTAATATGTCGTTATAACAACATAATAAGTCGTTATAACAAGATATATGTCGTTTTAACGACATATTTTTATTACTTCATGTGACATGTGTCGGCTTCCGTACACTGGTTTAAATGATGAGTTAAACGTCTGTAATGTTGTACTATTTAATAAATTTTCAGATTTGACAAAAAATCTCAAAAACATAAAGATGACATTGCTGATAGATTTAAAAGAGTCTGCTTAGATGTTTGCATCACAAACAAGTAAGGTTTAGATTTATATGCCACGTCAAGTCTCTCTGGCACATTAAATACCCTTTTTGTAATGTTGTGTACCTTAAGAATGGTATTAATTATTTCAGAGAAATATCTGATAACGTGTGAGGTCTTCATATGACTTCAACAAAAGGTAGGAAAAAACCCAAATTTTGATAAATACCAAATTTTGAACTCGTTCTCTCAAATCATATTTGTTTCAACAATCTTGGGATTTGGGAATTGATTATAAATTGTCAAATTATTAACGAGGTTTAGGATTTCCTATTACATTCATTTATTTGGGTTTCCACAAATTCTTATTTCATAAACATGAATATGTTAGTTTGTAATCAATATTAAATAATATATATAAAATAAATGTACAAAACACTGTTTTGTATACAATTCATTTTATGGCACACTGTAGGATGTCCAATACAATTACTTTACACAAGGTTTACATCCAGTTTTAGCTATTTCTTATACATAAAGACAAAACAAATGTTCATTATATATCACAGATAAACAAAGGGTAAAAAATATCCATTTAAAATGAATAATCCTGGTATGAATGCATGCTCAGTGTTGTAATATGGGAAAACACTGGCTGAGAATCTTTTAGCTTTTCCTTGAAATACCACTTGCTTTTTTGCATCGAAGGTTTATAGATCAATTGCCTGCAAATATACATTGAGATTGATCTATAGATATAGATATAAGATAATTTTAAATTTAGGACATGTAATTGATTAAATAAAGGCATGTGGTAAAAGCCATAGTATAAAACCATGATTGAAGTCATGGCATAAATAAAACCGTGGTTAAAGTATGATATGAAGCAGGGGTAACCTTATAATATAAAGCCATTGTTAATGTATGATATAAAGCCATTGTTAATATATAATATAAAATCATGATTGAAGTATGATGTAAAACAAGGGTTAAAGTATTATATAAAACCTTGGTTTAAGGGTGATATAAAACCACGGTTTAAGTATGATATAAATAGGGGTTAACTTCTAATATAAAGCCATTGTTAATATACGATATAAAACCATGGTTAAAGTATTATATAAAACCGTGGTTGAAGTAGGTAATAAAACCGTGGTTGAAGTAGGTAATAAAACCGTGGTTGAGGTAGGTAATAAAACCGTGGTTGAAGTATGATATAAAACAGGGGTTAACTTAGTATACAGTCGTTGTTAATATATGATATAAAAATATTGTTGAAGTATGATATAAAACAGGGGTTACCCTATAATATAAAGCAATCGTTAATGTATGATATAAAGCCATTGTTTATATATAATGTAAAATCATGGTTGAAGTATGATGTAAAACAGTGGTTACCCTATAATATAAAGCCATTGTTAATGTATGGTATAAAGCCATTGTTTATATATAATGTAAAATCATGGTTGAAGTGTGATGTAAAACAAGGGTTAAAGTATAATATAAAACCTTGGTTTAAGGGTTATATGAAACAATGGTTTAAGTATGATATAAACAGGGGTAAACTTATAATATAAAGTCATTGTTTATATATGATATAAAACCATGGTTAAAGTATGATATAAATCTATGGTTAAAGTGTAATATAAAACAGGGGTTAACTTAATATAAAGCCATTGTTAATATATGATATAAAACCATTGTTAAAGTATAATATAAAACCGTGGTTTGAGGATGATATAAAATCATGATTTGAGTTTGAAATAAAACGGGTTATATTATTAATTAACGCCATTTTTAATATATAATATAAAACCGTGGTTAAAATATGATATAAAAACATTGTTAAAGTATGATATAAGACCGTGGTTTAAGAATGATATAAAACCATGATTAAAGTATGATATAAAACAAGGGTTATATTATTATATAACGCCATTGTTAATATATGATATAAAATCATGGTTTAAGTATGATATAAATTTATTGTTAAAGTATGATATAAGGCCGTGGTTTAAGAATGATATTAAACCATGGTTAAAGCATGATATAAAACTATTGTTAAAGTATGATATAAAACCATGGTTAAAGTATGATATAAAACCATGGTTAAAGAACATGTATGATATAATACTATGCTTAAAGTATGATATAAAACCATGGTCAAAGAACATGTATGATATAATACTATGCTTAAAGTATGATATAAAACCATGGTTAAAGTATGATATAAAACCATGGTTAAAGTGTGATATAAAACCATGGTTAAAGTATGATATAAAACCATGGTTAAAGTATGATATAAAACCATGGTTAAAGTGTGATATAAAACCATGGTTAAAGTGTGATATAAAACCCTGGTTAAAGTATGATATAAAACCATGGTTAAAGTATGATATAAAACCATGGTAAAGAACATGTATGATATAAAACCATGTTAAAAGTATGATATAAAACCATGGTCAAAGAACATGTATGATATAAAACCATGGTTAAAGTATGATATGAAACCATGGATAAAATGTGATATAAAACCATGGTCAAATAACATGTATGATATAAAATCATGGTTAAAGTATGATATAAAACCATGGTTAAATTATGATATAAAACCATGGTCAAAGAACATGTATAATATAAAACCATGGTTAAAGTATGATATGAAACCATGGATAAAATGTGATATAGAACCATTTTTAAAGTATGATATAAAGATATTATTATAAAGGTTAAAGAATGGTACTCAATAATGATAAAAGTCACAATACGTTATCATGGCTACAGTCAATCAATATTTCAAATCATAATTAATATAATGATATTTGATTACAATTAGTCATATAGTGATATATGATTATTATAAAAATAATGATTTATAATTATTATCAAATATATGATATTAAATCATTATCAAAGTTATAATATGTATTTATTTTAAAACTTAAAATTAAGTTCTAAAGTCATGGTATATGATCATGTAAAGCTGTAGACGTAGTTCGCAGTTGACAATTACCTGATACAATTGCATCATATCATCAAATAAAGCAATAAGTGAAACGAGATTTTATTATTAGATTATTTTTATTTCATACTCGGAAAAGCAATGATTTACGAAATGCAAAATTAAAACAACTCCCCTGAGATCACTCTTTCTCGTTATTAGAGAAAGGGATATAAATCCCGTATGCAATATGAAATAGAATTATGATGTACTACAAGATGCCAACAGCACTGAAGGGCTATTTAGGTTTATACATATGCGGAAAGAAAATAAGGTTGATAATATTGAAATCAGATTGATTTTCCAGTAGGTATGACGAGAATGGTAAGTAGATTGATTCAAGCTATGATAATATATTGATGATCAACTACCAGTGCATTGAAAACCGCAAGACGAAAAAGTAAGACAAGAAACAGAAGCTTCAGATTTCAAAGATGTTTTCACTGTTGATTACACAACTTTATACAGTAAAGGTAATTTACCATGCGTATCGGAATCCAATGGCATGTGTCAAATTGATTTTTTTGAAGATATTCAAATGATTAAATAATTTTGTATGCTAATTTTCAATGGCGTTATATGCATATTGAATCAAATTCGTTTTAGAAAACCTAAATAAAAATTGTTTATTTAACAAAAGAAAATAGTACATTGTTGTTAAAATAGACACTATACGAAAATATACCCTACTTCAAATAATTCAATACAGCCATGTCCAGTCCATGAAATAAGGGAAATAACTCGTGTTGCATTACTAATCATTGAACGTTGAAACAAAGGTATAGTAGCGTATAACTGAATCAGTTAGATACAATTTTCCCCCAAATTAATTGTCATTGTATGGTTTGTATTAAGTTAATTTAATTTCCACACATTTAGTAAAATACATTTGATAAATACTATCCTAGAAGAAATAGGGTATCGATAAATTAATAATGCTGTGGAACGTGAATTAAATCAAAGTACGCGAGGCAGCAATGAGGAAAAAGTAATAATTACATAAGCGGCCGCTGGTAAAACTTATAACAATGCCACCCTTGACTATGAGTATATTATCATTATCTACCAAATGTAATGCTGTCTAACCAATAAGAGAAGAAGTTAACGTCATTAGTAATTACCAGTCTTTCCATTGACTGGATTCTTAAAGGTGTAATTTCCACAACAACCGAACCTTGACGCCCAGTTGTACTAGAAATTTGCTGATATACCAGAGGCTTTTTTCGAATTTGTGCCTGGTCAGGTGCACTTTAGATTCGTCAAACACACACACCTGGAGAAGTATAGATGTTTTGGATTTGTCTGGGGACACTCGGACGGTATGCCCACCGGTCTAAATGGGATGCTCACTCTCTGAAATAGCTTATCCCAACTCTATAGAATTTCGGAAATATATGCCTGTCCAATGTTAACCCTTTGAAACCCTACAGGCCTGAATAACCCTGATAGACTTGTATAAACAATAGAAAAAAGCACACTATCTAGATACGTAGGGTTCGAAGGATTAATGACATGTTACAATATTACATTGTCTTTTGTCGTTATGGATATTTTACTGTTTACAGATTTAGTATTTGTTATATTTATCTATTTATCCAGCGCTGAAATATGAGTAACATATCTAATCCTACATAAGGGCAAAAAAGTAAATAAATTTGTGTGTAAAAAGTATTTTACCAATATATCCTACATTTAACGTTTGACTGCGTGTCTTTACTTGTGGATGAGTTGACATTTCGCAAATTCCACTGTCGTTTTAATAACCTTATTATAAATCAACATGTTTTATTGAATGAAATGAGTTATTTGTGTTTATTGCACTGTCTATACGGACTTTGACTAGGGTTCATTCCTAACGCATTTCACTTAAATTTGACTTTTTATTCACGGTGGATGTGTACTGTCTGCAGGTAATGCTATCTCCTCTATGGTACCTGCTCTCATCTCTGTATTTTAGAGGTCCGTGGTTGTCCAATGTTCATCACATTTGTATATCATCTCCTGGCCCCCTTACGATTGATACTTTGGTTTCTGTGATTTTAATATTTAGCGTTTGTCTCACAAGTGAAATGTTATTTTCTAAAAAGGAAAGTGGATGTTTTTTTTTCTCTAAGCGCTAGGTATAGAAAATGAAAGTCGTTTGGACGGGGCCAATCAAGGTTCAGTATCGCGTAATCATGGCAGGTCAAAGGATCGTAACAGCACCGGTATTAGTCCAAACCATAAACATAAGATATATATTACAAGTAATGCACAAAAAAAGAAAGGAAAAACTTACAACAACTAATTAACATCAGAATCAATATGAACAGTTATGAAAATACGCATCCGTCATCTCGGCGAATAATGATGAACTAACTGGTTCACTGACTTTATCAGAGTTACTTCCCAAGAGATAAAACGTAGAAATCTGATGTAACAAAGCTTTAAAGAGAGTCATGCAGCAAATATTTTGCGAGACAATTGTTTAATTTTGATGATGTAATATCAACCATAGACGGAATATGTCAAAAAGTTTAAGAATCCTGATTCCGTATAGTGCAGGGAATTTGTGATAAAGCTATGACATTTATATCCATGTGTATTGTAGTGGATATACTTAAAAGAAAGAAAGGCAGGGGAACAATTCTCGTTATATATGACCCTATATTTGTATCGGTTGGTAACTGACACACTAATGTCAACAGTTTGCTATGAATCATGCACGTGCACAGAGAGTAGGGGGGATTGGTTCATCATCAATTACGCACCCCTTTTGAGGGTACAGTACCAATTATCGCCAACTTTATAAAAAAACTTGTTTCTGCGTCATTAGACGCTGTGGATTCGAATTGTTTGTTTCATTCACCATGGGAATGGTGTTAAAAATTAACATTAATTTAATTATTTGTTTTTCAGAATTATTCACGTGATTTATGATTCATAGTAAAAACCGAGGTCCCGTGTCACAGTAGGTGTCGGCACGTTAAAGAACCCTCACTATCAACAAATTAGAATTATTGGACTCTATCAAGAGACTGGAATCTTAACCTTGGGACATATGTTTCGCAATTTTGGTAGAGGGCTATATATTATCTCTTGTCATGTATCCATTTTTCCTCTAATGTGTGTGGATAAAGAAGCATATTTTAAACGATTGGACTATTTCTAGCACTTTTGGGCCAGCCAAAATGATCTAGGGGTATTAGAACCACGAAAAACATAATTTTCGTTCTACTTACACTAACGAAGTGTCTTACAAAATTTGAAGATGATTAGCAAAAAAAGTTTTCAAAAAAAAATTAAAAATGGTCAGTTGTTTACGGACAACGGACGATTTTGGACGAAGACCCACGACATAAGGTCGTCTCATTGACCAGTCAATTACTAACTTATGACTTATACTGATCCATAATTAAGGTTTATATTATAAGAATTAAGCTTCTTTTATAAATCTATAAAAACAGCAATAGTTGAAAGATCTTGAAATATCCTTTTTAAGATAGAAAATGATAATGAACCCTGGTTTGGAATAAATACAATTTTATCTATTTGACAACAACTAACAAACAATTTATCTAATTGGTTCTGATCAAGGCATGAGGGGTCCTCATTGGAAAGCAAAGACCTAGATTACATCTGCCGACCGCCATACATGCAATTGATTAAAAGCAGGTGCGTTTAATGTTAAGACAATGATTAAGCTCTGGAAAGAAGAAGTCCATGTCTTAAATATTATATATGTTATTGGCCTATACAGAGCATATTTCTACCTAAATGGTAAGGCGATTTTTTCACCTTTCCAAAAAGGTAAAATATGTCATCTGGAAAATGCTTCGCGAATGTTTTGATATACAGAATGCGTCAATAAAGAATGGATTTGCTTTGATACTTTGTAATGAATATGCATAAAACATAACTTTTGTTTATGTAATGTATTTATTGCAATGTCAGAATTGTAGAATATAATGAAGTACCAATGGATATTCGACACTCCAAATCCATAGAATTTGACAAATATAACAACGCTCTCAACAGGCGAACAATTGCAAATGTCAAAAGGGATGAGCCCAAGTGTGCGGAAGGAGTCCGCGTCCCCTGTTAGAATCGCACACCCGTCGCAAATGGTCCATGGAAACCTCTTGAATTCGTTGAAAAGGTCAAGCTCGACGAAAAGGTCTGCTTTAGATCTGATTGTTAGAAACAACTTACAGCTCAATCAAAATGCATGCGTATAACGTTGTTGTATGCATTTGAAAGAAACAAAATGTATAGAAAAGTAAACGATACACAAAAAGATCTGTTTCGAGATGACATATTTACATTAAAACCCAGGGTAGCACTGACCTGATAGTTTCGAAAATTGGTAGTAAGATGCAAATATCATCCTTACACAGACGTTCCAGTACTTTTTAAGATGCCAACATTTCGACTCAATAGGGCTGGAGGGGAGCAAAATATCAAAACATTAACGAGGTAGTAAATCCAGCCATCATCGAATTTTATAGATCTGTACGGGATCTATTACTGGTTATAGTAAAATCCAAGAATCATTCAACTACAAGCTGAAAAATTCCATTTTTTTATAAGCGTGTTTTTCGTCAGTATATATATATGTTACTTATGACATGTAAACTGAAAAGTTACCTAGATAATCTGTCTAAAATTTGTTAACAAAGCAGTGCCCGAATACAAAACAAAATCAAATCAAACAACATTTAAATACTAGAAAAAAATTTAATTTATAGTTAGTAAAACAAAGTGTTACTTTCATTAAAATATGTAAATGGACATGCCGTGAAAAATGTAAAAAAAATCACAAGATTATCAACATCAAACAACATATATAAAATTTACAACATTATTTGAAAATCTACACATTTATGTGGGATATGAAACAAATTAAAAAAAAAACTAGATGCCAAATGTGATTCTGTGAAATTAAAACAACAACATGCTACATAGATCGGCGCTGAGACCGTAAAGTCTTTAATATTTTCAAATACATTAACATACATATGGATGTATCTAAAACATCGAAAACAGAATTTCTTTTAAATAATTTGTCTTCCCAAATATAACTGTAACTATCGATATATATTCTTTATAATATACTGGAAGTCTTTGTCATTACAAAATTACAATATATATATATATATATATATATATATACACTAATACATCAAAGCTATATTCTAAATGCGAAACATACCACATGCACATAAAGCGTACTCCAGTTAATGGGTCCGAACTGTATCATCTAATTAACATTTGTAAATGTTATTTTAAGGTCTTTGTTGTCAGATTGTGTATATAAAACTCAAAGCAAAAACTATGTACATGCCGCAATTAACATCGAAGTCACAAATTGTGCAACGTTTTGTGTCGTATATTGAAAAAAAAACAAATCAGTATCTAGTAAACACCAGAAGGGATACAAACTGAAGCAATTATATAGGTTTACCCTCATGATCCTTCACGGGTTGCCAAATATTATATACCAGCCAGTATATTAAATTAAAGATAAGAAACACTAGAGGGAATACAACTCGGGATATTTTGTCCACGGTCCGCGCCTTTTCACGACTTTCGGAAGACAGGAAACTTAATTTGGACTTCTTACGCCCTCCGTCGTCGTCCTGTAAGAAAACAATCTGAAATTAGAATTGTATAAAGATATGTAATGATAATGAAATGAATCCAATAAAATTTTGTATGCCATAAATGACTGGACCAAAGGCTCATTTTGAATAACTGCGGCTCTGTACCATTGGACAGTTAAGTGATACAGATTGCAGTTAAATGACGTACAATTAATCACTATGGCATCAAAGCCAAAGTCTCCACCATTTTACTTTGCAATATCAATGTTTCAGGACCAGTAGGACGTAGTGATTAGGGTAACTGAGAAATGGCACAGACACATTTAAAAAAAGGATCATAAGTTAAATACAATACCTTCTTCTGGATATCAATTCAACTTTCAATTTATTTTTGAATATCCTAGAAAAGGTTCTAGATTTGACTTTCAAACATTTTGCTATACGAATTAAATATTACATTTTATGTGGTGATGACAATGTCACTTAGAAAAACTGGCACACTATAAATTTGAGTCATAATTTAAAATTAGATTTGAAGTTTTAATTTTTACATACCAACTGCAATTCCCTTCATTACAAGTATATAGAGCGATATATATCATATTCCGGTAAATACAGTCGCCCGAGTGTTAACCACTTTACTTTTCAGCGTAAGAATACATGAACGAATCAATAAAGAATAGAATATCACATGTTTATTTCTTATATATTTAATCTTAAAAGCAATACATTAGGCCTACCACAAAACAAATAAAAATCACAGAAAGAAATCGGAAACACGAGACTACATCTGTAGCACATTGTACAGCCTACAGGCCCATATCGCGATATATCTAGGTCATGTTATTGTATGACCAGAACCACAGACCACCGTCTGGCTTCATAGTTACAACAGAAAGAAAAAGAAGGTAAGGCCTAGTGCAACTTTGTCAAGCATCTCTTGATAAACAGGTCGATTTGTTTGACTTCACTGGATATTCCTATCAGAAACAATTCGTCACACGCATCGTGTGAAATTAGGTCGTGTGAAATGGGCCTACTTAGGTAGGTTACGTACCAATCAATCATCGTGGTTCCCAGCTGCTTGGTAAAAAATGTCAAATAAAATGGCTACTTTCAGTTGTCATAAATTAATATTAGCTGTCTCACATTTTGTAAGTCACACTAAATCTTTCTATAGTATATCCCATTAATAATAAATCAGAATTCAAATGCAAAATCGTTGTAAATACATTATTCAGCATACTCATGGGCGCAGCCATTTGCAATTTCAATTCTCTTGTGACACATTTAACCCTCCGCCACCAAGAGCTCGAATATTAATAAGATGATTCAAGTCCAAGAATAGATATTCTAGAGTTGTCATTTCAGTAGTTTCTTTCAAAATAATATAATAAAAGAAATTTAACCAGAATTTCATTTAGTATTTGCGGTCAGAAAAGAGAACTACTTCTCATGTCATAACAGCTGTTGAGCTATACGTCATATGTAAGCACCCCCCCCCCCCCCCCGCAAAGTCAGTATTCCGGAATGAATTTAGTATCCAGTAGACAACAGTTTCACTGAAAAATGGTGATATATATAAATATAAGGATTGTTTTTCATTTTTTGGACTTCATCGAGTATAAAGGCAATGCATTATGGGAAAAAAATTCAAAACATAATTTTTTCCATAATGCATTGCCTTTATACTCGATGAAGTCCAAAAAAATGAAAAACAATCCTTAAATCACACTGAAAAAAAACTGATTCAAAAGTAAACGTTTTTCATTTGATGGACTAGACATACACATATACACACTCCTCACAGCGGGTAACGGTCCTTGACCTTATACACCACTGCCTTCACCGATTCGGAAACTATCGGATATTCAGTTCGGTACAGTGATTTTCGGAACTGTTTCACTGTAATACTCCGTCGTTTCTGAGTAAACATAGAAGATATGCTTCAAAATGACAGACACGGAAAAGATTGTTTATTGTTGTTTAACGTCCCACTCAAGAATATTTCACTCATATGGAGACGTCACCAAATGCCGGTGAAGGTCTTCAAAGTAGTTTGACCTATACTCGGCACTTACGGCCATTGCGCCGTGAGGGTTTAACGTGCCGAAGACTGAGATGGGACCTCGGTTTTTACTGTCGACACGGGAAAGTCGTTGAAACATCTATATTCTGTAGTAAATAAGAAACGGCAGGCATGGAGGTGTTCAGTGTTAGTAAAAACCCAATTAATGTTTTCACAATTATGATATATTATTTCTTTGTCCTCCATGGCAATTGGTCGAGTCTCATTTATGGCTACCATGTCACCAGTTGCCGAGTTGCTGATCCGAAGGTCTTTTACGTGTATCTCTAATCGTTCAGAATAAATTTACACAGTTTTCATGGGCCAATAAAATTTAGTTCTTCATTTTATCGTCAGTCTTCAAACCAATATTTATTTATATATAAAAACAATTATTCACAGTATAACACAATTAACACTATATTTTCCAATGATATGGAAGTTAAAATTTGGGTCAAAGTTCTATACTATGCGCGAAACGGTGGTGGCAGTGGTGTAAGACAAGTCGAATAGCTAGTGTTGACGGCATCGCCGCTGTTTCGGAGTTTGACACATATACTTATACTGAACGTGCCTCTTCTTTCGAGTTATGGACTAATTTTGGCAAGTCTTTGATTGATGATCTCCGTCTTTGCTCAACACGTGCCAAGACATTGACATATGCAAATTCAACCAAAGCAGCAAAAACAAAAGAAAGACACGTCACCATCCACACATCAATGGCCTTGATGTATGACACTTTTGGAAGTGATGCCCGTGCTCCCGAACTTTGTGTAGTCATTGTAAGTACAGTTAAAAGTCCAAGTGAAATTCTAGCTGGAATGGCGTCTATGTTTAGCCAAAATGAAACCCAAGATAGGAACACTATCAGCACACTCGGAACATAAACCTGGATCAGATAGTAACCATAACTTCTGGATAGCTTCATCGCTACCTTGATACATGTGTAGTTGACTGAAAGTAAAAGTAATTATTTATTGATATAATATAACTATAATTAAAGCATAAATATTTGATAAGGAGTTGAATATTTTGCTATGTTAAAATTGGCAAAAAATTCATTGATAAGGTGCTCAGAATAATGGTACATAGAATTATGATGCAACTAATGTTCGGCCAAACAAAAAGAACAAAAAAGAAAAAAAAAAATGAAAAAAGAAAAAAAAAACCATTAAAACAACAATCAGTAAAACATTAATAGTTTGATAATATACCAAAAAGGAATTCTTGAAAATGCTTATCAAATTTTAAAATATTTCGAATTTCATACGTACTAATATTTCGAAACCATATATATAATATAAAAACTGTGTGTGTGTGTGTGTGTGTGTGTGTGTGTGTGTGTGTGTGTGTGTGTGTGTGTGTGTGTGTGTGGGTGTGCATAAGTGCGCGCGTGTGCATGCGTGTTTGGAAATGTGTTTACCCAGTTTGTGTACCGATGTGTACCGATAAAATTTTAATACAGAGTTAACACAATGGAAACAGTAAATACAGGATGGTCATTTACATGTACATATGTCATATGACAGATATTTATCACTGGAAATATTATTATACGATTAATAAAACTATTAAATTGTAACTAAAGAAAGTGTCCTTAATCAGTCATAACATAGAATCAAATAAAATTACACTTAATTTACATTGTAAACATATAATAGACTAACATTGCTTTGATACAGACGTTTTACAAAAACATTGAAGCTTGTTACCTCCGGCGTAAGAAGTGTCACATATATATGCTTTCATATTACTCATTTCATATTGCGGAAGCTCTAAATCTGGCGATGTTTCCACCGGAATATCGTTCCATCGCAATAGAAGAGTTTTCGTACTTAGCCCATCTTGCAGCAAATAAACAAATCTTTATGTAAGTATACAGACATTGAAATACATTTTAAGTATGAATGATATTCTTTATTTTA
Source organism: Atrina japonica (assembly GCA_030159075.1). NCBI lineage: Eukaryota > Metazoa > Mollusca > Bivalvia > Pterioida > Pinnidae > Atrina > Atrina japonica. The sequence goes on along the minus strand of BROG01000129.1, from coordinate 1,277,992 downwards.
TCAATTCAACAGTTTTAAAAACAACAAAATCAATTATTGAACAGTATGTTATTGAATTTAATTTTCTAGTCATGATCAACATTCATTTGATATGCATATTCACTGATTCTAATTAAATATTAGCAATTAACTGTAGCTGGTATCTTATAAAATATAACTCTGTATTTCATGGGATAAACTCCGAACAACAACAATAACAACAAAAGAAAACAACAACAGAAGTCACAACAACAACAACAACAACAACAACAACAACAACAACAACAACAACAACAATTTACAAAAACAAATAAGACGGTTATCAGATTCACCATAGATTTGTATGGAATATTTTTATTATTGTCAACTGTTCCATATCAGTAAATATTTATGAATATGTTACCTTGAATGTTTCATTCTAGGCATAGCCCTTTTTCAAAACTCTCATTACATTGGTGTCATTTTATGACACAAGTACAAAATATTGTGTCACACCGAATGATGACAATCAACAAAAATGTTTTCTCTTCAATAAGCAAAACATGGTTGTACTTACAACTTTCTATTACGACGTCACATATCTGCTGGTCTAGTGGATATTTCAGTAAATCCATGTAACATGTAAATACACCGGAAACTCTACAAATTGTAAACAAATGTATTCAGAAAGGATATATAAATCATTAGGTTTTTGTTAAATAGGCACACAAATGTGGTTAATACTTTTATAAACATAATACTGTTTGATACTTTTATAAACATAATACTGTTTGATACTTTTATAAACATAATACTGGTTGATACTTTTATAAACATAATACTGGTTGATACTTTTATAAACATAATACTGTTTTATACTTTTATAAACATAATACTGTTTGATAATTTTATAAACATAATACTGTTTGATACTTTTATAAACATAATACTGTTTGATACTTTTATAAACATAATACTGTTTGATACTTTTATAAACATAATACTGGTTGATACTTTTATAAACATAATACTGTTTGATACTTTTATAAACATAATACTGGTTGATACTTTTATAAACATAATACTGTTTGATACTTTTATAAACATAATACTGTTTGATAAACAGAAAACTAAAGTTATAGTTTTGTAAAAACGAGGTCAAAATGCTTAAGACGACCGTGTCTGTCAACAAGATTTTATCAGTTAATAATCTTATCATAATAATTGATTTACACACTATCAACACACACACACACACACACACACACACACACACACACACACACACACACACACACACACACACACACACACACACACAACACACACAACACACACACACACACACACACACACACACACACACACACACACACACACACACACACACACACACACACACCAGGGTTGGGGTAATTAAAATATATAATTATTCAAGTATCTGAAAGTAATTTTTAATTGATGAAAAATTCAATTACAAGTAATTGTAATTGTAATTAATTACATTTTAATTGACGATTACATTTCAATTACATTAATATTACATTTACTTGATAAATTCCATGCCAGGTACTTGGACATATAAATGGATCACATTTTATCCATTATTTAAACCAAATAAATATCTTTACACAGTTGAGCCTATATTTGAGGCTGTAAATCATCTTTTTAGCATGGCTAAAGATGGTAGAGATGCAGAAGACAGCTCAGATGAGTTTTCTCCACCCCCTACTAAGAAACAGAAAACAGAAGACTTCTTAGTTTTCTTTCCACTACACCTTCACGTAAGAGACATTACTGTGGCATAAAATTATGTGAAGTAGACACATATATTGGTGAATATTGTGTAGAGAGATGTTGTGATCCTTTTGAGTTCTGGGAAGTGAATGCAGCAATATTTCCAAATCTCTCATATTTAGCTAGCAAGTACTTAATAATACTAGCAACTTCTGCTCCGGTAGAAAGGCAGTTCAGTGTCACGGGGAAAATATCCTGTATAGACAGAAACATATTTTCTAATGATCATTTTGAAACTCTTATGATGATTAAATGTAATTCGAAAATGTATGTATGATATTTCTAGCTAATTTTGACAGATTTGGAAATGAGATCTTAATTCTGCATTGGTAACTGATTAATAAATCAGTCTATAGTGTAATATGTATGTGTATGAATGTTATTGAAAATAAAATTTGAAAAAATGAAATTGTAAATAATTACTTTTGAATGTAATTTTAATTATAATTAATTACATTTACAAAATTGAATAGTTCTAATAGTAATTGTAATTTAGTTTTTCCAAAGTATTTGAAGCTGTAATTAATTACATTTCAATATAATCGATCACGACCCTGACATACACACACATGCGCGCGCGCTTTCAATCACACATATGCATGTGTATTTATGTGTGTGTGTTTGTGTGTGTTTGTGTGTGTGTGAATGGGTTGGTTTGTTCGTCTGTGTGTATATGTGTATTTGTTTTGTGAGTAAGTGCGCGAGTATGTTTGTGTAAAGGTGATGGGAAATACTGAAACAATAGATGTCTTGCTTGTCGTGCAACGTGCTTGAAAAAAGCGATTGGTTGTTTATTCTTATGTTATACCTCATACTATAAACTACCAATCCACTTGGATAAATATGCATCAATTTGTTGGGTACAGATACATCATGGACACTAGCCTTCTTTTCGTTCAGAATGTAAAGATCAGGAACCCAGATATCGTTCATTATCCTCGTATCAAGTTCCAGTCGGGATATATTTGTTGCATTCCCTGTTTGTTCATAATGCAGTCTATTGTCAAACCAACGCTGTCGAAGGAAAAAGCTCATGGCAAAATCCTAAAAGTAAGATAGAATTATCTTATTAATGCAAATCTTCTTAAAGCTGATATATCAAGAAAAAGCGCGATTATAAGTAAATGTTACCAATTTGCACTTAGTGTATAACACGTATTTGGGTATTGAAACCTCTTATGATTGTTACTGATATCTGATGATGTATGTGAATATGTTCAATACATTGAAGTAAAAACCACATCATTTAATCATGAATGTAAACCTTAAATGCTAGTGTATACATTAATTGGCCTATCGCCAAATGCACAATTAAATGGCCCGTCAAACGCTTGTGTGATTATGACATCACAATTGAATGACGTCAAAAAGCTCATGGACAGCCATTTGTTGGACACTTGGCAATAGGTCAATTACTCTACTTTTCCTTTGATTCTCATGATTTGTCATAAGGTACCAAATTATTCAAAACAACATAAATTGATAAGCAATTGACCCCTGCTTGAAACGCCTATAAAATTATTAAGGTAATGTCAAATAACCATTTTTAATTTCTATTTTCATGAATGATATTGTTACATAAAGGAAGCATTATGACTTTGATGTTCATTTTCACATTTTTTCGTCTCTTCGAATACATGTAGACTGGATGTTTAGGAAATTTAATTTTGTGAGTTTTAAGATTTTCAGTCAAGTTTAGGAATCGCAGCAATCTGAAATGACAAATATAAGTTAAAGATATGAAAGTACCTTTCATCTTTTAATTTTATATTAAGTATTTCAGTTTTCTAAAATGCTTATAATAAACTTCTAAAAAGGTATATTTGACAAGGTGTTAAGTTGTTCATGTTTTTTTTGTATTTTGGTTCTTTCAAAGCTTATGCTGCCCATCATTGTTCCCCACCAGGTGTGATATATCACAGCAGGGTGACAAATGTTTTCTCGAAATATTTCATATAAAACAATGTTTCTTTTCGAAATTAAATTGTTATTTTGAGTTGGTATTAGGACATCAAGGTTGATTTGAAAATGGAAAATGACTCCATGAATGTTTTGTTGATTTATCTCAATATGTAAATTGTCTCCTCGATGCATGGGTTACTTAGAATATTTTTTAAGAATTATGTAAATAAATTATTTAAAAGAAAATAAAAAGTATGGTATGAAGTAGGGTGTGATAATGCTGTAGTCACTGAAGTGTAGGTGATAGACAATTTACGACTGAGCGATCAACCTAAAAGAGAAATTGGTTGCTATAATGTGAATAACAAATGCCTTTTATCTCATTAGGGATAAATAATTCTATAGATGGAATTGATCTTCAATGTTCAGTGGATATTTTGTATAGCCATCAGATCAAAATTAGTTATTGAATAATTGATAAACCTACGTCTAAGACATAGGATAAAAAAATCTAATTTCGGTAAATACTTAAACAATATACACAGATAATAGACACTAATATCAAATCTAAACACAATGGAAATGACATGTGAAGAATGGTAACGGTATCTATATTGTCGACTTCCAATCATAATCATGCCTTTTCGATTTCGTTCCTCATATGTTCTTAAAAGTTAAAGTTATTTGTGTAAATAGATCCAAAGACTCTTAAAATATACCACAGGTGCTTATTTAGTTGAATGCTAAATCACTGAAAATTAGCAGGCGGGAAAAATGTGCGAACTGACCGGGAAGCGAATCTAGGACCTTCCGAAGGCTAACAGGACGCCCGTACGAATTGCACTATCGAGACCATCTCTATATTACCGAAACCGCAAATACCGTTGAGACACATTTTTCACAATTCACGTGACTAAATACAGGATAACGGTAATCCGCGCTAACTCGAGAGTCCCCTTTTAACCGGAATTTAAAGTATTCGTTCTAAGAATGCCAGGTTGTTTTAGTGGCTTACATATAACATTGAATGCAAAGAGTATACCTAAATATCTGACTTTACTTTTACGTTTTATGAATAAGTTGTAAAAGACGACTCGAATAGTTCTAGATGTTATACTATGTAAAATGCCATTTTATTTTGGTATTTTGTTTCTTGAGTTTTTGAAGAGATGTCCTACACACCACACCTCAAAAAGGCCTATAATGTCACGCGACTGATAAGATCAATACACCGATTCCCAGTCCTGCAAATGATTTCAACTGTAAAATAATTGACATATCTTACCATAGTTGACTCACTGATTGAATCTATACTAAGTATATAAAGCTGCACCTTGCTGGTAACTGGATCACCTGTAATGAAATTTCAATATTTGTATCTACTGTAGGAAGGAATGATAAAATATAAGTCCAATTTGAGTTCAAAATAAATAAAACATCAGTCGAGGTTGTGCTTAATGAATAAATCCCAAACAAGGCGTTTTAAAGTTCAGTAGAGAGCTTTATGTTATTTCTAAAATGTATTAATTTTTTCTTAACTATACACAGAGTGCAGAATTTTTCAATGACTACGTATATCATCACTATATCGGTATATAGGCCCATCCGGGAATATGAAGCACAGGATCATTCATTTCATAATTTCAGCAGAGGTCTTTATGATCTCTCCATACTTTCAGAAATGTATTTATATTTTCATTAGAATGCATAAAAATGGAGTCGAACTTTATATGTTATCATTAAACAGTTGGGCCCAAGGTTTATAAACTTAACAACAAATGAAAAGTATTTCATTTTGTTCCAACAAACAGATGTAGAGAAAAATATACGTGTAAGTAAAACTAATTCTATTCCTATATGGCAATGTTGGTCCCATCCAAAACCATGAACCCTTAGTTTTAGATTAATAATTATCACAATTACAAAAGAACACTTTATGAAAATATCCTCTCTGACGGTACCGACGTGATGAGAATAATGGCTAGTGCATGTTTTGCACAAAGGGCAAGCCTATGATCATCTCTAATATAGTGCAACAAGTATGCAGTTCCCCAGCATTATTTGAGTGGAACGTCACAAATTGACATTTTTAACGGTTTTACCGTCAATATTGCGTTATAAGTACAAATGTATTTTGGGGCATTATAAACAGCACATAACATGTAAAATGAATATTTTAACTATTATCAATCCTTGATTACTATTTCCAAAATTATCAGGGGTTGTGTGTTCTTGAGCAAATCAATTTGGGTTTATCTCAGATCTACAGAGATAATAATAGGCAAAAGAAATTAGGGTGATGCTATTTAAAACATAATACTAATATTATAGTTTTGTAAAACACACAAATACACACAATTCTACTACTACTACTACTACTACTACTACTACTACTACTACTACTACTACTACTACTACTACTACTACTATTATTATTATTACTATTATTATTATCATTATTATCATTATTATTATTATTATTATTAGTAGTAGTAGTAGTAGTAGTGGAAGTAGTAGTAGTACTAGTAGTAGTAGTAGTAGTGGTAGTAGTAGTAGTAGTAGTAGTAGTAGTAGTAGTAGTAGTAGTAGTAGTAGTAGTAGTAGTAGTAGTACTACTATTACTCCTCCCCTCTACAACTACTACCACGCCTATAAAATTATTATCATGATGAAGATAATTATAAATATTAACTCACCATTTTCCCTTTCCGGTGGTATCCTTCCATCGTAATCAGCTAACAATGAGTCCAGTAAAGACTCGCTGTGTGATGAAATGAACATATTATATAAAATATAAGATTACTAAGGATTTAAAGTATTATTATGTAAGGTCGAAACAAAATGAAATACAATGATGTACTTGAAAACTGGTGCTGAAATGACTTTTACAAAACATTAAAAAGATCCGTTTTGAATATGAAATATTGATTCCTCTTCGAAAATAAAAATATAAACAAAATAGCAAAGTCACTTTTGCAAAAAACAAACCAGAATAACTGCTCACGATCATCGTTTCTGTAAATAAGACACCAAATAAATGTAAATGTATAAATGTATTGGTCGGAAACAGAGAGTGGTGTCAATGTCATTGCAGATTTACCATATAAAATATACCATTTATATAATAAAACTAAATTTTGAGGATAGTATTTTCTTGTGCAACATTCTGGTCTGATTTTTCATCTCTTCTTTCACCACTTTCAATAACTTTGTCAAAATATTTACAGTTCTTTTAAAAATTGATAATCTAGCGTTAATGGCCATGTAACTGAAATAATAACGTATCGAAATGTGATATGAAGTGTAGAAAAAAAGAAATGTTTGCATTAAGAATGTTTTGATTTCGCTTTATTATAATGATATGCCATTTTTCAAAATCTAAAGAGTATTTATATTAACAATCAAATGGACAAGGGTTTAACACAAAGAGTTTAAAGAAATAGATGATCCGATGATAAATGAGATATGTATATGTGATACTGATGTTTTAAATCAGTTATATCTATGTAAAACTTCAAAGAGTTTTGAAATGAGTTTGGTATGGTAATATATATATATATATATATATATATATTTATATATATATATATATATATATATATATATATATATATATATATGTCTGAGATATAAAAGTATGGATCTTTAGGATGTCCAGGACAAAGATACACAAACACGGAACTCTGGAAACCAAGATGTGGGATCAGGTGCCATGGAGGATTAAGCATCCCCTGTCGACCGGTCACACACGTCGTGAGTCCACAGTCAAGTCCAAATGAAATACATGAGGAACGAATCCTCGTCACAATTGGCATAAACGTCTCAACGACCGCCAACGAAAAGGCAACTCAACATTTCACCCAGTGAAACAGAGTAATCGCAAACAAGACTATTATACCGACTGTAAAATTTGCGGAACGTTGACATCAAACGCGGTTTTCGATATCTCTGTGTCAATAATTTGTGAGTGATTAGTTTACATCTGTGAAATGTTCATATGTTGAACACGCCCTGGCATATCGAATCATTTGTGAAATATAAACCCCATGTGAGGGGGCCTGTGGGATGTTACTTCTTAAATGTGGAAGATTTATGATGGGAAAGCCATCGCATTTGTCTTGCTTAGTTGCCAATTTCCCGTCCGTGTCTATAGTAAGTAAAATGTCTAAGCATGAAGCGTGTTTGCTGCATTGACATATGTATGAACATTGTCATTACCGCTAGCTTTTCTTTTTTTGATTCAGCAGTTTCTGAATGAAGTCCACTTTGTTGAAAAACCACATATCCGAACATTACAAAAACATTGTCTATTAGAAATTCCAGAATGTTTTTATTTCAACTTCAGTGTATTTATGTGTAGAATCAGAGTGGTGTTGGACAAAATAAGTATCATGATAACCAAACACTAAATATTTAAATTTCGGGTACCACCTTTAGTGAAAAAACAGTTGTCTATGATGCTAAAATCTTTCTTTTAATTGTATTACATGTGGAATAGTAGTGTGAAAAGTAGAGAAGTCGTATACTTTGATACTGTAAATTTGAGAAAAATTATATATATATATATATATATATATATATATATATATATATATATATATATATATATATATATATATATATATATAAAACTAACATGTGTATAAGGGTATTTTCAATATTTTCTGGTCCTTTGAATGGCCCCTATATACAAGTTACAATATATATATAATATATATATATATATATATATATATATATATATATATATATATATAATATATATAATAATTTAAACGCTTCCTATAAATGGACACACGGATTGAAGCACATCTGTTTTAACAGACAAATAGTCAGTTGATATTATCTTGTAGTATACCGTAGGTCCATTTGAAATTGAATTTTGATTGGAAACTTTACTAAGTTTCATCTGAATGTAAAATTAACACATTACAGAAAATAAATAAACGAAAATTTAGTATTGTATTGAGAAGTGCCAATCATTAAAAGATTATAGAGAAGAAAACGTAAAAAATACAACTATATTATTTAAAACAGAAGATGTCAATCTAAATTACACATTGTGATATGAAATAAAAGAAATATATGAAAACGGTGACTTTCTACTTGTTTCATTCATACATTGATACGAGCAAAAGAAGATTGGAGTTTGGGTGTGAATAGTTCTACATAGATGATAGGAATCCAGTAGCAATGCAATTGAACACAGAAGGGTACGTAAAACAGTTGCCATCGAAAATTGTTACAAGATTTATTACGAGATTTGTCGAAGGGAATTCTGTATTAAAAGAGGAAAATGCTTAAAGGAAAAATCTGAGTGTACGTTTATTCTCGCCAGTCAGGAGAATTTTGATGTGGATTCGAGTTGCGGAGTTTAGGTGACATTTTAAGGTCATGCGTGGTTGAATATCAATACATACCGTTGCTTTGTGTCAGTGCACATGTATATTTTCATCAGTAAAGATTGAAAATGGATTTACTTATAACATGATTCACCCTTGACTCAATCCAGTGATTCCATCGATTAAAATTTGCATGAATTTATGACTTCGTTATCCTCGTAACGGAGGATAACGGAAATTTGTATGTAAACTTAAAATCATTTGAAATATAAAATGTATGTTGAGGTCACGGAATGTACATCCTCAGGCAAAATATTATAAGACATAATCAATAAAATCGATTTCCAAATTTGTTTTACAATCTCGAAGACTACAAATTATGATTTTTTTTTAAAACTTTAAATGAAATGAATTTACAGTATCGAAAATATTAACAAGATATGATAATTATTAAGCATTTAATAGACGTATTTATCAGGTGATTTGAAAAAGTGACACCGATGCTACCACATAATATGAAAACAAAACACGTATTGTCTGCAATTGTTATATTGCCATAAAGCTCTGTTTCATAGAAGTGTTATTATAAAGTATATATCTGGCATACATTGCTCCAGCTTACAGGGTAATTACAGAGTTAAGCGTGGTTTTATTTAAGCTTGTGCGTGAAAATAGATTTACCTCCGAATAACTGGATTAATCACATACTTACTACACACATTATCTAAACGAAGTCCCATCAGTTAACTATTGCAGATGCGGAATGATCATTTATAATTAAATAAACCCACCTGTATCTAATAGTACCTAACACCAAAAGGCGCATTAGCGCATCAAACTGAATAAATCTGTGATGATACAAAGGTTCAATATCATGACATGTGTTACATTAGCAGCAAATGTTGCATTCATACGACATTTCTTATATCAATTATATTCCCAGTCAATACAACTTTAGGAAAAAATGATTACGTGATTTTTGGCCTCCAACAAATTCTAATATATATATATATATATATATATATATATATATATATATATATATATATATATATATATATATTAAAAGAACCAGTGTCTTCGTGTTCTTCTATCACAAAGAATAACACAGACAAGAAATTATGTTGCAACATTTGTTGTTCTAGACATACAAACAACTGTATAATTGACTGGTAAGACTTTATTTACCTACATTTTCCAAAATAAAAAATACTTTGTGAGGTTTATTTGTATTCATGAAGTGATCATTTATGAAATGTATAAACCATTTTCAGTTTAACTTTTCTTTTTCAAAACATTTATGATTTCAGGTTTTATCTAATCAAATTATACTATTCGATTTAAATTAAAGGCAATAGTCACTGAATGGGAAATCGGAATATGTGGCAAGTGGGCGCACCAACGAGTAATGATTAAAAATCATGTTTCCTAACTCTCGTCGTTTTATTTTCAGTCAGATCTTTAACAATGGCTAGAATACTGAGATATAAAAACATGATAATTAATCACAACTCATCAGGGAACCTTTCTATAGAACAACATGAACAACTAGGTGTGGGTGGACTCGAATACTTACAAATGTTCATAGTAGGAACTAAAATATAATATATTTTTATATATATAAGATAAGTACATTTGTACATTTTATAGTTAATATTTTAAAATACATTTATCTTCATATTTCCTTAAAGGTTTGCGACTTAAATTCTGTATATACTTAATTTCGCGGTCCCTGATATCCTACTTTAAGATGATTTTTTATTTTTATAAAATACATATGTTTGATTTGGTGTCACACTCCAAATTTATACACGTCAACAACGCTAATTGCAGGATGGTTTTTATTCTAAATACATGATAATCGATTACATATTTCTCCGGTTTTGCGATAAAATGAACCAAACTTGTGTTTATGTTAATTGTATTTCACATACTCTGGTATTTTAAGTAATTGAAGATGCATTTTAATCGTCATAAAACTCATACCTATGGCGAAAGGTATGCAGTGAATGGCATCGAAATTAAAATCTTTTTCATGTCCTGACAACAATATGACACAAAATAACACAATATATATATATATATATATATATATATATATATATATATATATATATATATATATATTTATATATATATATATATATATATATATATAAATCACTGTTACAGGAATAATAGAAAGGTGAATTTACAATTGACATCAGAAAATGTGTTTGTCCCATGTACATAGATATTGACTTGTACATTGATTATGTGTATGTTCTTATGACTAACATATTAGATGGAAATATTTCAAATTGTTCAAAATTTTGCGTGGTTGAAAACTGATAAATTTTAAATGATCTGTATATCAATATGTCTTATATTGACGGCCGTATATTGTTTTACACAGTAGCTGAACAAACATTGTGGCCCATTCACTCGAAATGTCAAATCTCAAAAATATTTAGTTACTAAAGTTTTACAGTGTACAATACTAAAGAAACATTAGCGTTTTGTTTCCTTACATAACTTGATATATAATGACATAAAAGAGATATACATAAGCATAATAATTCTTAAATTCCTATATATTTTGTAAAAATTGCTTCAAGTACAATTGTTTAACTCAACCTTACTATTTGTATATATGGATACCACAGTGGACCTGACAGTATTTTGACAATATATATAGGAATATAAGATTTTGTATGCCTGTGTATAGGTCTTATTTGCAAATGTATATCAAGTAGAAAAAAATTAAAGTAGAAAATATCCAAACATTGTGTTTCGTTAACACAGCTAATGCCCTTTAAGTTCTGTTGATTTATAAGAATCTATGATGTATCAATTGTAATTCCACCCAGACAGTTAATGGAAAAAAAGGCTTATCTACGTCACCGATTACGACTGTAGTCAGACCTGTCGCCGTAAACTGTTATGGCTGCCAAGAGTTGAAATAAACCGATACCACAAATGGTTGCTTTTGTAGTCTTCATAGTGCCCTGTAGTAAATACAAATATAAAAAAATAATGAAAAACCAAACAAAACAAGAATATATGTCAAATACTTCATTGAAAGAAATACACGTGAAAAGGTGTTAAATTTTGTTGCATCGAAATTAAAGTTAAAATTTACCTTGTTTATTCTATCGCAAAATAAGGAATGTCTACTTTAATAGGCAGGCTGCTTACCTATGTCAATGTGACATAATAACTGGCAAGTTATTTTCACTTAAAAGTTTATTTACTTTTGCTGATATCACCATGGAAAGAGAAATGCCAATGTATACCATATGAAATTAAAGAGTCACTTATGAGCAAAATCCATTTTATGAAATTTTGAAAGGTAAAAGTGATATGTTTTGAAGATGATATAAAACAAAAATCGCATACTTATCACCAATATTTTACAATCAAAGCCTGGTACCTGAACTATCTTGATCAGAATAATCCAAAAGTCTAGTTGCCCAGCGGTATGAATTAATTCTCAGTCTACAACAGACAAATTAACATTAGCAGACGACACATAATTAAAACAATTGTATGCATTCATCTATATCGCAACACAACATTCAAATGATTGCAAAACATTCTTTATTATAATTTATGTCAACAACGCAAGGTTACAATGAAGATAAACAAAGCATTCCCTAGACTCTGATTAATTAGTTAAAGCATTCCCTAGACTCTGATTAATTAGTTAACATGTATGTATATTTCAATACTTACAGCAACAGTCATTATATCATCAGAACTTCTGGAAATCTCACTTAGGAAACTACAAGGAAAGAATAAAACGAATTATATTTTGAAGCCCTAAGCATAAGAAATCTTATGCAAATAATTAGTTAGAAATATGTGATAATGATTCGGGATTCTGAAGAGGCATTTTCAAGCCACCAAGTTAAGATAATCGCAATGTTATTACGTGGATAAGGTATCATATTGTTTATAACTCTCCCTAATCTGCAAACACAGTAAGAAATACAGGGGATAAGTGATACGGATTAACGGGAACATGCTCCGGAGATTATTTCTTATATGTCCTGTAAATTCATTAAAGGAGACGTTGAATCCTTTCCCATCATAGTTAGGATACACAATTGTTAATCATGTTGATTTGTATATCTAATTTGTTCCATTCTAATGCACTTGAGTTTCGATTATCCACTGGTACGTCTTCATTCTGACTTCGTACTTTCCAAAGACAGTATAGTTTGATTTATTCATCCTTCAATAGTTTTATATTGATTTATCTCAAAATAAGTTGTAATTCAGCGCACATAAGTCGGACCACTGTTGTCTTTGATGTGTCCCACGTAACATTTAAGGGTTTTACAAGGGACAAATATTGACTCCCCAGAAAATGTTCAATTCTATAGGCCCCAAAAGGTCCCGAGTCGATATACACCAACGCACAAAAATTTTAAATGTCGTAGAATCAAGGACACACACACACACACACACACACACACACACACACACACACACACACACACACACACACACACACACACACACACACACACACACACACACACACACACACACACACACACACACACAAACACACACACACACACACACACACTTCCTTCTAGGATATTTTACATACTATAGCTAAACAGCAAACTTGGTCAATATTCTAAATTTAAGTAGTAATATCCCTTTTACTCCTGCATATAGTATTGATATCGAATATACAATGCAAAGCAAGACAATGCGTATATATTCAGTTATTTAATGGGATAATTGCTTTCAAAATCTGGATGGAAATGAAATTTTGCATTTGAATGTCATCTATTATTTACAAATACAGTCGTTCGATAAAAGTTAGGTGAAAGAGTGTCAAAGCCACTTGTTTGTATCTTTCGATGTAGTGTTTTTTGTATCATGAAATACATTTATAAATCTGTATTACTGGTTATTTGTTCAATTCTGAGACTCGTATTGCATTGGTTATTACCTGATCTGTAATATTTAAATCACAAATACCAACGTATTAATCGTTAGAAGGTTCAGGAGACAGTATACAAATCTCGGACATCTGAAATACAGAGGTGGAAACAGGTGCCATGGAGAAGTTTAGTTATGAGCTCAACTGATGAAGTCTAATTGAAAGAGACGAGGTCGTTGCCACTGCTGGTGGATCGTTTGAGTCCCTGAGTGTATACATAAACCTGGTACCTAGAATTTCGGTACCAGCTGTTCATCTTATACTAAAGTAATATTTGGCACTGTTAACACCATTTAAATTCGAAAATTTTCTAAAGCTAAGATAGTCATTTGTTTTACAATGGTTACTCTTAGACGTATTTCGGCTATACTTTTAGAGATATTATTTGGCCTTGTATGATACCACTTTATTTTTAGAAAATACACATACTTTTCAAATACTCTTTTATTAAGGGTTCCTTTGTCTCGCCAACATACATTAATCCACACAAGGAACACTCAATTCCTTAAACAATATTAGAGGATTTAAAATCCAGCTGACCCAGCTTCGGGTATTGTAATGCTTATTTCAGATTGCAAGTGAATCCCTGATCGGTTATTAATATATTACATATTTTACAATTTATTTTTGACAGAACATTTTGAAATGGGCGGTATTTTTTGACAATGAACTGTCCAAAATGTCAATCAGATGAATCTGACAAATGTTTAACGGCAAATAAGCATCATTATGCTTATACCAGAATTGCTCATTTTTAGACTAAACAAATGATAAGTTATTTATAAGGTATAATTTCTTCAATTTGTAACTATGACTTAATCAGTTATGATTCACGCATGACATTGCTCTAACCTTACCTGTACCCGTAAAACATTGTCATATTTCTTACCTATCACTATTTGTTTAATTATCATACCGGTATAAAATTGTCAAATGCAGTACTTACTTATTCAGTCATCACATCCGCATAATAATGTCAACTCCATTACCTATAATTTCTTTAATCAAGATAGCTCTTTACCTTGTATAACGTTTCGACATTCCAAACAAGTGTATGGACTTTAGTATTTAGTATTATGATAATTGCTCTTATCTTTCATGATAACACTGTTTTATCAGATAGGATATTTGATTACTGCATCCTAACAATGTTCCAGAAATAAACCTGTCTGTTATGTAGAAGAACAGTTTTGTCGCCTTAATCTGACATAACATGAACTTTATTTGCATCACCTCTTTTTATCTGCAGCTTATGTGCAATGGTGAGGAAATTTATGTATTGCAATTGATAATCTACGAGTGACAAAGAAAAACTAGGTGTATTTCCTTAATGTGATTTTGACATGTTCTAAATACCACGATGTAAACATTGCACACAAAATGCATTTGACTCAAAACTTGTTAAACAA
This sequence comes from Atrina japonica, assembly GCA_030159075.1. NCBI lineage: Eukaryota > Metazoa > Mollusca > Bivalvia > Pterioida > Pinnidae > Atrina > Atrina japonica. The sequence goes on along the minus strand of BROG01000129.1, from coordinate 1,262,642 downwards.
TCAAAATTAATATTACATCATTTGCGCATGTATCTGCTACCACACAGCTTTTAAAATGACAAAACCACAAGTAAATGCATTTTCACATACATGCACACGATTGACGACAAACATTTTACGTGCATAATATAACCTCCAGACCTGAGAAACATCAATAATTAAGCATAATATCGTCTAAGGCTTATTAATGTCATGTCACTCATATGTTATAATATTATGTGTTCCTTTATATATTGTGATTCTACTAAAGATTTATAGATTACTATTGAATGTCAACAGTTACATGAACCGATCCAATGAAATAATAATAATAATAATAATAATAATAATAATAATAATAATAATAATAATAATAATAATAATAATAATAATAAATTGATAATAATTATAATTATAACAACAATAATAATAACAAAAATAATAATAATACGAGTACGAGGAACTGAAAAACTGCAACTCGCTAGCAAATTTACTGATCAACAAATAATATCATGTTGTGCAGAACAAAAAGTGTTTCATTGTAGCTCTACAGCTAGCAAATCTACTGCAACATTTTGTATGCCCTGATTACGTTGTTAATGAAAGAGAAAACACACGATCTCAAATATTAATGTTAGATCCATCCTCATAGGAGGTCACAGAAACTGATGGAATCAATTCCATAAACATGAAAAATTCATTAAATAATAAAATCAATTCATGTGTTAATTTGATATATTTTCGTTATCGCATCAACATTGGAAGTAGTTCTATATATACCGGTGGATCACTTTCCACCTTTCAAAACATGTGTCAATGATTATTCTTTTGTTACACTTATAAAACATTAGATATTCTAATGTGACTAGATTCGAAAACCTTCATTTTACATTTTTACACAGTGTTTAAGTATGAACACCAAAGCATTTCAAAATAGATTATGCAAGATTAAGGCTTGCATTTTTGAACATCTAATTTTTCTGTCACATTAACATATTTCAACCCTCAGTAGTTTCACAGTGCATGGACAGTGAAATCAGAATTTAGATATTTTTCAGGAATTTGACCCTAAATATATAAAAAATCATTAAAATGTATTTCAATTCCACACTGAGTAATTTTGATACCATAACTTACTGAGTTTAGTCTAATGAAGAAGTACCAATGGATATTTAAAACTTCAAGTTGTTTAAAATACGACAAATTAGATATAACAACAGTCTAAGCATAAAAACAATAGCGAATCTCAAACGGGTTAGGACCAGGTGTTCAGAAGGAGTCATCGTTCCCTGTTAGCATTCAACACCAGTCGCAAATATTCCATGGAGACCTCTTGAGTTCGGTTAAAAGGTCAAATTCGGTGAAAATGTAGAAACATGTCTATAGATACAAAATATACAAGTTACACACCTGGTTACATTCAATATAGCAGCTTAGCATTCACTAGAATTTTCAACATGTCATTTTCTGGGGAATTGAGTAGTCTCTGTCTTTAGATCTACAGGGCGTGCTAAGGCAATCCCAAATAATTATTTCAAGAATGGTTTAGATTTTTGTACAGTTATGACACATAACAACTTTGTGTTTCTGTACCCAGTTGCACAACAAGTTGTTAAATTTAACTTATAGTTAGCCCATTGGTTTAACATTGGTCATCTTCACGTTAAATTTAACAACCTGTTGTGCAACTGGGTCCTAGAAATGTTCATTGAATCACATTATCTTATCTTACAAAATCGCGGGCTGATGTCCCAAATGTCTGACAAGTGGCCCTCAATTGACACTATTTGACATCATTCGATTGTGACTTCATACGCATGTTTGAATGACCATTTAATTGTGACGTCATAACGGAAAATGTGACAAAGTGCCTGCAAAAGGTAAAGGTAATTTATAACGGGGCATTATATTTCATATCGCCCCAGGAGATATTTTGTATTATGACGTCATGAGACCGTCAGGCACTCTGACAACGTTGTCAATTCAATATATTATTTGCAACCCAAAATTACAGAACCGCGGTTAAGGGAATGAATCTATATGAATAATGATATGATAATGACATGATGTTAGGTATGTACAAGATAAAACTGTAAAACGTTATGCACACTTAAACTAAAGTCGCTTCAAAGGAAACAAGATAATACGACATATCTGAATAGTTTGTTATCGCCTCTGTTGCCGTTCTTAATTATATTGATTTTTTAAAAAAAAAAAAAAAAAAAAATTATGTATGCATTGATAAATTGTATTTTGGTAGTAAATAATATTACACATATATACTTTTTTACAGTTTCTATCTTTATTCATTCTTTTCGAAAATTATTGACAGAATTATAAAAATAATTCAATATTACGTTTGTCCTAATATATAATTGATATAAATAATTTTGATGGGAATACATTTAACCAGATACAGGTTCAGTAATGTCAAATTAAAAACATGCGTCAAACAATTCTTCCATTATCACTTGCTCGAAAGAAAGTTACTGTACTTGCAATTACATTTACGATAGAAGATCGTATAATTAAATGAAGATAAACGAATGTCAAACATGATTATAAACATATAACACAATTTGAAAAGGATCAGAATGATACTATCTTCGTGATAAAAAAAAAGAAATTAAAAGCTTCCTTGAAAAATGCTATGTTTCGTACTACATTCCAACGTAAGGTTTTGATATTTTTTATCTCATGAAAGGAGGAGAGATTGTTGAACCATATGTTAGCTGTTAATTTGGCGATGGAGTTGAAATGTACTTCATCTAACAAATTACATCTAGGTAAAGCGAATTCATGTTACTGCTACAAATAATACATGAGCCGTAATTACAACTTTATCATGTTAATAATTTAAAGTCATAGAAATTGTCATTTCATTTTCTGAAATGATTGCTTATTGAATTTTCTTATCAAGGAGTGCAGAATATACACCTGCTGCTAAGTATAGGAACATTCGTATAAAGGATAATTGTATAAGGGACATTTATATCAATATGTTGGTCAATAGAAATACATTCCTGCCGCGTTGTGTATTATCAATCTTGTAATTATGGACGTATAAGAATGTTTTGAATTTATAAAGTGTTATGCAGTATTGAAATTACAGTTTTTCGTTTAGAATATGGTATTCCAATGTATATGATAATGGATAAGGAAGTTCCACGAATATCCGGATGCAAATGTTTTCCTTGACGATTGACGATTATCAAAAAAAAATTCTGCACATTTGAATATTGCCATACAACATATAGGTTATAACTCCTACGTTACACGTCACTTTTTATATATCTACATCAATTAAATAGGAAAATACTTGATTCCAACATATCTATTACTTACATAGGATTATAGAAATGTCACAATAGGATTATATATTAATATATATATATATTATATATATATACTATATATATATATATATATATATATATATATTTAATATTTATTATATATATACTATTTATATTATTTATTATATATATTATATATATATATATTTATATAAGAAATGTCATTTGAAAGCAAAATATAGGATTTTTTATATATAATATATATATATATATATATATATATATATATATATATATAATTTATATATATATATATATATATATATATATATATTTATATATATATATATATATATATTATATATATTTAATATATATATATATATATAATATATATATATATATATATATATAGAAATCTGTTCGGTTTATGTCATTAAAAGCAAAATATATGACCTTCGCAAACATACACACTCATTTATATATATATATATATATATATATATATATATATATATATATATATATATATATATATATATATATATATATATATATATATATATATTATATTTATATATATATATATATATATATTATATATATATATATATATATATATTATATATATATATATATATATATATATATATATATATATATATATATATATATATATATATATCGGAAGGATGTGTAACGATTGCGTGCATCAATGCAAATACAAAACTTCAACAAAACAATAATTAAATGCCTTGTAAAATAATGGAATTTCCAGCCTATCTGTTCGGTAAAGACTGGCCTTTGTATAGTTTCTTTTTCCTAATTGGACTGAAGTTTTACTCATCTTATATCAGAATTTTAAATGGTAAAGAAAATAACAGCAATAGAGTAGAATACAATTTTTTAGATATTTAACTACACACAATGATGCTCAAAGTTACATCAAGTAAACTTCCCACAGCAAAGTAAATATCAAACCCGTCAAACAAACGGAAAAGTCATTTAGACTGTAAGAAAGAAAAGAGAAATTGAGAGAAAACCACTCCCTTTATTATAACAATTTTGCATCAAAACTAAAAATATCATTAACATATCCTATTTCTGACTTTTAGTGGTTCTTGAAATGTACCCAGTCATTGGTTACCATGACAGATATTTTGCCCACAAAACTCTGGTTATATAAACAAGTATACTGCATAGGATATTAAGAAGATTACAGAATTTCTAATAAACAATACATTTGTAGACGAAATATTCTAGTAAAGTGTCCACAATCTCTTGCATCGTCCGCATTTGACACTTTCCTATTTGACTTGTATTTTGACCTTCATTTAAAATTGATTTCACTCAGAATATTCTGGATAAGAAGAATATAAATCTCTAGGTATACTTTACTTTGATATTAATCTATTTTAAAAATGTTATGTCAATTAATGGCAACATAGTTCATACTTATTTGAATACGGTATACCCTTGCCAACTTAGTATTAAAGATATCACAAAATCTTGCATATGTGCGAGATACTTAGACATAGATATAAACGCGAACAGCATAATGCGATAAAGATGTTGATTGATGTTTTGTTTTGCTGTCACATATCAATATTTAAGTAATAATATCTATTTGTCACATTCATATTGTATGTACAAAATAGACAGATATGCTAGATCGTGATCAGCGTCCAATCATTTCATATATAGAGGCAAACCAAATGCAAAACCATAACTTTGATATTATGTTTATAATATGTACTGATAAGTTGTTGGAAGTGTCCTACGTCAACATTTCGCTACTCTGTTTCACTGTCTGACGTATTTTAGTCGGTTTGGTAGTAGTCGTTTAAGACAAGAGTTTATTCCTATATTGATTTGATTTCACTGGACTAACTGCAGGTGTATTTTATCGACAGGGGATGCTAATTTTTCTATGGTACCTGTTCCCATTTCTAGTTTTCCAGAGGTCCGTCATTGTCTCGTGTTCACCGATTTTTTTAGTAACAGCTGTGTTCCAGATTCTCCTGACCGTTAGCACTTTGATATTTGTGCTTTTTATATATCAAACGATAGAAATATAAAGTAAGATTGCAATGTATCATGGATATTATTGGATAGTCTTTTATTGACATTATACGTCAAGATCAAGATCCTTTTATCACAAATATAAACTGCGCATCAATAAACACACAATTAACACCACATTATTCCGATCTTGAAGTTTGTTTTTACAATTAGCGGGCCATGAATTATGCAAACAGATATGTTTATGATAAATGACTTTTAAAAACAAAACAGTGATGCAATGGCCACAAAAGCAGTGTCATTTTAGTGCACATTATAATATGGAAATTAAATAAAACAAAATTGTGTATTAACGATAAACATGTTATGAAGAACTACAGCATACTACAGCAAGACTCCCTGCTTCTATTAAAGACGAAACATTCATTATCCAAGAAGTGCTGTTAACATTCGCTCGTACCTCTTACATTATCGTAATGATGTCCATCACTTCCAACTGACCAAATCCCTAGTGTATATAGTGTATATATGATATGCACGAAGATTAATCAATAGGCGATTGATACATATTAATCTGGAAATGACACAGAACGTAATTGTATTCCACAGAGCAAATATTAACATTGGTATATACCATTGGCATTTGATTTGATCTTATTGATAACACTTTTAGTTAAATATAAAAATGACATATACCAAAGTATCAATTGTAAGTAGGTTCAGCTGACAATATTCGACTCAGGTGAAAATGGAAGACACAGGAACCTCTGAAAATCTGAAAAAATCTCTGGGATCAGGTGTCATAGAGGAGTAAGCATTTCCTGTCGATCAGTCACACCCGCCGTGAGTCTACAGTTAAATTCAATAAGAAATAGTTGAAGAATGAATCATTGTCATTACCGGTAAATTTGATCTAACAATCACTTTCCAACAGGTAATTCAACATTTCACTAAGTAAAACAATGTTATTGCAAACATGGTCATTATAACAAGCATAAAACTTGCTAAATGCTGAAATTAAACGCAATTTCTAATATCCTTGTGACAAAAACTTATCATTATTGAGTAGTTTGCATCTGTATATGAAATGTTCATATGTTGAACACCCATTGGCATAGCAGATAATCTACAAGATATAAACCCCATGTCCAAGCGAAAACGGAAATTTGATATACTATACTAAACCGGAAAGCCAAAATTATTACGTTTCTAGTATAGCTTGTTTGTAAGTTTACCGTCTTTGTTTATCGTTAAAATAATTACCCCTTTATTATTTTTGTGAGTAAAATACATACTGTTTTCAATATACCCGAGATCTAAGTGGAAAAATAAAGTCATTCTGAATACAACAGATACACCCTTTGAATGCAGATGATTTTACTATCAGAACTGCTAACGTCCCTATGCAAATTAGTCTTCCCCTGATTTTCTTTTATACGTCGTTGTTCTCTCTATCCGCCATTTCGTGATTTTCGTACTGGCCTCCTATACTTTTCACTCTGGTATATGACATTTTGCGATCACCCGTACGACGTCGTATCATTGTTAAAGTATTTAATACATTGTTTTAGATGAAAACAAAGAAGTACCAATGTATAATAGAAACTCCAAGTTCATTAGAATATTACAAGCGGGTTCCATTTCTGGCAATGTGTTTACTAACAAAATTGTTGAAAGGTGTGCTTCGTACATCTTAGTACTCATATTGAAATACACTGGTGGATTAGAGGAAATTTATCAGATGAAGTAAAAATGAAGAAGTACCAATCGGCAATCGAAACTCAAGTCCATAAAAATACGACGAATTAGATATGCAAATGGTCTCAAAATGAAGAACGGATTTAGGACCATTGCAAATCATAAACGGGATAGGACCTGGTGTCCGGTAGGAGTCAGCGTCCTCTGCTTTCATGCCGTCAGCCGTCGAAAATGTTCCATGGAAACATTTCTAGTTCGATGTACGGGTCCGATTCGGTCGGTCAAGTTCGGTGAGAAGCACGATTGGCGAAAGGGAGTCACTGTCTGCGATTAGAATACTATCTAATATTCCTGAGACAGCGACTTCATAATGTTTAATAAGATCTCCGGTATCGACCATAAAACTTCTTAAGCGACGATTTCAAGCGTAGTTTATCGGAGAGTCGTTTCGCTCTCAGAGTAAAACATTCATAAGAAGAGCATGCCCTGTCATAACGTATAGGTCGCGAAATGAAAACGCCATATGCAGGAGAAGATATAATTCTACTTAGAAACGGGAAGTTCGTGATATGAAAATTGAAATCGTCGCGTTTGTCATAAAGGAAGGTCTGAAATTGACCGTCCTTTCCAAGTGACAGGAAAAAATCTAGGTAAGAAGCAGATGTGTTGCTCTCTGTCGTTGATCTGTAGCTCAACAGGATACATCTGGCCGAGGTAATTCTATAATTCTGAAATATATAGGGACAGATCGTCCTCGATATACCTGTAAGTAAAACTGAACTGAGATGCTAACTGTTTCTTTTCTTTGGAGAGAGCAGAGAATATATAAATACCGCTTCATGTAAATGCAAAAAAAACAATGTCAGCCAAAATAGGTGCACAATTGGTATCTATATGAATGCTGAAACTTTGTTGGAAAACTTTTCCCGCAAAAACCACGGAGATGTTGTCTACCAGAAATCCCAGCATCTTGATAATGTCGTATTCAGTGTACTTATTATTGGAATCAGTGTTCCTTCACAAAATAAGGTTCTTCATGAACTAAAACTAAATATCTATATCTGCGATTTCCATTTTTGTTTCTATAATAAATGTTAATCTATCTTTGAGTTTTTGATGAGGAATTGTTGTTTAAAGGGTAAAAAAATTAAAAGACTTAATGCTTGTGATATGTTTGAAATTTGAAGACTTTAAATGTTCCAACAATTCTTTTGAAATCTTTATGATCCACATCTGACTGATTCCGCTTCTTCGGTAAGCCGTTGTACAGTAAGTACATCTGAAGACCTTGTTTAATATGTGTAAGAAATTTGGTGAGTGAAATAGATAAAGGGTTGTTGGAGCACTTAGATGACCCACAATGTATCGGTGCTTAAAGGGGTTTTTATGCATCTTCGATATGTATAACAATGCAAGCTTTGCTTCACGTGTTTGTATTCCAACCGGAGTGAGAACGGAATTATGATTATCTAATATTTCATAGGTAGAGAAATCGGTAAGAGTGTATGTAGGGTTTCCAGGAAGTGTGTTTAATCTAAGTCCATACGAGAACTTATCAGAAATTAACAGACTATAATTCTTTCTACAAGGCGTAACAAAATAGCAAACGAGTAGTTAAATTCATTATAAACACTGTTCTAGTAAATCCACCATTCCTTGTCGAGATGCCCTTCCTTCCATTCTTCCATTCCAACTTTAAAAATCATTACGTGTTTTAAACATCCATATCCATAATTTCCATAAAATCTATCTGTTGATTAGTCATATAAAGCAACGAACATTACATGATATCAGTCTATCTACAGAAAGAATGTATTTATATCGCTCGGTGAAATCACGTAAATGAGTTAAACCTAGTTTTCCTACAGTTTAACCAAGCTTTTGTAATCAATATAAAAATCTCACATACCAAAGTATAAATCGTCAGGATGTCCAGGATATATATATACAAATCTGCTAAAATTGGGCACAGACCTTTGGAAATCAAGAGGTTGAATCAAATGCAATGGAGGAGTATGCATCCCCTGTTGACCTCCGTGAATCCATAGTCAAACTCAAATGAAAGAAGTGAGAAGCGAATCCTCGTCTCAGTTGGTACAGGCCTTCAACAACCGCTATCGAACAGGTTACTCGGCATTTTTTATTTAGAGAAACAAGACTATTATACTGACTGTAAGCGCGGTTTCCGATTACCTGTGTCAATAATTTGTCAGTATGTAGTTTACCTCTGTAAATGAAATGTTCATATGGTCAACACACCATGACATATCGGATCATGTGTGGACTATAAACGCCATATATGCAAGTGATTGTGTGATATTACTACTTCGATGTGAACATTTCAGATAGGAAATCCAAAAACGTGTTAACTGAAGAAATCCTACTTTAACCACAAAACTGCTTAACTGCGCCATAATAACATAAATTAGGTAAAAATTAAAAAACTTCAGATACCAAAGTGTAAATCAATAGAACGTCCAGGACACAGAGACAAATCCGATAAAAAATGGACAAACACGGACCTCTGGAAACCAATTTGTACCCGGAAAAACGACGTTAAAGCGCGAAAACTAGCATTTTCTACACCAGACTCACAGTAAATGGTAATGTATGCATCCGGCAATTCTCTATATTATATTAACAATAGCTGTATATGACACTTTAACAACAAAATGATTTTGATTTTTTATGGAACTCAGCAAAATTAGAAATTTGTATAAGATAATTATATATCCCATGTTGTTTGCATTGATGATAATATGGGTTTCTGAATCAAAGTGAACGTAGAACTTATTATATAATTAGTTAATAGTTCTGAGAATAACGTTCAAGGCATTTCTTAATGACCTTATATCTTCATAATTATTGATGGCAATGATGTCAGTATACCCTTGTGGGGAATTCTCCATCACTTTTCATTCAATGTATCCGATATTACACAATTTTAAGCAAAACTCACATTGTTATGTAGTTTCCCCCTAAATCTAAATTTTGTTCAGGAGTTCCTGTGATTATCTATGGTTTGTTCACCGAAGCCTTGGACTTATTGGCTGTTGTAATTGTATATCATATAAAGCGACTGGCTATAAAATCTTAATGCAATAATGAAACCACAAATGAGTGTGAATGGTGGATTGATACACCGAGAACAAGAATAAAATGTGGCAAAAATATGGCGCTCATTCTTCTTCATTACAGTTATGATTATCTAGACTATTGCATATGCAAAACCATACATAATCAAAATACAAATAATTCATACTGAAATGAAAGTTATGCGAAAGTGTAAATCAGAAAAAACAAATGCTGATGAAAATAACGTAATTCTACATTTTCCTCATGAAAGATTACTCTTATAATCAAACACAACTGCACAAATGAAATAATTCATATTCATGTCATTATAATAGTTTGCAATGACTGTCATCTGCTATTTAAAATCTAACATTACCTTGAGTTCAATGTTATACCTACCTAACCATATAGAACCGTCTTGACTCAGTCGGTAGTGAGCTCGACTATTGATCGTGATGTCGTGTGTTCGAGTCCAGCTGGCGGCAGGTCGGATTTCTGCCCTTCAGATAAGACAGTAAAAACTGAGGTCCCGTGTCACAGTAGGTGTCGGCAAGTTAAAGACCCTCACGGCTTAATGGCCGTAAATACCAAGCATAGGCCAAAATTTGAAGCTCTTCGGCGGCATTTGGTGATGTCTCCATATGAGTGAAAGATTCTTAAGTGTGACGTTAAACAAAAATACAACAACAACAACAACAACAACAACAACAACAACGACAACAACAAGAACTTAACCATATTACAATAATCTTGATATATTGCTTTCAAATAGCTCCGTTCTGTCCTCCCTCGATGGGTATTGTATTAGGCTTTTGTACAGGGGATCGTGACTCTATACATGAACTGAATTGGTGTATTATTTGAAAACGGGTATTTAAACGAACTTCTGTATTGAGAAAGTTCCTTTCATAATACTTTTTCTATGAAGGTTTTGAAGATTTACACTTGTGTGATTTCTGACTTAAAGGGACACTAGCTGTCTTTACTAAAACTAATTTTGATTTTTTTCTACTTTTGCTACTTGTACTAGATGTACAATAACAAATAACAAATATATACACATTCATTTTATCTCAAATTACTATGTATTTTGAGAAGATAATGTCAGTTCCTGTGTGGTATGCATATACAAATAGTAAGGTTGAAATTATCAATTGCAAACGTTAAACTTGTTTTTCGCAAGCAATTAAAAATATAATTATGGAAAGATATACTTTTTCAATTGTATATCAATTTAAGTAGAAAAAAAAGGAGATATATATATCATATATATATATATATATATATATATATATATATATATATATATATATAATATATATATATATATATATATATATATATATATATATATATATATATATAAATAAATAACACAGACAATGTGTCTTGAAGGGAGAAAAAATTCCAATCTGCAAGTAAGTAATTGCATTTACAAAACTTTTCACGTCAGTATAGATATCATTTTATAATGTTGATGTTACATAAAATCACAACCACAATTTTTAATTATTGCAGATGTTTTGAAAAAAGAAACATAATTGTAGGTACTGCATCCCAATATTTAGCCGTCAAACAAATATTTTTACATAAATTACAGATTTATTAGTCATATATTTATTTGGTAATAAAAGTCTCAGATATTTTACAAATATTTTGGTATGAAATTTTAACCACAGCAGACAATTGTTTAATAACTGATTCGACATTTTGTGCATTTAATATTGTCATTGCATCTACGACAGTAATATCTTCAAGTCTAAAGTTTCGGTAACCAAAAAGAAATTAAATCAATCAAACGAACGAACATACTACTGGATTTCTATTGTTCGTGCAAGTCCCGTTACATCTATCGATGGTGCAAAGGAATTGATAAATGATATTCTGTTTTTGTATCGTTTTTTATCATGAAAAATAGCCCTTGTTTTACTTTAAAAATGACTCATTTTGAGACTGGCAGGTGGTAAAAATTGTAGATTATAGATATCAATTCACCAAAAGTTCGAATAAGAAAATAACTACTGATATAGAGAAAGCTTCAATGCACTTTGATCATGAAGATTTGAACATTAATGTTCTCTAATAACGAATACTTACACGTGCAATGGATATACTGGTCAGCGACCAATTCTGGCCAACTCGTTTTGTTTTACCTAATATTTTCTGGTTTCTCGAAGAAATTCTTTTTTCTTCACGCACAAAAATGAGAATAGCGACTTGCGCAGGAAACTCCAATTGATTTGTGAAATTTTGCACGTTCTACGCAAGTTAAAAATAGTTGGCGAGAATTGGTGCTTGTTCACTGACCAGTAGAGATAAAATGGTCATACCATTTAAATATAGATAATGAAATGAATTGCAATCTTACCTTAGTCGTCTAGTCAAGGCAAACAATTTCCAACATAGTTATTGAGCTCTCGTGCCTCAGTCTGGATAAAAATTACAGAAATATACATTCACTGTTTTATACATGAATAGAATCTGAAATGAGAATGTTGCGATGAGTAGTATCTATTTTTTTATGAACACAATAACACAGGCAAACTCACCATAACATCTCATTATCGCTGTGTGAATAGTCCCTTAGACAAAACCAGTTTTATATTTAATCACTTACACCTCTTTAAAACACCGTTATAATACCAAGATAGATCACAGACCAACAAAAGAGGTCTTAGTAAAAGGAATGAAGTACCTTTAATAAGAAGTTCAGTCACTGTGCCAGTTGTTTTTACGTGGGATATAAACTGATTACATGTAAAATGTTGATTTCAATGATAAAAACCTTGTCAGTTAGTATGTTTATCTATCCATCTACCTACCTATATGTATGTGAAAGTTTTATCAATGACCTCTGTTTTCGTAACTATTGACATCTGGATACACATCAACGGGCGCCTTTCTTCAGCTAAGTTGTTCTTAAGAGGCTTAATCGCGTCATAGGGATCGTAAAAATAATTTCATAATACTCTGCAACATCTATTTTTAATTTACAGCGATAACGATCAAATGATTACATAATTATGGTTAATCATAATACCTCTTCGAAATTGTATCGTATGGTAATTCTATCAGTTTATATCGTACGGTACCTCTCTCAGTTTAAATCTATTGTACCTCTATCAGTTTGTATCGTACAGTACATACCTTTATCAGATTGCATCATACGATACCTTTATCTGTTTGTATTCTACGGTACCTTTATCTTTTTGTATTCTACGGTACCTCTATTAGTTTGTATCATATGGTACCTCTATCGGTTTGTATCACACGATACCTCTTTATGCTTGTATCATACGGTCCCTCTATTAGTTTGTATCATACGGTCCCTCTATCAGTTTGTATCACACGGTACCTCTATCGGTTTGTATCACACGATACCTCTTTATGTTTGTATCATACGGTCCCTCTATCAGTTTGTATCATAGGGTACCTCTATATGTTTGTATCATACGGTCCCTCTATCGGTTTGTATCACACGGTACCTCTATCAGTCTGTATAGTATGGTACCTAAGACTATATGTGCTCAATTGATGAATTTTTAAATATTTTCCAACATTAAACCTTATTGTCTCCAGCTGACTACAGTTAATACTCAACCATAAACACTAGTTCACCAATCAGATCTAAAACTAACTGAGCTTGACCTTTTCACCGAAAACCAGAGGTTTCAATGTAATATTTGCTACAGGTGTGACATGCTAACAGGGGACGCTTCCGGACATCTGGTCCCATCCCGTTTGGGATTCGCAACTGTGCGTCATGTTGAGACCATTTTTATCCAATTTATCGTATTCTAATGGCGCGAAGTTTTGAATATCCGTTGGTACTTCTTTTGTTCAATTTAAAATCAGTTTATAACAGCAAAATGTATTGTTATTAATTTTACAAGTATTTAGGGGTCTACGTCTACTTGGCTACAGTACTACACTTGAAATCAAGTTAACTCAGCATGGATTCGAGCTGCTTTTTTTGGAAAGGTTTGTCAGGTGACTTGCCCAGGGCTGGTGTTCTGTCCCCGGGTACATTGCAACCGGGTTATATCTTCCACCATTCAAATATGACCACCACCATATCACTTAAAAATTGTTGACTGTGGCATAAATTGCTATTCAAACAAATAAATAAACAAACAAACAAATAAACAAACAAGTGTGTGAAAGCCTTAAATAGATGTACAATTTAGTGCATACTTTAAAATTAAATGGAATACAATTATTCAACATGTTAAGTTTGGAATAATTCATATTAAACATACATTGCTATCAATTATCAATTATCAATCATGTGAATTTAAACAGACAATGATTTTTCATCTTTGTTCGTTCTTCATCAGCAGGAGATACGATACATGTACTATATTTATCAACTTGACGCCCCAATTATTATTTCCCGTGGATATTTTGCATTGTGATAGCTTTCACAAGTCTTCTATCATCTCCTGTCATTTTCTTGGTACTTATAAATTATCTGTATACCTTAAATTTGTATTTTTAGTAAATAAGTTAGAGATAGACAACATACCATGCATACTATGTATCGCCTGTAGAACACTTCGCTTAGCTAAAACAATTGCAGAAATATAAGGTTTTAATCAATACTGTCATCTTCGTATAATTACAACCACATTTTTATTCCAAGTTACGTACGGGCCACATTAACCTCAGAGTAAAATCAACACGAACTGTGAGTATAGCTGTTAAACCGACACTTCAGTTACATTGATCTGCGCCCCATAATGTTTGACATCAAGCTATACTGCAGTAAGATGTATTTGTTGTTTTATGTTATCGCCGTCCGTAAAAACACTCAGTGATGTGATAAACTGTTTGTGGAACGATTCATGGGAAGATACTTTTTGTCTGCGAAAATATCAGATTTCTAGAAAACAGTCAAATACAATAAACTGATATTTCATGATTAATCAAAAATCATATTGCATTTAAGTTAGCTGAATATCACAAATTTGAAATCATATTAAAAGTCGTAATATCATCCTGTTATAAACTTCTATACTGCTGAATAAGTAGCATTTCAAAAGTAAGAATCTCCCTTCTCTGTGGCTAAGTAAGAACGATCCAATTTCATGCACGGGGTCATGCCAAGAACGTTTTAACAAAGCGAATGTTCCTTCGTTAAGCGTTTTGTATAAGAAGTGAAACTTAGAAACGAGGTACGAATCATGGAACAAAAACAACAACAAAAAAAGCATTTACAGCATTGACATAAGTCCTTAAAACAGATAAAATTTTGTGGCTCTTCACCGATTCTTAATTGTCTTCATACAATTATAGATTCTGTGTACCTGGAAATTTTCGCTCCTTCTTTTTTTTTTTTACGTTTTACGACAAACAACATACTTACCCGTCTGAAAGTCACCCTAAATCACCATAGCCGAATGTTTGACATGTATGTTCGTGCTTCAATTACCTAGCTGATTCTAAGCTAAATATAGCGACGTTTGAAATGTGATTGAAAATGTGTTAAGTGGAAAAGTGGATGAACAGTAGATTGTTTTCAATGTTTCTTTTCATTCAACGACAATGTATTTTAATACAAACATTTGTAAACCTATTTTGATACTATATATATATATATATATATATATATATATATATATATATATATATATATATATATATATATATATATCTGCCTATCACGTGATATTTGGTCAACTTGGTGGTCCGGTCGCGATTGTATCTCTTCATTTACGTAAGTTTGCCTTTACTGCACAACACATAGGTTTTATGTCGTTAAACATATTTAAACAGTCAGGTTTGCAGTGATAGCTGTTTTGAGTTTATGAAGATCGGGAAGTTGAAATCAGACGTCTGATAAGCATGATATAAAGTGTAAGGTTTGGGCTAATATGAAATCCAAAAATTGGAGAAAGACCAATATAAAACCTAAATTAGGCTAGAAATGAATAATAGTGAGTAATATACAACTGTAAATGAATTGTTCATAAGTTGAACACACCCTATCATATCGGATCATTTGTGCAATATAAACTCCATAAAATTTACGATGGGAAAGCCGAAATCGTTGCGTTTGTCGTACAGCTTAGTTGCTAATATCCCGTGTGTGTCTATAGTAAGTAAAATGTCAAAGTATGAAGCGCGTGTGCTTGATTCTGCTGTATCTTTAATTTCTAGTTCACTGGGATATATCGCATTGACATATGTATGAAAATTGTCGTTTTTAATTAATAAAACGTCGTCGATATATCTAAATTTCAAATTAAAGGACTTCGCAAGCTTTTTCTTCTTATAATTCAGCAGTTTCTGAATGAAGTCTGTTTCGTATGAATAATAATAATAATAAAAATAATAATAATTATAAAAAAATATTTATAATAATAATAATAATAATAATAATAATAATAATAATAATAATACAATTCAACAGTATCAATCGTTAGATTAGTTTAATTACAGCGTAAGAAAATATTAGTTAGAGGTCTTAGTTCATAACAGGAGTTTTATTTTCATACTGTATCCAGATTTGAATCACCCTTCCACGTTACCCAAATGTTTTGGACTTTGTACTGCCCTTCATTTTTTTTAAATATTTAAATGATTATTTATTCGCAAAGAACAGATCATCACGGCTGTGTGATTTTAGAATATTATGCTGCGAGTATAATTTAGTGATGAAGAATATTTCATTCAAAGACATTGTGAATTTATATGACTTTTTAATGTCCCTTTAATTTCTATGGCATGATTTTGGCTCTCATCATCAACTTTAAAATTAATTTACCAATAATCATATCTTATATTTATCCTTTTCAAGAGCAGCTGATTCCAGGGTTCTATCTAAAGGATTTTGAATTTATTTAAGAATGCCATATAAATTGCAATTGGCATTATGGCCCCTTCAGTGATTAATTCAAAGCCACGGCCAATAGTACCAAACATAATAAACAAATTCAAGTAATTAGAAACAATAAAATAATCTGTAAATTGCGAAATTATATGTTGTTTATTTAGTTTAGAGGGTCGTTTGTCTGACAGACTGACTGTCTTCATCAACGCATGTGATAAAGCTTCATAAAGTGCTAACAAAAAAGACAAGACTTGTGGATTGAAAATTGGTGCAGATTTAGGTGGAATTCTTATGTCTATTACGAAAAACAGCAAATTGTACAGCAACAACAACAACAACAACAACAACAAAAACAACAATCCTAATAATGATGATAGTAATCATGATAATAATAATACCGACATTTTATATTCTGTGCACTTTATAGTGTATACCTTGAATATATTTTGAGTAATGACTCTTAGAATTTTATTGACCGACAAAGATGAAATCTAGTGTATACCACATAGTCATGTTTTCAAATATATCTTTTTGTAAAGCAATGACTTTCACGTTACTACAAATTATATAGTTTACATAAGGAATGTAATGCAAATGTGCTATGTTGATATACAATTGACTTATTACATGCTATATATTCATATGGTGAGGTGTGAATATATACATTTGTTTATGATCATTGATTTTGTAACCTGATCGTTAAATATGCTACAACAATTAGTATATTGGTACCAATTTTTCTCTCATTATAAATAATTCATCCAGTTCCTTTTCATATCTACACGTTCTCCGCTGCTCTTTGAAGTCCCTTCACTAACACATATAAACACGTTTTTCGCCGCTCTCTGATACAGTTATGTAGTTAACAAGTTATACTCAATCCTTTTAGTTCTTGATATTATTTTATCTTTTCTATACCGAAACTACTGTTCATTTAAACGTATTTTGTTTTGTTTTAATTTTCAAGTTTAATTTGATAATTGCATTAGCTACATGACAGTTTTATGAGTAATTCATTTATGTAATATTATCAATAATAGCAACGTTGCAATTTTACATAGGCGATCAAAACACGTGCTCAAGACATGCTCATATCAGAATAAATTAGCAGTCATTGTTACACTACTAAATGTCATGTATGTATAACATTTGATGTTCATTGGTAGACTTTTCAAGATAAATCTGGGCTCTCTTTAATCCTTCGATACACATACTCACGAACAGAGAATGAAATAGATAAAGTGAAATTGATGATAGCAATTAATTGGAGAATGATGATGATACTATTCCAATAATATTCTAATATTAACGCTAAATATTTAGTACGGAATATATCATATAAATTCATTACACCGTTGAATGTTTCAATATATCTTCAATAAGGTGTATTAGTTGTGTTTAACGCAAATATTGTATACTTTAACTCTTTGTGCGTGATGTACTATAACAATTAAAAACTATATACGGGTCTGAAAATCTTATATTCCTATATATTTGCAAAAATAAAGTCAGGTACAGTGTGATATGGATATAAAAATAGTAAGTAAAGGTTGAATTAATCATTTGCAATTGAAAAGGTGTCAAACGAGGTTTTCATATTCACAAAATATTTAGGAATTTAAGAATTTTTATGCCTGTGTATATATGATATTTGTTATTTTATTTTATATGAATCTAAGTGATAAAAAGGGGGGGGGTTGAAAAAAATACAGCTAATGCCCGTTTGAGACATTGAGAAATGCAATGATATTTTTCTGAATATTGCCGTATCAATTTCATATTCTGATTTGAGACTGTCAAAAAGTTATTTTGGTAATGACTAACTACATAAAATGCGTTTATAACAATATGTTACAACTTTCAAATTATGCATCATGATAATACGACGTATTGCACAAATCAGAATAAATAAGCAGTCATTGTTACTAAACTAAATGTCATGTATGTATAACATTTGATGTTCATTGGTAGGTTTATCAATATAGATTTGAGCTCTCTTTATTCATCTGATGAACATACTCACGAACAAAGAGTGAAATATAGACTGAAATTTATGATAGCAATTAACTGAGAGAATTATGATAATACTATTAAATTAAAAACCAAATTTAAATTCGTTGAAATTTATACTTAAAATCAGGTTTAGTTGTCAGTTGCCACCATGTTGAGCAGAGGAACAAACTGAAGTTCACATGAAGAATATAGTAAAATCTATCTTATCGTGCGGAGTGAAGTCTTGTGAACTCTTTCATGACCTGAACGAGTTTAAATTTTAGATAATAAAGATATACATTTATATGAAACTGAGTAGAGTAATCGTTCTAACTGGTCGCCATACATAATGTAATGTCGAATGTCGAAGAAATCGTTTTCGCGTGCAGGTGACATATCCAAAAAGTGAGTAGACTCATCCGTATTATAATCATAAAGTTATTCCGCCCCGCCATCTTATGTGAATCGTACAATAAGCGGTAATGCTATTTGATAATATTAACATATCCTACTAGTTCATTCCAAAATAACACGCTGCAAATTTGGGAATGAAATGTATTACGTTTACACGTACACGTCACCAATGTAATTAAAGTGCCAAAATATTTGACCTGTGCCATGATGGGCTTTCTTTCACGTACCATCCTCGTCGTGACTGGAAACCTCGTTTCCAAGTCTTATCTGAAAATCCTATGGGTTTCTCTTTGAAAGTTTGGTGAAATACGAGACGATGATTGGACGCAAATTCGACAATTGCATACCGTGTATGAGAAATAAATATACATATTTACATTTCCCGCAGAAATCTCCCAATAATCTAGACGGCATTCATATCAGCCGTAAATGGAAGTCCTCATATGACGTCACACAATGATGTGACTTCTTTCATATAATAAAGACATAACAAGACATGTCATCCAAAAAACTTAAGTGTTCTACCTTGACCTTAGCCGTTCCATAATAATAAGACAATTCACGTGTAAGACAGGGTATTCAATTCCATTGTTTTGTTTTCCAATTTAAAAATTATGATATGTAAATATAACCAATGATTGCTTGTCACGGTGCATTTATTGTCAATATGACTGATATAGACTTAACTGGATGTTTATACGTATATCGACATGATCAATTAAATCGTCTAACTAGAAGGGCTTTTGTGCATATGTGAAAACAGGTATGTCTTGGCCAGACATATGTAGTCGGATATATGAAATGCACTGTACCATAAGCAATACTGATTGCTGTAGGAAATGGAAACATTACGGACCAATATAAAGAAATAATGCTAATAACTTCATTAAAATATAAAAATAACAGAAACAAAAGTATAAATCTTCAGAAAATCTTTGTCCCAATCTATAACAAGTAGCGGTGGTTGATTGATATTGAAATCATGAAACCTTATATCTAGTATTTGCGCTTAAACTGAATTATTTATACCAAGAATGAGGCGCATCAGATTTTATGACCGGAGTAGCGTGTAATTGATATTGTCTAGAGTAAAATATTAATGAAATTGATTACATCTTTGTCATCTGTTGCACTTGCTCTGTTCGGTCTATATCTGAAACCGATATTCAAGCCTTCGATCATCTATCTATAACCCAATAATTTTTTTTATATCTATTGTATAACTTTTACTTGCCGACTGTTGAATAAAAAGTTAACGGTGTCCTTTAATTTGACATTTAGATATATCGATGACGTTTTGTCAATTAATAATGACAATTTTCATACATATGTCAATGCGATATATCCCAGCGAACTAGAAATTAAAGATACAACAGAATCAAGCACACACGCTTTATACATAGACATTTTACTTAATATAAACACAGACGGGAAATTAGCAACTAAGCTATACGATAAACGCGAGGATTCCGGCTTTCCCATCGTAAAATTTCCACATTTAAGTAGTAATATCCCTCAGTCACCCGCATATGGAGTTTATATTTCACAAATGATCCGATATGCCAGGGGGTGTACAACATATGCAGATTTCATATACAGATGTAAACTACTCACTGACAAATTATTGACACAGGGATATCGAAAACCGCGTTTAATGTCAACGTTCCGCAAATTTTATTGTCGGATAATAGTCTTGTTTGCGACTTCTCTATTTTACTAAGTGGGATGTTGGGTTGCCTTTTCGTTAGCGGTTGTTGGGACTCACGGCGGGTGTGACCGATCGACAGGGGATGCTTACCCCTCCATGGCACCTGATCCCATCTCTTGGTTTCCAGCGGTCCCTGTTTGTACATTTTTACCGGATTTGTATCTATGTCCTGTACATATTGATTTATACTATGGTATCTGAAATTTTTTATATATTTATTTTGCGGAGTGATGTCTTGTGAACTATTTCATGACCTGGATGACTTTAAATTTTAGATGATAAAGAAATACATTTATATGACACTGAGCAGAGTAATCGTTCTAACTGGTCGCCATACATAATGTAATATCCATTGAGGAAGAAAACGTTTTTCACGTGCAGCTTGTTATATCCGAAAAGTGAGTATAATCATTCGTATGGTAATCATCAACTTACTCCGTCCCGCCATCTTATGTGAATCGTACAATAAGCGGTAATGCTATTTAATAATATTAACATATCCTAATAGTTCATTCCAAAATAACACGCTGCAAATTTGGGAATGAAATATGTTTCGTCTACTCGGAGACGTCATCAATATAGGTGAAGTGCCAAAATATTTGACTTGCACCATGATGGGCTTTCTTTCCCGTATCATCCTTGTCGTGACTGGAAACTTCGTTTCCAAGTTTTATCTGAAAATTCTATGGGTTTGGTGAAATAATTGTCACTGTTTTAGAATTATTAGGTATGAGACGATGATTGGACGCAAATTCGAGAACTGCATACCGTATATGAGAAACAAATATACATATTTACATTTCCCGCAGCAATCTCCCATAGACTCGGTGTTAATCTATTTCATATCAGCAATAAATGGAAGTCCTCATGATACGTCACACAAAGATGTGACTTAATTCATATAATGACAACTTAACAAGATGTTTCATTCAAAAAACTTGACTGTTCTACCTTGACCTTAGCCGTTCCATAATAATAAGACAGATCACGTATAAGACAGGGTATTCAATTTCATTGTTTTGTTTTCCAATTTAATGATATATAAATATAACCAGTGAGTGCATTTATTGTCAATATGAGTGACAGAGATTTATTGGTAACTGGGTGCTTATACGTATATCAACATGATCAATTAAACCATTTAACTAGAACAGCGTTTCATGGACATGTGAAAAAGGTAAGTCTTGCCCAAACATATATAGTCTGATATATATGAAATGCACTGTACTAGTAAGCAATACCGATTGCTGTTGGAAATGGAAAACATCACAGAACAATATAAAGAAATCATGTTGATAACTTCATTAAATTTTAAAAATCACAGAAATAAAAGTATAAATCTTCAGAAAATCTCTTTTTTTTTTTAATTTTTTTACATTCAATTTGCTATTAAACTGAATTATTTATATCAAGAATGAGGCGCATTGAAATTCATGACCGGAGTAATGTGTAATTGATATTGTGTGGAGTGAAATATAAATGACATTGATTTGTCATTTGTTGCACTTGCTCTGTTCGGTCTATATCTCAAGCCGATATTTAAACCCTCTGTCAACTATACCCCAATATAATGTTTTTGATATCTATTTTATATTTTTTACATATCGACTGTTATTTCTTTCATTGCAAGTAAACAGACCGGTTGCGCTGTATATCCAATGTTTGACAAACAGCTGTTCAGCTGTTACGTCATATGAAACGCTCCCCCACAGAGTCAATTATTTGGAATGAATTTCGTATCCAGCTGACTACAGATTCAAAGAAAATGGTAATATATATATATATATATATATATATATATATATATATATATATATATATATATATATATATATATATATATATATATATATATATATATATATTATAACTTATTTATAACCACTAGGTCCCCGAGGGTATACATAAACCTAGTACCTGGTATTTCGGTACCAGCTGTTCATCTTATAATAAAGTAATATTTGACACTGATAACACCATTTAAATTCGAAAATTGTCTAAAGCTTTTTACAGTGGTTACTCTTGGGCGATTTTCGGCTATATTTTAGAGACATTATTTGGCCTTGTATGATACCACTTTGTATTTAGAAAATACACATACTTTTCAAATTTGAGCTCAATTGTTGAAGTCTAATTGACAGAAACGATATCGTCTTGAGCATTATAACTTGGTATTATGTTTATAATATATATAAATATGATGAATGTTTTTATTTTTTGAAAAAAAAACATCGAATATGCATGCAATGGCTCACGGACAAAAATCAATGTGAAGCACTTAGTACTGCACATATTTTTTCCCATGAGCTTCATGTATATTCCATATTTTAAAAAAAAATATAAAAACAATTCTTAAGAATATAAATATCAGAGCAAAGCAATTTAAATCTGAATTGTTTTCATTATATATTCATTGATAACATATAAGGCTATAATATTTACAGTTTATCTTACTGCTATTTAATACTACAAAGTAAATTATAAATGAGTCGTGTCGACATTAATGACAATTTAAAAATTGGTGTCATCGATTACTGTTCTTTATTTCTATCTGACACCAGTTTTGAGAATATCTGTCTAATGACAATTTTTTCTATGTTTTATAATACTGTGATTATATTTTGTAAGATATATATTAGATCTGGAATTTTATATACACAATTTTCGAAATTGATATGGATATCTTATTGATAATTTGTATAAAATTCTAATTGATTTGCTCTCATTTCCATGGCGGAAATATGAAACCTGACATTGTAGAAAATAATTAATTCCAAGAAAATGCAGCTAGATATTTAAATACCATACTAGAGACATACTCTGGACAAGTGATATTTGCCAGTACTTGTTATTTATACTTGTGTGAAAAGAAGAAAGAAAAGAAATGCTACAGCTAATACTAGATGGAATACCCGACATATCGAATTATATTTACACTCATACGATATGATGGTGCTTACAAAAGTTTACATCTTGTGTGTCAGATAAATCATGTACATTGCATTGTACATTACAGAGGATGAGGATCACGTTATTCATAGTCTGTATACGAAATAAACATCGGTGTGTAATGCACGTGCGTCTAAGTGATGGTAAATATAAATTGTTCCTTGAAATTATAACAGCATTGGTTTTTAAAATGATTCAAACATTAATAGCACTCTTTCACAGAATTAATTGAAATGATACGCATCATTTGTCATTTTTTTAAATCGACTAACTGAAAAATATATCACATTGCATGGTTTAGAAAAGTTCGTTTTTGTTTAAGACACGCGTTATGATAACGAGCTGTAGCACAAAAGCTGTTTCGTGGGTCCCTCAAGCTCTAAAAATTCATGCATTTTGACACCACACACGGAAACAACAATATTAGAACATTTTTATATTGATTAATAAGAAATACCTGATTAATTGCAACTACCTGGAGAAAGTAAATCACACACAATATAATATCCTAGAATATATGTAGTTTATCCGATTCCACATTACTATCAAAAGTCCATATGATCTCAGTCTAAGTATTAATACCACGTGACCGCATTCTATGAAGACATATTCTACGTAGACGTCTTTTGTTGACAGTAACCAAGCAGTAACAGTACTTTAATTGATATTGTTTATAAGTCATCTGGTTATTCGACTGATCTCCAGGTTATATCTGGCACTGGTATACAATTGTTATGACATTGTAGCTGGTATTCGTTATAGAGTTGAGGCACCAGACATATACATATGATGAACTTATTATTGACTGATACAAACAATGTATTACATTAATATCCTATATACTGGTAATAAATGTATCAATTACATATAATGTTATCATGTGTCACAGTAGAATGTTGACAAAATATACAATGTTCGAATTTATTCCAAATGCAATGTACAAGTCAGGTGAAGATTGGACACACATGCACCGTTGTCATCCCAAACGTGAAATAATAAATAATTTTGATAGTGAATAGTGACAAAATTTGTTGATAATGATATTCAATTGGCTATCTTTTTATTAAAAACAGTATTTTGCCATACATATCAACAGTTGGCATCCATAAAGTAAATAGTAGGGTATAATTTACGGAATCGAAAATGTTCACCACCACTAACACCACCACCACTCCTACTCCTGGCTGTTGTTAAAGGTAATGGGGTATTTACCAACATAGCTCTTGAATGACGGTACTCGTCAATATTTTAATAAATTATTTCGAGCTGTTTATAAACATTTAAACAAAATCTTGATTCTTTTCTATTAACTAGTATACCAGTAGTAGTAATATGATATTTCACCAGTAATTATCAACAATTACTTTTGGCTCATTTTGGATGTTGTTCATTGACCCGATAGCACATTGTTTTGTAACAGGCATTAGGTATCTGACCCACGGAATGGCAACTGAATGTTGAATGGCATGGCACGAATGTGTTTTGATCCCATTCAAAATAATTTGCGTTAATTATTAGTATATCTCACATCGCTGAAATCTACATCATCCATCTGCCAATGCAAACACTAAGTCAGTGGACAGGTATGTTTTCCAAAGGCCAAGAAGTCAGAATGCGAGTAATGAAAATTATGTGTGGAGTGATTTGCGACGAGTGTGGCTTGATAACAAGGGACGCTGACTCCTTGCGGACACCTGGTCAATCCCGTTTTTGATTTGTAATTGTTCTTCATGTTGGGACCATTTACAACTAATTTGTCGTATTCTAATGAACTTTGAGTTTCGATTATTCATTAGTTCTTTTTCGTTTTTTCTTATACAAATATCCCAAACTTTAAAAAAGAAATGTTTACTACATAAAGTATTATATACATTTTAAAGGATTAAGTGGGATATGATTAGTCATGTTTCTATGATATTCTAGCATGTATATTTTTTTACGAATAAAGCCTTAAATAGAGACATTAATTTGTAATTAAAAAAGAAACACAACAGCAATAATAATACCAGCTGTAGCTACCAACTGTTGTCTGCAGCCAAATGATAGATATCAAGCAAATAATCAAATCTTATAAAATATTCAGATAAAATCTGAATGATGGTTTCCGATAATGTTTTAACATTTATTTTAAAATCTAGAATCATACTTAGATAATAAATAGACAAATAAAATTAAATACACAGAAACGAATGGTAAGTTTACAAAATATCCATATTTCAGCTGTATGTTAAATAATAAGTAATGACAATATTAAAGGTCCACAGCAGAAGTACGACATTTACTTGAATATTTGAAAATAAAATCGATATTCATTGTAAAATGTTTATAGACATCAATCGTACTTCACGTTTACCCGTCTATTAAGCGAATACATACCACTTACGTGTCACCTTAATTTAAATAAATAATTAGCAGGTGTTTAGTTTCGTATTATGAATAATATTACATACTTTAACCTAAGATAAATACATTGTTGCGAACAAAATACTTTAATTGTGGAATGGACAAATGCTCATGACCGATAATTACTTTATCAATCATATTGTATAGCCTGTACAATGGAGACAAAATGATCGATACAATATTTCTTTGACATCTGATGCTCAATATATAATAATTCAACCAGTGATACGGTGTTCTGGGTACAACTTTCGGGTCATCTGTAGCATATCAATTAGCCAAGAGGAAAAAATCTATGAATTCGGATTGCACATTGTCAATCATTTCACTTTCTCTCTTTCCTTCTGACAAATTCGAAACTTGTGTCAAGTTTCGAATAATACCACCTTATTTAATTCATTATTGAAGTGGTTTTGCCAATATCTACTTGACGAGCTTCACAAATCATGTAGCATATTATACACATGCGAACTGGATAATGGAATTACCATCTTTAGCGAGCATATAGGAGATACGCATCAAACGTTGATGCAATCATAATTCACTTTCAATCTCTGTTCGACAGAAAGACCAAATTCGATAACTTGACCCTGACAAATGACCCCTATATCCATTTTCTTCCTTCTTTTCGCATCGAGTTTAACTTTAATTTAAATAAATAATTAGCAGGTGATTAGTTTCGTATTATGATTAATATTTCATACTTTAACCTAGGAATAATACATTGTTGCGAACAAAATACTTTCTAATGGGCAAATTGACCGAGTTACTTTATCAATCATATTGTATCACGTGGAGACATAATGATCGATACAATATTTCTTTGACATCTGATGCTCAATATATAATAATTCGAACCAGTGATACGGTGTTTTAGGTACAACTTTTGGGTCATCTGTAGCATATCAATAAGCCAAGAGGAAAAACAAATCTACGTCAAAATATCAAAAATGTACTGCATGTTATGACTCAATTTGAAACTTATGTCAAGTTTCGGATAAAACCATCTTATTTAATTCCTTATTGAAAATGTTTTCTGATATCTACACGACGAGCTTCACGTCTACGCATGGGAACTGGATAAGGATACCATCTTAGAGTAAGGGCATCAAACGTTGATGTTATCAATGAAACAGCAGGAATTAACATTGTGTCAATACGTCTGTATAAGATACGACAGAAAGACCAGAATTTACTTATAACTTGACCCTGACAAATGACCCCTATATCCATTTTCTTCCTTCTTTTCGCATCGAGTTTAACTATATGTTAAAATAAGTTAATGATAACAGTTACTAATCGATAACTGTTGATGATTTCTGAGATGTTATAGAAATTGTTTTGGTCAAAATGATATGTATACACATAAACTTTTCGCTTTATCACGTAGTATAACAGTGTTAGTGGATATTGTACAGATAATACGGGAATGTTATTACATGTGGAGATTGAGAATGCGTTCTTGTACTAGATAAAATTTTAAACCAAAATCTAGCAATCCTTACCAGATATCATTTGATGTTAAGTTTCTGGATGAGATAAGTAGAACTAAGGCAACAATGAAATGATTTTTATTTCGGTATTTCATCTAAGTTAACCAAAGGATATTAGAACACACTGTGGACGGCCATACACATTCACGACATAATTTGTTAGAATATTTTCAAATTGTAATCAAGTAAAGCTAAAGCTGTAATCGATCATATTATGTTATCAGTGTCATGTAGAATTTACTATCAAAATATTCAAATAATCAAAATATATTTTGGTGATTGTATCACTACTGAAAGTAACATTCTTCGGAAACACCAACACCTGTACTGAAGTAACATCTTTCAATACTGATCCAATTTATAATCCCCATCAACTACTCAATCAAACAATACTCGTATTTATGGACAAATGTCATGTTATAAAATACTATTGTTATAGAATTAAATATTTTGAAATAATGGTGCATGGAATAATTTACATAATTTTTCATAACACGTGATTTCACGTCTAGATATCAAAATCTGTGTTTGTTGAATCTCCACCAGATTTGTATACTGTATTATGCAACATATGATCCTAAATATCTGTGTCTTGTTCAATATATATTTAAGAAGAATAGTAACTTGAACTCTGTTGTAGACACTGTCCGATGATGCCTGCTTACCAAATTTCATTCAAAATATGAAAGCGATAAAACAAACATAATAATACTTGGAGAGAGAGAGAGAGAGAGAGAGAGAGAGAGAGAGAGAGAGAGAGAGAGAGAGAGAGAGAGAGAGAGAGAGAGAGAGAGAGAGAGAGAGAGAGAGAGAGAGAGAGAGAGAGAGAGAGAGAGAGAGAGAGAGAGAGAGAGAGTAGCATTCTGAAATCAATACAAATAAATAAAGTACAAAAGGCGGAAACAGTTGAAATTTGAACAATAAAAGTGAATAGGTCCATATGTTTATAGTCCGACAGATAGAATATAATGTATAGATAATCGATGATTTACACAATGTACAACCCATGCTCCTATCCGAAAAAAGAACGATGTGTTACTCTATAACTATCTTATGTCGCCACGTATTTTTTTATTTGTAGTTTTTTGTAATTTTTAGTTTGAAAATTTCCTCACCATATGCAGGCACTGTAACTTTTTTACAAACAATACACGAAAGTGTAAAATTCTTCCTCACACATTTTTTATGATCCAGGTTTAATGTGTCAGTATTGACATAAATTGCATAATTGTTGCAGAAAGTTAGTGAATTATAGAGTTAAACTACTCGGTGTCGTCACCATGTAAATTTTTTAATGTTTGGTGCCAAAGTATCACCATGGATAATTAGTAACTGTGATGTAATCAAATTTAATAAATTGTTGACAAAAGCTTGATATTAAATGATGCCACATTGATTACAAAATGATATTGATGACATTTATATATATAATATATAGTTTGTAAGAGTTTAATGATACTAATTTATAAAAACAATCTCATAAATACACCGATTCAAGGGTTACGATCACTTGCACCGAGAAATATATTTTATATGTTACCAGTACGAAGTCTGCTATCGAAAATGCAAATAACAATATAGGCGTTTAAAAAAATGTTTGTTAAAACGAGAAGCGCATTAGACAGAAAATATGTTTGGCTAATTTCGGACTTCTGGTAAATATTGAAGTGAGACCAGGCACCGTGTCATGAAGGTATGAACATAGCCAAATGACTGGTGAGGCTGTAATGTAGGCTTAATATGGTACATAACCCATGGTTGCAATCTGAACAAATGCTTTCAGACAGTAAAACCTTTCTTGTCAAATTCGGTGAAAAGGTCAAGTTTGGTGATTAAGTCAAGTTCGGTGAAAAGCACGATTGGTGAAAGGGAGTCACTGTTTGTGACATGGAAATTGAAATAGACGCGTTTGTCATAATATCGACTGTGAAAAAGTAAAATGATTCACGTGGTTTGTCTTATATTGTTGAAATACCAGTTTATCATTATGTTGTTTGTCTTGTATGTGAAAAGTTTGCACTCGAAACAGACGTTCGTGTCAGTGCATGCGAAAAGCTATTTGCACTTGTTATAAGAGTTATGGAAATGCCCTTCAGATTAGAGATCGATGAAATTTCATATAGAAAATGCAAGGTAAATATAAATTGAATGTAAAACTCTTAGAAACCACAGTATAAATCGTGGAAAATTTACGCACATGGACTTCTAAAAAATCCAGAAGTGGGATCACGTGCCACGGAACTGATTATTGTTTGTTTCGATATCAGTTTACGTCATTCCAAGACGTTTTCATTTATATGGAGATACAGGTGAAATGCTCCAAATGTCATGGGCTGATGTAACAGCAGTTCCTTAATGTATCACGCTTATGGCGATACAGAACTTTGGTCGTAAGTCTCAGTTAAACGTTATGTGAGTTCTTATGCTGAGCACTTGGTGAAAGGTCTGTCTTTTTCAGTTTAAGTGTCAGTGGAATCAAATCCGGTATCCCAGTCTGCGAGACGAATGCTCAACCAATAGTTTACCGCAAGCAAGTGATTAGAAATGAAGATGAAAGATAAATAAAATTAATGTAAATAAGAGAATGACCTGAGTGGAGTTGAGTTGAAGTCTTTTATTACGATATAGTTAATACGTGCATATGTATATTAAAGTCCTAGTGCAGTGAATCATTTAGAGGTGAAGGTAGTATCGTGATAAAAGTAAGAATTTGATGTCTTGCAAATGTACTTCATTGTAGGGACCTTGGTGTTTAAAGTAATTCTTGAAACAAGGGTATAATATAATATGCATGTGAAGTGACTGTATTTTGTACACCAAATAAATTTTGGTTATCTTTTTACAGTGGTTACTCTTAGACGGATTTCGGCTATACTTTTATTTTTATTTTTTTACCTTGTTTGATAACACTTTCTCTGTAGAAAATACATATACATTTTAAATTGGAGCTAAACTGATGAAGTCTAATTGACAGAAATGATCGTCTTGCGCATTATAACGTTATAATATTTATAACTACTAGGTTGTTGCCACTGCTGATGGATCGTTTGCGTCCCCGGGGGTATACATAAACCTAGTACCTGGTATTTCGGTACAAGCTGTTATTCTTATACTAAAGTAATATTTGGCACTGATAACACCATTTACATTCCAAAGTTTTCTAAAGCTAAGATAGTCATCTTTTTACAGTGGTTACTCTTCGACGGATTTCGGCTATACTTTCGGATTTATAATTTGACCTTGTTTGATAACACATTCTCCTTAGAAAATACATATGCATTTTAAATTGGAGCTCAACTGATGAAGTCTAATTTACAGAAAATATCGTCTTGAGCATTATAACTTTGGTTTCATATTTATAATATTTATGAAAATGAAATAAAATTTTAAGTATAGAAATATGACATTACAGTTTAAGAAAGAGAAAATGACATGTTATATCGAAAAAGGAAACAATTTCCTCATAGTGCATCCGAAAAGTACACGCATAAATAACATTGACGGACAACCACACAGTAATGAATCTTAGTGGAAAAAGGTTACATAGAAGTACATTAGCATTTAGCCAGATGTAATTAATTAGCTCTCTCTAGAGTAACAACATTTTTGGCTTCATTTTATTTTGTTTATGATTATCATTTCACAGATGCATGTCCGGCTAACATATTATCGGACATTGTAGTGTATATCTCAAGAGCAGATAACTATATTGTATAGATATTTATATCGGGCTAATATGACAAAAACTGAAGATTACGTTGATCATGATGTCAACAGCAGCGTTACTAATGCATCTTCATGGAGAAGACATACTTGTTTCGAGTATAAAGATGACATACCAATGGAGATTTGAAACACCAATTCCATTACAATACGACAAATTAGACATAACAATAGTCTCATTATGAATAACAATTGCGGATCACAAACGGGATGTGACCAGGCATCCGAAAGGCGTCCACATCCTCTGCCAGCAATGATACCCCTTTTCCAGATAAAGATTGATAATGATAATGATTATTTAATCAAACTACCTAACTAGGATCGCAAGTTTGCAAGTTGAAATTGCTGTCTAGGTAGCAAGTGCATTTGGAAGAATCGAGTTATATTGTGACAAGGTTACAATTACATACATTTCAGAGTCCCATTGGTTTTTAAATAATTGATGTACTGTAAACAATGAAATTTTATTCATACCACTGATTCGTCAGTACATGGAAATGCTTTTTGCGAGAGCCAACATACAATTTATTTGGAAATTCTTTCGTTGTTTTTCGTTGTTTTAATGCGAAAGAGTTGAGATGTGTTTAATTTGGAAAGAAAAAATTGTTTGATTACCGAGGAGTTGATTCAGTTATATTTCTATTTGAAAAACAAAAATGCCTTGTCTCACTACATGGGTTTAGATAATATGAAGTTGTATTTTGAGACTGTGATGTTTATGTTCCATGTTATCACGAATATGAATGCCACAACATTATATGAATCCTTCTCTAGTAAACACACATATCTATATGACATCGTCGCAATTTAAGTAAGCAATATGATCCCAATGTTAGGAAAATCACACATTTTCTCCCACTCTTCTTGTGAACTGTTTATGTTTGTACATTGACTAATTCTTTTTAATAATGTTTTACGCGTCACACTCAACTACTTTTCAGTGATATGCAGGTGGTTAGTTCTAAATGATGGAGATGGATATCTTAGACTCTGTATGTTTTAACGGTATTGTAATCTTAACTGGTGATGACAAAGTTATGCGATAGATGTATCAGTTATACTTAAGAGTTAGTTTTGAGGTTCCCCAATATTTAATATCCATTTAACATTTATTCCCAAATCACTCTGATAGAACCGATCATATGAATGGCATAAAGCATGCAACAGAAATCTAATCAAATACTTACAGTATGCGATTTTCTCATTGTAGTATAGACTGTCTGCTTCACAACATACAGAATGCTAATGTATTGTGTCTCTTATGGTATGTGTCTTTACGCGTTTTGGGATCAAATCAATACTATTAAGAAGTAATGCGAATTGTTTGTATAATCTTTGTATAACCTGTATATATGTACATATGTTTTCCGATATGTCGAAGGATAATAAAGAATGTGAATCTGAATCTTGTCATACATAGATTTAAATAAACACATGTAACATATGCTTTATTATTGCGAACTAACCGATATTATATATAATCTGTGTCATGAGTCAGACATTCAAATATGTTCCAATCTAATTTGATTGGTCTAACGTATATAATTCTTATTTAACAAGATTATTTATCTTTTAGTCTTAGGTATGAAATGTATGTACTATTATTACAGATGGTACAAATGCCATATTTACTCAATTATGTAATTACTGTATTGCCAGACGTACAAATTACTATTATATGTTTACATATAATTATACTGACTTATAATTACTCTTATATCACTTTTATAAATACGATATCCACTATATATGTTGCATTGGGATAATGCATCTAAATGCATTTTCGTCAGTCAGTTTTAACACCTCATTATTGTTTATGTGTATATGTCAATACATTTCAACCTTCCCAATCTTTGAACGGATTTTGAATACAGTTTCTTATTCATGACTTGTAATATTTGACGTGTCATAAGTTATTCTGTAGAGTGCTTCATTTGTGGAAAACATATTCATCGATTAACACGAAGCACTTTGAATGAAAAAGATGCATACTACAGGGGAAAACTATTTACAAAAATAGACGATCATGTCGGAATTGCGTCTAGATGATAGCAGTTATTCCCGTGGGGACGAGTCTCAACATGTGTATTAATTTATCCGGTTTGTCATCGGTCACGAGATTCTTTTAAGGCACACTAAATCGACAAATGATTGATTTGATAAGATATTAGGTAGCGGAGGAAGTTATATACCAAATCATATAATTCTGCAATTAAAGCGAGCGTTTGAACAACAGAGCAACTTTATATTATTACTTATGATCAATTTTATCGCATTTGGTAAAGAGTATCCCATTACTGAGTTTAATAAATAATTTCTTTTTGCCGATTACTCCTTCAATTTTATTTCATTTTATTTTATGTCTATACAATCAAGTGTACTAATAATATCTCAGTGCAATGCTTTATTTCAACAACTTTAGGAAAACTGAGTATTCTGTAATTTAGACCTACAGACGCGCCATTGGGTCATATCTATGAAAGTATGGGGGATTACGAGTTATCAAAGTTTATCCTTTCAACCCTTCATAACACAAAAGACTGGACAATAAAAAAGAGAATATCTCTCGATACTTTGGAATGAGAGGATTGAACCGTCAATATATTAATTTATGCAGTAAACGATGGTTCTTTCGGAAATCAGATCTGTCAGTGATAATATATATTCAATCTCAATTACCGATGTATAAATATACAGGATGTCCAGGATACATATACAAATCTGATGAACATTTGGATAAACACGGACCTCTGTAAATACAGAAGTGGGATCAAGTGCTACGGAGGAGTAAGCATCCTGTGTTGATCGGTCAAACCCACCGTGTGCCCACACATTAAATTCAGATTAAATAGGTGACAATAATTGGTCACAATTGGTACAGACGATTCCAACCGGTATCGATCAGCATTTCATCTAGTAAATCAGAGTAATCGCAAATGAGACTATTATACCGGCCGTAAAATTTGAGGTGATTTTCGACAACCCTGCGCTAATAATTTGTCTGTAAGTAGTTTACATCTGTATATGAAATGTTATATAAATCATATGTTGAACACGCCTGGCATATCGGGTCAATTTTGAGATGTAACCACCATCTGAGCAACATAAAAAATTTCAGATACCAAATTATAAATCAATAGAATGTCCAGGACATAGATACAAATCCGGTAAAAATGGACAAACACGGACCTCTGGAAACCAAGAGGTAGGATCAGGTGCCATGGAGAAGTAAGCATCCCCTGTCGACCGGTCACACCCGCCGTGAGTCCACAGTCAAGTCCAATGGAACACGTGAGGTGTGTATCCTCGTCACAATTGGTACAGACGTCTCAACAACCGCCAACGAAAAGGCAACTCAACATTTCACTTAGTGAAACAGAGTAGTCGCAAACAAGACTATTATACCGACCGTAACATTTGCGGAACGTTGACATTAAACGCGGTTTTCGATATCCCTGTGTCAATAATTTGTCTGTGAGTAGTTTACCTCTGTATATGAAATCTTCATATGTTGTACACGCCTTGTCATATCGGATCATTTGTGAAATATAAACTCCATATGCGGTTGACTGAGGGATATTACTACTTAAATGTGAAAAATTTACGATGGGAAAGCCGAAATAGCCGTATAGCTTAGTAGCTAATTTCCCGTCTGTGTTTAATAAGTAAAATGTCTAAGTATGAAGCGTGTGTGCTTGATTCTGTTGTATCTTTAATTTCTAGTTCGCTGGGATATATCGCATACATATGTATGAAAATTGTCATTATTAATTGACAAAACGTCGTCGATATATCTAAATGTCAAATTAAAGGACACAGCTAACTTTTTCTTCGTTTGATTCAGCAGTTTCTGAATGAAGTCTGCTTCGTATGAATAAAGGAACAGGTCGGCCAATAAAGGAGCACAATTTGTTCCCATAGGAATGCCGACAGTTTGTCGAAAGACCACGTCTCCGAACATTACAGATATATTGTCTATTAGAAATTCCACGTGTTTCATTGGACTTGACTGTTGACTGTATGTACTAAATTCAATTGCAACGATTGGTCAGCGATTCCTCAAAATTAAAAATACTCAAGTCGTAAACGCAGTTCTAAAATTATATTGTTGTTCCTACCTGTTTGTATTCGGCCTCGCAATTTGAATTTATTTAGAAAAACTATTTTTCCCAGAGAAGAAATAGGTCTCAACGCGACAAAATCACCTGAATACTCATAAAATATGAATTAGGCGCAGTTACACCTGTGTTTTGTTTCTCTAATTATACCATGTTTTTCTCCAGTTAATGTGGGTTACTGAGAAAATAGGTTAATATTGCACGACAAAATAACAATAATGAGTCTAACCTAGTCTTTTTCGTTTAAGGCTCCTTATTTCTCCAGATAAACCTACTTTTTGCAGTGACGCACATTCACTGCGCAAAATCACATTTAAACAATCAAGTTTGACTGGATTAAACTAAGTACACCGAGCATAAGTATATGTATAACTTATTAATTGGATTTTGTCGTGGCACGGTTTTGACAGACAAAAATACATTTGCCTCATTAACAGAATTTTGGCGTTCCATAAAATTCCAATAAGCTCCCAGAACAGATCATTTGTCATAAAGTGCTGTATTATATCCAAGTCAAGAGGTGAAGAAGCCGCAGATGTATGGTTTGGATGTATGACCTCTACAACAGACCAAGGACACGTATGTAAGTTATACTGCATAACTTGTTATTGCCATTGTCAGCTCAGTAACATTGCTTCCTAGAGTGCAATTGCCAATACAAATTTCGAGACGTCAGACGGGAAAATCTGGCATTGTATGTGTCCAACGCTTGATGTGCAACAGAGAGAGAGAGAGAGAGAGAGAGAGAGAGAGAGAGAGAGAGAGAGAGAGAGAGAGAGAGAGAGAGAGAGAGAGAGAGAGAGAGAGAGAGAGAGAGAGAGAGAGAGATCAACTAAGGTAAACGGAAGAAATAATTAATTAAAGAAACATACACATGTACATAGTAAGCAAAAAACCAATAATTATGCTAACAACATCTTTTAAGAACCGTTTTAGATGAGGAGGTATGAATTAACCAATTTATGTACCAAGGACGCGAAAATAGTATCTCACGCATCAGATATGTCTAGCACTAAATTTCAAATGTAATTAAGGTGTGGCACCTTTGAAGTATGATTTCTATTGACAGTTCCACAGAGACGGAAGATATAAAATCTGATAACCTGACGTGATGTGTCCTTGCGTTGACTTAGACATTAATCCATGAGTTATAAAATCATCTTTATTTAGAATTGAATTGAATCCATCCCACACGACATTGATTTTAGGCTGTGTCACAAGACAAGAAAAAAAATCATTCACTGTTAAAGTTTTCAAAGATACGCCAAAACAAATCCTTTATGTGAAAATCCCTGTCAATAAGACTTTATCAGTAGCGATCAAATATAAAATAGATGTAGAGTTCTGAAACAAAACGTGGTATCATACAAGACCAAATATATATTAATCAAATAAAACCTTGATTCAGCTGAACTGAGACTGTCTTATTTTGCAATATCAAGCATAATATATATCAGGACAAATTATCTTGAAATTCTGATTGCTGTTATAGTTACATAAACAGCAACACGGAATGCGAAAATTGTCCGATATCGAGCAGTATGTAATTGATCCAATATAATTCCTATACAGAAAGTGATGTCTGTAAGCATTTTCACTTTTAGTGCATGAATGAATGACTGAAATGAAAACAAACTCATAGAAATAAACAAACTAAACGAAGAAGTAAAAACATAAATCACTGCAAATCGAACGTATGTTTTATATATTGTATACGGAGGGAAACACTTTTGATATAACCTACCTCAGTGAATAAATATTCTACAGTCAGAAAGCATGCACTGAACATATGTTTGTTTGACATAATCTATTTATTTAGTGAACTATACATTTCAGCAATATTACAGAAACAATATGAGTAAACCCCATTTTATTTTGTTAGATAGCTGCATTCATCGTATTTATTTTTACGTTTTATCGGTTAGTGAAATCCGGGAAATCTTCTGTTATCAACTTCTTATCATCTGTTATCAACTATATTTATCATCTGTTATCAACTATACTTATCATCTGTTATCAACTATACTTATCATCTGTTATCAACTACTTATCATCTGTTATCAAATATATTTATCATCTGTTATCAACTATACTTATCATCTGTTATCAACTATATTTATCATCTGTTATCAACTATATTTATCATCTGTTATCAACTATACTCATCATCTGTTATCAACTATACTTAACATCTGTTATCAACTATATTTATCATCTGTTATCAACTATACTTATCATCTGTTATCAACTATACTTATCATCTGTTATCAACTATATTTTATCAACTGTTATCAATTTATTTCAACTATACATCATTTTATCAACTATATTTATCATTTGTTATCAACTATACTTATCATCTGTTATCAACTATATTTATCATCTGTTATCAACTATACTTATCTTCTGTTATCAACTGTGCTTATCATATGTTATCAACTATATTTATCATCTGTTATCAACTATACTTATCATCTGTTATCAACTATACTTATCATCTGTTATCGACTATACTTATCATCTATTATCAACTATACTTATCATCTGTTATCGACTATACTTATCATCTGTTATCAACTATACTTATCATCTGTTATCAACTATACTTATCATCTGTTATCAACTATATTTTTCATCTATTATCAACTATATTTATCATCTGTTATCAACTATATTTATCATTTGTTTTCAACTATACTTAAGTATTATTAAGGAGTACAAATGGATATCCGAAACTCCAAGTCCGTCACAATACGACAAAGTAGATATTATAACGGTCTCAACACGAAAACAATTGGAAGGTATAATGACCTGAGGGGTATAAAGACCTGAATTGACCTGGTGACGATTTTCTTCATCTAGATACAATAATTAACGATTCTGATGTCTGGGCGTAATTTTTACCTACTAAAAGAAGGATTTAGCGCAGAATTTGTGTGAGAGAGAGAGAGAGAGAGAGAGAGAGAGAGAGAGAGAGAGAGAGAGAGAGAGAGAGAGAGAGAGAGAGAGAGAGAGAGAGAGAGAGAGAGAGAGAGAGAGAGAGAGAGAGAGAGAGAGAGAGAGAGAGAGAATGAATAAGGAATACATGACACATATTGTCAAAGACTTCGGTAGCATATGAATTCTTCATTAAGTTATTTCACTGTCATTTCCATAAATATGAACGGAAATCTAAAGTCTGTCTGATGTATTAATTCATTGATTTTCTGGTCATTGTTTTCATGCATTGTAACGGAGAATAAGAACCTTCTAATTACATAAGGCGAATTAAGATGCCGGTCACCTTTTCATTATATGCTCTTAGTGTCACAGTCAGTCACAGTGTTCACTTCGCAAGCAAACAGATCCGTATTGGAGTCCCGGTACTGGCTCCTACAAACGACTTCTTTAAATATGTAATAACTTTTCCTCTGCCATGCTCTGTGAAAACACAGGTCTTTCGTATTTGACTTGAAACCGAAGATCAATACGGCAATGGGCTGGTTTATTAAATATTCCTCACTGATTTGGAATATATCCATATCAAAGGTTTTTTGTGACACTTCAAGTCCATTGAAATACGACAAATTGGATTTAAAAGCGGCCTCAACATGAAAAACGAATTGCTAATCTCAAACGGGATGTAGTAAGTTTCTTCTTCGTACAGTAAAAATCAAATTCTCGACGGGTCGTCAAACGATAACAGATAGATAACGGCACAAATACAACATTATTTGAATGTTTATACCCTACCTGGGCCCGAAATCACAAAATGTGCTAAATACTCAAGCTGAACTTACACTTCTTCATTCTGACTATATAGTCATTCGTACAACTTATGGATCTGGCTAAATACGAAACACATTATTATTTTTCATAATTTACATTAAAACATTTGGGTACACATTTTTGGTTTTCGAGCCGGCCTGGCTCAGTCGGTAGCGCGCTCGACTCTGGATCGTGAGGTCGTGAGTTCGAGTCCAGCCGGCGGCAGGTTGGTTTCCTGTAAAAACTGGAGGTCCCGTATCACAGTAGGTGTCGGCACGTTAAAGAACCCTCACTGCTCAATGGCCGTAAGTGCAGAGGATAGGCCAAAATTTGTTGACGTCTCCATATGAGTGAAATATTCATGAGTGGGACGTTAAACAACAATAAACAAACAAACAAATATTTATGGTTTTCCTATTAAAAGTAAATGTAAAAGTTGAACACGGTACTGTGAGTATGTAGCTAAAGAATTATTATTTTTTGTAATTTCAGAAGTTTTCTTTAAATACGAATAGTTTTCGTCATTTCTTACATTTGCTTGCCATCAATATACAAATATGTCGAGTTGCAGCATATACGTTGTGTGTTTTAACTTGTGTCATAAAAAGTTTGTTGAACTTGTGCACTGAGTAAATCTGGTTAATTCGGGCCCTTTAATTCCCACTTCCTGTGGGTAGTTAGTTAGTAACGATATGTCCAAGCGACGACCAAATATTCTAATGCCAATGTAAAGTATAAATTAAAAATATTTATCATTCAGATGTTCTTAAAATTATATAGAACTTACTATATATTGGACAACAAAATAACTTTAATGAGCTCAACCTAAACATGGTTTTTCTCCAGTTAAACCTAGTTTTAATCAGTTAAAGCCAGTTTTTCTCTCAGTTCTCGTAACACACATTAACTGGAGAAAAAGTATGTATGGCTGAAAAAACTAGGAATAACTGGGCTAGATACTCATTAATGTGGTTGTAGCACTATGGCACGCCAAAATGACATTAATGAGTTAAACCTATTTTTCTCCACTTAATCCTAATTTTCCTCGTAACCCTAATTAACAGGAGATGAACTAGATTTAAAGGCGCAACATACTCATTAATGTGATGTTTGCGAAATTAAATCTAGTTGTCTCAGCTAAACTAACTTTTTCTCGACTAGTTTAACTCATTTTTGTGATTTTGAGGCATTTAAACCTAGGTTTTGTCAGTTAAACTTAGGGTTTCTCCAAAAACTAAGAGAAACTATTTTTGTGATTTTAACGCAGTTAGTTAAACTAATATTTTCTTAGTTAAGCATAGTTTATCTCCAGTTAATGTAGATTACTGAAAAAAACTAGAGAAAAACTAGGTTTAACCGGAGAAAATCTAGATTTAACTGATAAAGCACGCCGAATTTACAATAGTGAGCTAAATACAGGTTTTCTCAAGATAACCAAGTTTTTCTCAGTTAAATCTAGTTTTTCTCCAGTTAAAGTGGGTTACGAGTTAAAGATATTTTTTCTCCAGTTAATCCTAATTTTTCTCTTAACCTACATTAACTGGATAAAAACTAGGTATAACTGAGAAAAACTAGACATAACTGCGCCCAAATCAAATTAATACTTTGGCGCTGATAAACCTAGCATTTCTCAGTTAAACCTAGTTTTTCTCAATGAAACCTAGTTAATCTCCAATTAATATGGGTTTCTGAGAAAAACTAGGTTTAACTGGAGGAAAACTATGTTTAACTGAAGAAAACTAAGTTTAACTCATTAATGTGATTTTGGCGTGACATATATACATATCTTTGGAATTAATCCTGGACGCGCTGAAGATTTGTACATTTGTATCTGAGATTTTTATATACAAACGAACGATGATGATTAATCATAATATAAATTTGAATTTGAATTCCAAAACAGCCAATGGTAGAAGATACTTAGTTTTAACATAATAAAGTCCTCTATCAATCTGCAATTTATTTTATACTCTAACTGATTCGTGTACTGACAACTTTATCCAAAATATTGAACAGCACTGATCTGCTTATCTGAAAAGGTTAAGCCATTTCGGAACCGAATACGTCCCGGTTTTGATGTAGCATCAAATGCAAAACAAATTAATGATTAATTTCAATTACTTATATCTAAAACATTCAATGAAACTGTGTACTAAGAATTACATAATACAGAATAAACCTATCACATCTTATTAAAAAACGGTCAGTGTAAATGTATGCGGGGAGCAAGTCAAAAATTAACTAAACTAAACCAGATGTGATATTTACATAAAGGAATCAACATCGTGTACTGTAGGTACCACGGTATAGAGAAACGCAATTATATATCAGATTTAAATTGTGCAATAAAATAGAGTACGATCACATAATATATATAAAAAAACTTGACTAACCTGGGTTGTGCTCTATGTGACTGATCCGTCCTGTGCTACATTAGAACTGTCTAATGCGTTTGCCGCGAGTATTTAGATATTGGATTTTATTTCCTTTTCTGTGTACAACAGTGGATGATTATGTGTAAGTTATTGCTTTTAGATATAGTTCAATGTTAATGTCAATTGCATCAATAGATTTCAAGCTATCATGAAACATTTAAAAATGAGATATAATAAATCATGAAAATACATGTATATTTTACATAAATATATATGAATATTGTATTTAATGATCCAGAAGTAGTAACTGAACTGGATAGGTTACATGACCAATATGTACTAGTACCAGCAGACAAAGCCTCAAATAATATAGTTTTTATTTGTAAGGCACATTACTATAATTGTTTATTAGAAGAACTGGGGTTTAATACGAATTCTGGAAATCTTACATACACACGTAGCTCACTTTCAAAGGACGAGATCCTTCAAAATCACGTGTCCGTATTACGCTCATTTGATATACCTACAACGGATACCAATTTCGAGCTACCACATTTATACTGAATACCTAAACTTCATAAAACCCCATATAAGCAAAGATACATAGCAGGATCCAGCAAATGTTCTACCAAACCTTTATCTTTACTCCTTACCAAGATATTGACAGTCATTAAGGAGAAACTTCAACAATACTGTTCAGTTGCTTATTCCAGAAGCGGTGTAAATCAGATGTGGATAATTAAAAATTCTGAACAGCTTTTAGAAAATTTGAAGGCACACAATTTTTCTCGAATTCACAGTATCAAAACTTATGACTTCTCTACTCTTTACACTACTATTCCACATAAAAAAATTAAAAGAAAGACTTTTCAGCATCATAGACAACTGCTTTTTCACTAAAGGTGGTACCCGAAAATTTAAATATCTAGTGATTGGCTATCAGGATACCTATTTCGTCAAACACCACTCTGACAGGGGATGCTTACTCCTCCGTGGCACCTGATCCCACCTCTTGGTTTCTTTTCCAGTGGTCCGTGTTTGTCCATTTTTACCGGATTTGTATCTATGTCCTGGACATTCTATTGATTTATACTTTGGTATCTGAATTTTTATATATTGCAACTCATATTGATTGTTCTATTGCAATCGCCATGTATAATAACAAGTGTTGTTATTCACTCGAAAGTAGTTGTTAACACATATGAGTCCATGTGGTATATTTAATGTGTTTTAACTGTCAAATTCCTATACTTATCCATTTCAGGGCAATGCACAAGGCCGCTCCGAATTTATTAAGGGCTTTGTATACGGTCACTCGGGCACTTCCCCTTGATAATGAATAACGTCATTCATTAACGTAACCTGCGTGTGAATACTCAGTAACTTGCCCTAGGTAAAGAATAAATAAAAAAAAATTTTCATCCATCTATCCAGGTTTGTGTATAAGGCAATTCAGGTCAAAATATAAAACATCTCAGATACCAAAGTATAAATCTCTAGGATGTCCAGGACACAGATACAAATCCGGCAAAATTGGACATACACGGACCTCTGGAAACCAAGAGACGGGACCAGGTGCCATGGAGGAGTAAGCATCCCCTGTCAACCGGTCACTCCAAAGTCAAGTCCAAAATCAAGTCCAAATGAAATACGTGAGGAACGAATCATCGTCACCATTGGTGCAGACGTCTCAACAACCGCCAACGAAAAGGCAACTCAACATTTCACCCAGTGTAACAGAATAATCGCAAAC
This sequence comes from Atrina japonica, assembly GCA_030159075.1. NCBI lineage: Eukaryota > Metazoa > Mollusca > Bivalvia > Pterioida > Pinnidae > Atrina > Atrina japonica. The sequence goes on along the minus strand of BROG01000129.1, from coordinate 1,219,068 downwards.
AAGACTATTATTGTGGAACGTTGACATCAAACGCGGTTTTCGATATCCCTGTGTCAACAATTTGTCATGGAGTAGTTTTACATCTGAAATATTCATATGTTGAACACGCCCTGACATATCGAATCATTTGTGAAATATAAACTCCATATGCGTGTGACTGTGGGATGTTACTACTTAAATGTGGAAAATTTACGACGGGAAAGCCAAAATCGTCGCGTTTGTCGTCTAGCCTAGTTGTCAATTTCCCGTCTGTCTATAGTAAGTAAAATGTCTAATTATGAAGCGCGTGTGCTTGATTCTGTTGTATTTTTAATTTCTAGTTCGCTGGGATATATATCATGTATGAAAATTGTCATTATAAATTGACAAAACGTCGTCATATATCTAAATATGAAATTAAGGGACACTGCTAGCTTTTTATTGTTTTGATTCAGCAGTTTCTTAATGAAGTCTGATTCGAAAGAATAAAGGAACGGGTAAGCCAATTAAGGTACACAATCGGTTCCCATAGGAATGCCGACAGTTTGTTGAAAGACAACGTCTCTGAACATTACAAATATGTTGTCTATTAGAAATTCCAGCATGGTTTTTATATCAACTTCAGTGTATTTATGTGTAGAATCAGAGTGGTGTTTGACAAAATAAGTATCATGATAACCAATAACTAGATATTTATATTTTTGGGAACCACCTTTAGTGAAAAAACAGTTGTCTATGATGCTAAAAGTTTTTCTTTTATTTTCATTTTTTTATGTGAAATAGTTGTTTAAAGAGTAGAGAAGTGGTATGTTTTGATACTGTAAATTTGTGACAAATTGTGTGCATTTGAATTTTCTAGAGTTGTTTATAATTTTTTAGGATCCACATCTAATTTATCTGGAATAAGCAACTGTACAGTATTGCTGAAGTTTTTCCTTAACGGCTGTCAATATCTTGGTAAGGAGTAAAGATGAAGGTTTGGTAGCACATTTGCTGGATCCTGCTGTGTGCCTCTGCTTATATGTGATTTTTGAAGTTTTGGTATCCAATATAGATATGGTATCCGTTGTATATATATATATATATATAAAAGCGCGTTATACGGACACGTGACACGGACCAGAATTCGTATTAAACCCTAGCTCTTCTGATAAACAATTAAAGTAATGTGCCTTGCAAATAAAAACTGTATTATTTGAGGCTATGTTTGCTGGGACCAGTGCATATTGGTCATGTAATATATCCAGTTCAGTTTCTGGATCACTAAATACAGAGGGATAACGTGTTTTCATAGTCTCTTTAAGTTGAATGATGCGTAAGACTACTCATAAACTATCAAGGATATCGAAGAATATGAGTAAGTGATTGAACTAGGATGGTAGATGGGCATAGACATTTTAGACAGCCGGAGTTGTACAGAGGGAAAACTGAGCTCAGTGATCCGATTGGTTATCAAGTGGAAAATTTGCTTTTGCTACTAATATGTGAAATTAAGGTGATAATAAATGCATGAATATTTGAAATGCTTTGCAAATTAAAGGGTTGACGGTTGAAAACTTAAAAGGAGGTTTTAGACGAAAATACATTTTTCTTTTGGTGGAGAATACTACTAGTTGTAAACAAGTAAACATTCGAAAAGATAAACAACGACAACCTTTACCTTTAACTGTATACAATGTACCTTAAATATTGATCTTTCAACACGATGTACTGATCTGAAAGATATATAATATACACAAAAATGACATAAACATGGATTTTTGTAAATTAGCATGAAGTGCATGGGGAAATGAAACACTGGTGTCCGTTCTCTTAGGAACTTTTTCAATCCAGAAATTTTCAGCATCCATGTCCTTCCAGTAAGCTGTAGTATTTGCATACAGATGTGTTCTACAGAGAATGATTACTCTTCCAGAAACCTGATAATCGTATACTATTGTAATTCAAGTCGGTCATTATACTTCACTAATAAGTCAGTGACTCGGGAATTATAGACGCCCTACCCTTGTATCTATAAAGGTAAGTTAAGTCCTATTCATCGGTAACATATGTTTTATTCCGATCATACTGTTCTGCATAACAGATAAAGAATACCTGTGACAGATAGTTAACCATTGATTCCGTTGTAAGCATACCTGTGACATATAGGTAAGCACTGATTCCGTTATAAACATACCCGTGACAAATAGGTAAGCACTGATTTCGTTACAAACATACCTGTGACAGATAGGTAAGCACTGATTCCGTTATAAACATACCTGTGACAGATAGGTAAGCACTGATTCCGTTATAAACATACTTGTGACAGATAGGTAAGCACTGATTCCGTTATAAACATACCTGTGACAGATAGGTAAGCACTGATTCCGTTATAAACATACCCGTGACAGATAAGTAAGGACTGATGCCGTTATAAACATACTTGTGACAGATAGGTAAGCACTGATGCCGTTATAAACATACCTGTGACAGATAGGTAAGCACTGATTCCGTTATAAACATACCTGTGACAGATAGGTAAGCACTGATTCCGTTATAAACATACATGTGGCTTAGAAAGTGTCTTAGGTCTATAACTTAGATCCGGTATTGTCATGAATACTATCAACAATGCCAAAGTTATTACTAATGAATCCAAAACAAATGCCCACGACGATCTGTCAATAAAAATTCATCAGATGGGCACGAATTTAATACAGGTATACATGTATTTCCGAAAGAAAAAGTAATTTGGGCTACGAGTTAAACCTAGTTTTTAAAAACTTTTGTGTAACCCACAAAAACTGGGGAAAAACTAGGTTCAACAGAAGCAAATAGGATTTACAAAATCAAACTCATTAATGTGGTATTGATGTCCCATCATTAACGGTTGTAAAACAATATATTCTCTGTTTAGCTCATCAAATAATTCGATCAAAATGACCTTAATTAAGTGACTACTAAAACAAAGTAAATAAAGGCGATTGGATTGGATCTATTTGGAAACTAGCCGAGTTATCAAATTCAGATAATCCAATGCAAACGAGGTCGACTATATATTTTTGCATGAGACCTTAAATCGCATTTATTGAACTTCTCCTGTGCCTATGTCCGGCTGGAGTTTAATTATAAATATTGATAGATTGAATTGCTTGATAACACAGTGAAAATGTACAGGCAAAATAAATTGAATTTTAAAATTTTATACCAGGAGAAGAAATTTATATTTCTAGGTTGTATAAATCGCTGCGACCAAAGACATTTATACTAAATTATTGATGCAAATCAGGTAAAACAGAAGAATTATGTAGAAACTGCTGTATAGAAAATTAATTTTATTTTCAAATCATATGGTAATCAACATGCATAATAACATAATCCATATTCCATACATCAAAGATTACTAATAATTGTCCTCTCATAGTCAAACCTTTGATGTAGGTTTTTCATTGAATTTTAAGTAATCATTGAAGTATATACATGTAACATGTAATATTAATAATATTGTTACTGAAATGGTTGAAGTATACGATACACAATAAATATTATAAACATAATACTAAAGTTTTAATGCTCAAGTCGATCGCTTCTGTCAATTAGATTTCATCAGTTGAGCTACAATTTCACACCCTTGCTGTGATGAGCGAAATGCATGAGAGAATTAGGAGACATCTGACAGGTAGATGAGATATACAGTCACTGATCCACCTTATGTTTCGAAACTCCACATCCATTTTAAAGATGAGCTCGACTTATAAAATCTAATTAACATAAACGACCATACTGAGAGATATATATATTAAAAATCTATAACTTTAGCATTTTGTATATAATATTACTACCACTAGGTCGTTGTTACTGCTGGTGGACAGTTCGAGTCCCCGAGGATATACAAAAACCCAGTACCTGATATTTCGGTACCAGTTGATTTCCTTAAACTAATGTAATATTTCGAATGGATAGTACGTTTAAATTCGAATTTTTTCAAAAGCTAAGATAGTTAACCTTTTTACAGTGGTTACTCTCAGACGGATTCAGGAATACATTTTTGTTATTCTTTGGCCTTATGTGATACAACTTTGTATTTCGTAACTCTACATCTACTTTAAATTCGAGGTCAACTGATGAAGTCTACTTTAAATTCGAGGTCAACTGATGAAGTCCACTTTAAATTCCAGGTCAATTGATGAAATCTACTTTAAATTCGAGGTCAACTGATGAAGTCCACTTTAAATTCGAGGTCAACTGATGAAGTCCACTTTAAATTCGAGGTCAACTGATGAAGTCCACTTTAAATTCAAGGTCAATTGAGGAAGTCTACTTTAAATTCGAGGTCAACTGATGAAGTCCACTTTAAATTCGAGGTCAACTGATGAAGTCTACTTTAAATTTGAGGTCAACTGATGAAGTCTACTTTAAATTCGAGGTAAACTGATGAAGTCTACTTTAAATTTGAGGTCAAATGATGAAGTCTACTTTAAATTCGAGGTCAACTGATGAAGTCTACTTTAAATTCGTGGTCAACTGATGAAGTCCACTTTAAATTCGAGGTCAACTGATGAAGTCCACTTTAAATTCGAGGTCAACTGATGAAGTCCACTTTAAATTCGAGGTCAACTGATGAAGTCTACTTTAAATTCGAGGTCAACTGATGAAGTCTACTTTAAATTCAAGCTCAACTTGAGCATTTGTTTTGACTCCTGTTTTTTATAAACAAGTTTGGTATTATATGTATAATATTTGCAACGACCGGTGCTGGAGTACCGTGTGAGTTCCCGGGGTACACGTAAACTCAGGACCTGGTATTCTGGTACAAGTTTATCATTTATATTTACGTAATACTTTAAATGGCAAACACTGTTTAGATTCAAAATCATAGTCATCAATTGTGCTCACTCTTCCAGGGATTTAGGAATACATTTAGATTATATTTGGCTTAGTATGATACAACGTTTTCGTAACTTTACGTCTATATTGATTCGAGCTCTCTCTCTCTCTCTCTCTCTCTCTCTCTCTCTCTCTCTCTCTCTCTCTCTCTCTCTCTGTGTCTTGGTCTCTGTCTCTCTATTTCTGTAATTTCTCTCTCTCTCTCTCTCTCTCTCTCTCTCTCTCTCTCTCTCTCTCTCTCTCTCTCTCTTTCTGTCTCTCTCTCTCTCATATACAATTACAAAAAAGGTTTGGCACTTTTTCAATTCCAATTAATAAACTCAATTTTACTATCTGTATAAACACAGCTAATGTCCTTTTAAGATATATTTTCTAGTACGATGTATCCTAATACATTCATATATCGACAATACATTTTTGAAGTAGAAAGCTTAATAATTAATTTACACTTGGTCTTATCCATGAAATTGAATCATTTGCAAACCTCAAACCAATTGCTAGATGGCGACACACGTTTTTCATTATATACAGAAATTCACATTCAAAGGATAGTGTACCGTGGAATCTTATTTCAGATTTGACAATACACCGAAGGCTAAAATTTGGAGCAGACCTAAGACTCTAAATGTTATTGATTTTTTTAGACACTTTGTTTTGGCTTATCGCCCATTTATATATTTTGCCTAGGGATTAGATGAACTGACTATAATTCTTCTTGTCTTTTCGTGTTCTATACTAGAATCAATAAGAGGGAAGATAGACATTTCCAAAACTGAACAACATCAAACAAAGTCCAGTATATTTTAGAATATTATAGGGGTGTTGTAGTTGCACGCAACAAATCAAAAACTCTAACCTGTAAAATACATATAGTTTGCATATATTGGTGAGAGGATGTTAAAATATACCTAACAACAACAACAATAACAAACACTTATGTCATGTGCAATGATTTTCAATATTATAAACATAATACCAAAGTTATAATGCTCCGGACAATCGTTTCTGTCAATTACACTTTATCAGTTGAGCTCCAATTTAAACTGTACATGTATTTTCTAAAGAGATAGTGGTATCACACAAGGCCAAATAATAAATCTAAAAGTATAGCCAAAATCCGTCTAAGAGTAAAAAGTTGACTAGCCTTAGAAAATGGTGTTATCAGTGCCAAATAATACTTAAGTATTAGATTATCAGCTAGTACCGAAATACCAGGTATTAGGTATTCAAACAATATTGATGTCAGAATTGTTTTCAAATCCACACTATCTACATACTGAACGTTTATCTACAGCGGGACCATATTGTCGTTATTAAGAATTTAGCATTTATTACAAAAGTTAAAAATATTGTACACATTATTGACACCATTTTTTCTTAACCGCTTTAGCATTTTTCTTTCAAAAACATCATCGATCCGGTATATATTGAAACAATTAGATCAGAGTTTATTAACCAACGTTTTATCTTACTTTACGTTTATGTCAAGAAAAAATAAGACATTTGCACCTTATATTGTTTTGTAAGCTATAATCGATATGTCTTATGACTAGTTGCTCATTATCATATTTACAAAAAACCAATTAATAATGCACGGATTTCGTATGTTCAAAGAATTGCTGTTGCATTTCGAGAGACTATTAATTATTCATTGACAGCTCAAATAACATTTTGTGTTTGAAGAATATCAATGAATATTTATTTATCGTTGCAATGTTTGATATATGATGATTAAGGACATACATATAACATAAAAATATATGTCCAAAATATTCTTACAATACAAAGTTCAAATTTATTACTGTAAAACGTACCATCATGTCAATATATCTGTTTAAATGATCTAAATACAAACTTGTTTTCATTGACCTACACAAATAATTACATTAATACATAAGGTCTTAATGCCATTATATTCCGATATGCGGGTTGCTTGTTTTAATTTGGAACCATTCAGAGGTCTGATAAATCACCAAACGAAAAGAATAACAAACTGTTGATAAGCTCCAATCGATCTGAAAATAGCATAATTATAGTTTGTTGATTTGACCGCTCGGAGTAGGAGGTTAATTGTGTCGGAAGAGAATTGTCCAATGCAAATGGCGGCGACCATGAGGTTAGCGACCAGCGTTGTTGACACAACAAATTTCCGTTTGTATTCTGATACTTTATCAATGGAATATACCACAGAAAGTTTGAATGTGAGCCATTATACGGTCATGAAACTGAAAGTAGCCATTCTTCAACATTTTTACCAATCAGTTAGGAAATGTTGTGATGACCGTTTCGTAAATATTTTAGCATACCGGTACGACAGTATAGCCTACTAGCAAATCCTTCAAATCAATTGAAAGCGAAGACAAATGCACATTATGTTGTAAAATAACAGTCCTTTTTGGGTCTGTTGAAAAGTTATTTTCGTTACTTTCGTTATGGAGAACTCGTATAGGCCTACTGATAATTAGATCCATGTGTTAAGTTGGTTAATTCAGTATCTATCAGCTGATCATTTATAGCTTATAACACGAACACAATAATTATATACAATAGTCTGTCAATTGGAGAGTCGAAATGTTTCTGACAGGAATACCCGGTGAAAGCAAAGTGACCTGTTTATCAGAGATGCTTGACAAAGTTGCACTAGGTCTAACTCTTTTTTTCCCTGTTTAACAGACAAGTTGCGATTGTAAATACGAAGCAAACTTTCATGTCCGTGGCCTGTGATTCTGGTCATAGCATGACCTAGATCTATTGTGATATGAGCCTGTACTACTGACGTAGTATACAGTAGGACCTAGTCTTGTGTTTCTGATTTCTTTCTGTGATTTTTGTATGGCGTTAAAGAATAAACGATAATAGATGATAAATAAATATGTGATATTCTGTTCTTTATTGATTCGTTTATATGTTGAAATTTCAGAGAAGACTTGCCCTAAAATACATAGGAGGGTTTCCTAAATATTTATGTATTCCTACGCCAAAAAGGAATGCGGTGAACACTTGGTGCACCTGACGACCTACCACCTGTGTTATTAAAATAACTATACAGTCGTTATGTTTACCTGCAATGAAGGGGATTGCAGGCGGTAACAAAATCTTGGTAGCAATATGACCCTACTGTCAGTAAAATAGATTATAGATTATTGATGACTTTTTATCACGCGGTTTCATTTTTTGTTCAATCATTTTTCTCTATGCTGATTTTAGTAATGATTTATTTTCTATTTGTTTTCTTTCATATTTCCTTCCAGCAGAATGTTTTCCCGTCATTTTGTTGTATTTTTGCCATTGATAGGAAAACTATTTTTAGACATTTTCCTCTCCCGTCAACGTTTAAAATATCAACAGCATGCTCTAAAATGAATTTTTGGCGCCGTGTCCGACACTAATTATGTAAATATGATATATGCAGACATAACAAAATGTGAGAGGCTGTTTCAATAAAACTGGGTCGATTAATCCTCAGTAAGCTGATCCTGTTGAAACACAAGGACGTTTTCCAAGCGTGTGTTTAAGCAACGTAATCTGCTTTAGTTTTTGTACACAACGGTTTTTAATTATATAATTAAACTATGACATTATCAAATGTGTTATCAATTTAGTCTTATAGTTATTTGGTAATATTTACATACCGACTGCAATTCCCTTCATTGCAAGTATATAGAGCGATGTATTGGATTTGTCAATACACGCAGAACGTGACCCGAGTGTTAACCTCTTTACATTTTGGCGTAGGAATGCATGAATGAATCAATAAAGAATAGAATATCACATATTTACTTCTTATTTATTTAATCTTAAAAGCCATGCACTACCACAAAGCAAAATGAAAAATCGCAGAAAGAAATCGGAAACACAAAACTAAATCTACATCTGTAGCACACGTTACAACCTACAAGCCCATATCGCAATATATCTAGGTCATGTTATGATGTTATGACCAGACCACAGACCACAGAAATGAAAGTTCGCTTCGTAGTTACAACAGAAAAAAAGAGAGTTAGGCCTACTGCAACTTTGTCAAGCATCTTTGATAAACAGGTCGATTTGTTTGCATTCACCGGATATTCCTATCAGAAACAAGTCGTCACTCGCATCGTGTAACATCAGGCCGTGTGAAATAGGCCTACTTACGTAAGTTATGTACCAATCAGTCACCATGGTTCAAAGCTGATTGGTAAAAAAATGTCAAATAAAATGGTTACTTCCAGTTGTCATAAATGGATATTACCTGTCTCCCTTCTCGTAAGTCACACTCAAACTTTCTATGGAATATCCCATTTATAATATATCAAAATTCAAACGCAAATTCGTTGTAATTACATTATACAGCATACTCATGGGCGCGGCCATTTGCATTTTTAATTCCCTTCTGACACATTTAACCTCCAGGTTACGAAGCAGACGAATATTTTAAAATAACTTCAAAACAAATCTGACACTTATTCAAAATTTTCCATATTACTAGTTTCTTTCAAAATGATATCAAAATAAGAAAATAAACTTTAATTCCATTTAGTATTTCCGGACAGAAAAAGGGATCTACTGCTCGCCTCACACAGCTGTTTAGCTGTTACGTCATATGAAAAACTTCCACCGCAAAGTCAATTACATAGAATGAATTTCGTAACCAGCTGACTAAGATTCACAGAAAATGGTAATATATATAAATATAAGTATTGTTTTTCATCTTTTGAAGCATTGAGTATAAATGCAATGGATTATGGAAAAAATCAATTGCACAAAATTTGTTCCCATGATCCAATGCATTGATACTCAATGCTTTCAACAAAAAAATCCATAGTTGCATACTGATAGTATAAGATTGTTGGCATACACTTCAGTGATATCCAAGGCATAAACTATTTTCTGCGTATTGACTCATAATGTTTTTAAAGATTCAACAATTTAAATACAATACTACAATCGCGATACCCTATTAACTCATACTAAAGGAGGACATCAAAATGCTGTACCCTGCACAATTCCTCAATATTGTATACAGAAACATATGAGAATCGGCAATGTTAAAGCAGAAATGGTTAACAGAGAAAATTGTATTGAAGTCGATTAAGAAATGACTTTGTAATGAATGTTTGAAAAATGTTGATTTTTCTGAAATGTCTAAAGAGAAATAAAACGTTTCTTACTTTTGTCACTATACTTTATATTATGCATTATTGAATCAGAAGGTAGATACAGAAAACTTTGTGACATATTAACACACTCGCCTTTCTGTCCATAATTATACATTAACTATGTAACGGAAGATGGATGATAAAGAGGTAATGAAAGGTTTTAGATTATGTAATTTTGTACTGAATAACAAGTACTAACGCACTTAGTCTTTATCAAATGTTAACATTTCTATTCTAGTCTTCGTTTTAAGGATTGCTTTTCATTTTTTTAAATAGCATGAGATATATAAGTTGCACTAGGTCTAATGTTTTGTTTAACAGACAAGTTTCGATTGTAACTACGAAGCAAACTTTCATGTCCGTGGCCTGTGTTTCTGGTCATAGCATGACCTAGATCTATCGTGATATGGGCCTGTACTACTGACGTAGTATACAGTAGGACCTAGTCTTGTGTTTCTGATTTCTTTCTGTGATTTTTGTTTCTTTTGTGGTGAAGTATGGCGTGAAAGAATAAATATATGATAAATAAATATGTGATATTCTGTTCTTTATTGATTCGTTTAAATGTTGAAATTTCAGAGAAGACTTGTCCTACAAATAGATAGAAAGGGTTTCCTAAACATTTTTGTATCCCTACGCCAAACAGTAATGCGGTTAACACTTGGTGTACCTGACGACCTACCACTTGTGTTATTGAAATAACTATACACTCGTTCTATATACCTGCAATGAAGAGAATTACCAGCGGTATGTAAAAATGTATGTATTGAAGACAACTCGGCAAAAGGATACATCGACACTAAGTATCGTAAATAACTCTAGATTTGAGCTTTTTCTTATCACAGTCACATAAATATCTTTCTTGGTCTTTTGTTTATCGGTGCCATGATGTCGATAATAAATGTAGAAATGTCCTGCGAATGTAACAAAATCTTGGTAACAATATGACCCGACTGTCAGTAAAATAGATTATGGATTATTAATGATCTATTATCTTGCGGTTTCAACTTTTTTGTTCAATCGTTTTCTCTATGATAATTTAAGTAATGATTTATTTTTCTATTTGTTTTCTTCCATATCTCCTTCCAGCGGGATGTTTTCCCGGCATGTTGTTGTATTCTGTCCATTGATAGAAAAAACTACTTTTAGACATTTTCCTCTCCCGTCAACTTTTAAAATATCGATAGCATGCTCTAAAATGAAAAGCTTGCATTTTCGGCGCCGTGTCCGACACTAATTATGTAAATATGATATACGCAGACATAACAAAATGTGAGAGGCTGTTTTAATAAAACTGGGTCGATTAATCCTCAGTAAGCTGATCCTGTTGAAACACAAGGACGTTTTCCCAGCGTGTGTTTAAGCAACGTAATCTGCTTTAGTTTTTGTACACAACGGTTCTCAGATATAAAATGTAATTAAACTATGAAATTATCGAATAAACTTTGTTATCAATTTAGTCTTATAGTTACTTAGTAATATTTACATACCGACTGCAATTCCCTTCATTGCAAGTACATAGAGCGATGTATTGGATTTGTCAATACACGCAGAACGTGACCCGAGTGTTAACCTCTTTACATTTTGGCGTAGGAATGCATGAATGAATCAATAAAGAATAGAAAATCATATATTTACTTCTTATTTATTTAATCTTAAAAGCCATATATTACCACAAAGCAAAAACAAAACTCGCAGAAAGAAATCGGAAACACAAGACTAAATCCACATTTGTAGCACACTTTACAACCTACAGGCCCATATTGCAATATATCTAGGTCGTGTTATGATGTTATGACCAGACCACAGACTACAGAAATGAAAGTTCGCTTCGTAGTTACAACAGAAAAAAAGAGAGTTAGGCCTACTGCAACTTTGTCAAGCATCTTTGATAAACAGGTCGATTTGTTTGCATTCACCGGATATTCCTATCAGAAACAATTCGTCACTCGCATTGTGTAAAATCAGGCCGTGTGAAATAGGCCTACTTACGTAAGCTATGTACCAATCAGTTATCGTGGTTCAAAGCTGATTGGTAAAAAGTGTCAAATAAAATGGCTACTTTCATTTGTCATGAATGAATATTACCTTCTCCCTTCTCGAAGTCACACTCAAACTTTCTATGGTATATCCATTTTATAATATATCAGAATTCAAACGCAAATTCGTTGTAAATACATTATGCAGCATACTCATGGACACGTCCATTTGCATTTTCAATTCTCTTCTGACACATTTAACCTCCTGGTTACGAAGCAGACGAATATTTTAAAATAACTTCAAAACAAATCTGACACTTATTCAAAATTGTCCATATCACTAGTTTCTTTCAAAATGATATGAAAATAAGAAAATAAACCTTAATTTCATTTAGTATTTCCGGACAGAAAAAGGGAACTACTGTTCGTCTCACACAGCTGTTTAGCTGTTACGTCATATGAAAAACTCCCACCGCAAAGCCAATTACATAGAATGAATTTCGTAACCATTTGACTACAGAATCACAGAAAATGGTAATATATATAAATATAAGGATTAGTTTTCATTTTTATAAAGGAATGAGGATAAATGCAAAGGATTATGGAAAAATGTCTATTGCACATAATTTGTTTTCATAATCCATTGCATTTATATTCAATTCTTTCAAAAAACAAAAACAAAATGAAAAACAATCCATTATTGCATATTTATAGTATATGATTGTTGGCATACACTTCAATGATACCCATGGCACAAACTATTTTCTGCGTATTGACTCATAATGTTCAATTTGGCATTTCTGAAGATTCAACAATTTAAATACAATATTAAAGTATTCATATTACAATATCCTATTTACTCATACTAAAGGAGGACATCAAAATGCTGTACCCTGCAAAATTCCTCAATATTGTATACAGAAACATAAGAGAATCGGCAACTGTAAAGCATAAATGGTTAACAGAGAAAATTGTATTGAAGTCGATTAAGAAATGACTTTGTAATGAATGTTTGAAAAATGTGGAATTATCTGAAATGTCTAAAGAGAAATAAAACGTTTCTTACTTTTGTCACTATACTGTATATTATGCGTTATGGAATCAGAAGGTAGATACAGAAAACTTTGACATTTGTGACATATTAACATACTCGCCTTTTCATCCATAATTATACATTAACTATGTAACGGAAGATGGATGATAAAGAGGTAATGAAAGGTTTTAGATTATGTAATGTTGCGCTGAATAACAAGTCCTAATGCATTTAGTCTTCATCAAATGTTAACATTTCTATTTTAGTCTTCGTTTTAAGAGAATTGCTTTACATTTTTTGTAATAGGATGCAATGGATCATGGACAAAAATCTGTGCAGCACAAAGTGCTTATTGTCATTTCTTATTGTCAGATTTGAATCGAAATTATTTTATATTCGATCGCTTGGTGCAGGAAGGTTATTTGTTTCAGAAGAAATGGCCGCGGCCATAGCCATGCTGTTGAATGATGACTGATTTATTTACAACAAATTTGCGTTTCAACTATGATACTTTATTAATGGGATATACCACTGAAAGTTTCCCTGTGACTTAGAAGAAGGGAGAAGTTAATATTCGTTCATGACAACTGAAAGTAGCCATTCTATTTGACATTTTTTACCAATAAGCTGGGAACCGGGGTGGCTGATTGAGTGATTCATACGTAACTTAGGTATTTCACACGGCTGCATTACGTTCATTTGATGTACATGTACCTACTCCGGATTTTGAGCTACCGTATTTATACTGGATACCTTAACTTCACAAAACCCCATATAAGCAGAGGTACATAGCAGGATCCAGAAAATGTTCAACCAAACATTTATCTTTACTCTTTACCAATATACTGTCAGCCGTTAAGGATAAATTTCAGCAATACTGTACAGTTGCTTATTCCAGGAGCGGTGTAAATCAGATGTGGATACTGAAACATTCTAATCAACTTTTAGAAAATTTGAAGGGACACAATTTTTCTCCGGTTCACAGTATCAAAACATACGACTTCTCTACTCTTTACACAATAATTCCGCATAAAAAATAAAAGAGAGACTATTCAGCGTCATAGACAACTGTTTTCTCACTAAAGGTGGTACACGGAAATTTAGATATATAATGATTGGTTATCATGATACTTTTTTTGTCCAACACCACTCTGTTCTACACATAAATACACTGAAGGTGATATAAAAAAGATGCTGGAATTTCTAATAGACAATATATTTGTTCAGAGACTGGTCTTTCAACAAACTGCCGGCATTCCTATGGGAACCAATTGTGTTCCTATATTGCTGACCTATTAGAGGTGTTAGCTACCGGTGTCGTTTAATTTGACATTTAGATATATCGAAGGACGTTTTGTCAATTAATAATAACAATTTTCTTACATATGTCAATGCGATATATCCCAGCGAACTAGAAATTAAAGATACAACATAATCAAGGACACACGCTTCAAACTTAGACATTTTACTTACTATAGACACAGACGTGAACTTAAGAACTAAGCTTTACGACAAAAGCGACGATTTTGGCTTTCCCATCGTAAAATTTCCAAATTTAAGTAGTAATATCCAACAATCACCCTTATATGGCGTTTATGATTTCCCAAATGATCCGATATTCCATATATTTAACATAGGAACATTTTATATACAGAGGTAAACTACTCACTGATAAATTATTTATACAGGGATATCGAAAACCGCGTTTCATGTCAACGTTCCGGAAATTTTACGGTCGGTTTGATAGTCTTGTTTGCGATTACTCTGTTTCACTAACGGACATATGTGCTAGGTATGACGTACATGTGTTCTAGGTATGACGGACATGATGGAGTGTGGTAATCACCTAGAACTTGATGACATCTTGTTTCATAACACATCTCCGACAGTTTCTTCTACAGTTTCAAACATAATTTGTTAATTACTTTTCGATTCCGTAAGCTATATGATCCAAATGTGTTTATTCTGATAAGAGATTTGAGTCCGGTACATGTCTTTTTTCTCATTATTGAGTAATGACTATAATTGAACTATATGCATGTTTTTTTTTCAGTAGTACAGTTGTTTTAGTGAATCAGAATTTGTAAATGCATAATTTTAGTTCACCTAGCAAGTGTTGATCCAATATATATCAAAGTTTCTACGAATCTGCTTTGAAGCTATATTTTAGTTCTTTAAATATGTACAGAGAAACAAATGAAGATAACTTTTGTGTAGATAAGAAACATCTGTGTTATTTTAATTTGGTCATTGGATAGATAAATTCGTTCCAAGGTCATACAAGATATTACCTAGGACTATCCTTGATAAACATTCTGCAGAATGTATTGCCTAAATATCGCACCTTTATGATATAGGAACCAATAATACTCAACCATCATCAAATTAAAGGAACGTCATGCGAGTTATCCCTCTTGTGTGTCTCGATTGATCAAAAGTTTTTGTTTCAATAACATTTTTCATCTAGCAAGTACAAGCTCATCCAATGAATAATTGTGATTTCTACAGCTTTTTGACCCGATCTGCTCTTAAGCCTGAATAAAATGACTATCTTTCTCTCTCTCTCTCTCTCTCTCTCTCTCTCTCTCTCTCTCTCTCTCTCTCTCTCTCTCTCTCTCTCTCTCTCTCTCTCTCTCTCTCTCTCTCTCTCTCTCTCTCTCTCTCTCCACACACACATCTTGCAGTTATGTAGACAGGCACACGGATTGTAGAATAGTTTTTGCCGTGTTATTTTCGAATTTTGTCATTTTAAATGTATATATTCAAAAAGAAACATTTTAAGACTAAAACTTTAGTAATAAACTTTTCGTGTGTTTACAAATGATATTGATATTTAATGCAGTCTATGTGATTTTATTTTCACTACAATTTCGATGTCGATATCAAATCATCGATGTTCATGTAAAATCTAAAAAGTAAGTTTAACCTGGGCCTGAGACCATAAACAAGGACAATTCTGAGACAAATTTTATTCTCAAAAGTTTAGAATTTACTCATCTGAGTAAAAAGTGAAAACCTCGAGGACCATAAAACGACTTCAGAATTTTCTCAACTGAGGTAAGATTGTCAAGAGGCAAATTATGTCCCGAAACTTCGATGATTGAGCATTATTCTTACCATAATATATGATTAATTATTTAATAACTAACCAAGAGGAATAAAACGTATTAAAATCAAGTAGTTACACAAAAAGGAGAAATAGATATATATCTTTTTAAATACATTAAAAATGTCTTGTAAAATGTCAATACATGTCCGAAGGCAGTAATGTATACATATAACATGTATTATGTATATAATAAACGATACTCAAGATACAAGTAAATAAGTATAAGTTTATAAGATAAAATAAAGGACTCGGAACATACATTGGGGCACTAGACTAAATTTACATTGTCCTTAATGTAAATAACTGCCGTATGGCCAAAACAGGCCAAAAGAGAAAGAAGTGTTGGTCTCTTAAACCTATTTCGCTCAAATAACACGTTGTTATGGAAAGTCAAAGGATTAAACATGTCCTGGAATATTCTTGGGCGACAATGACGATGGCATTTGCGTCTATTTATAGCGAGGCGAACATAAGGGACAGCCATTTTCGCTGTTCAGAATTACATAAGTCAGATGCAGACTGTACTTAAGTATTTTATAACTTAGGAAAGAAAATTTTCTAATAATTTCTTTATGGTCCACATCGTGACCCAAGTTGAGACAATTCTCAAGATTTGAGTAAAATCTGAATTTGAGTGAAAATTTTTTATGGCCCTGGGCCCTGATGTATAACGATATAAACAGAAAGAAAGATAACTCCTATAGTAATCCATTACACCACTACTTTCAGATATGTTACTTGATATGAAAATATCAATTAAATACTGTCTATAAACTACTAGACTAGGCGGGAGAACTAAGGAGATACTGCAACCTGAATCGGTATACAACTTGAAATTTGACAGATAAATCGTCATCCGACAATATTAAGGTATCCATTGTATAAAAGGTCAAAATTTGATGCCTGGTAAGGTACTATACTGATTATATTTTATGACAGATAGGTATGTCCCATGTACGGATATAAGGTTTTTAGGGACCAAATACCGAAGATGGAAAAAATCTTGCACATTGTTATTTTGAATTTATACTTGCCAAAGCACTAATCTTCGAGTTAAATCTCCTTGGTATTAAACATAAAAAAGTTAGTTGTTGTAATTGTTTTATGATTTCTGTACAATAATTATTCAGAAATATTTTATTTTTATCAAATATAAGACTTTCTTCTAAAGAAAATTTATTTTTATGATATTGCAATGAAATTTAATTTTTTTTCTAGAATTTGCTGAGATTGCAATGGATTTATCTGAATTTAACATACTCATTTATACAATGGGTACCTTAAATTTAACAAAATGTTAAGAGTTATAGAATATATTTATTTCGTATCCATTACAGAACTGTAATATCGTAGAAACATATGCAGTACGTATTCATACGTCTTGTTCAGAACTTTCTCATGAGGAATCGCTTGTACATCACGCGTCTCAATAACCTGTCTATTCTGCCAAGTTCTGTTTCTTCCAGTGGTCTGTCTCCTTTCATGAACTCTTTGAGCTTTTCTTTATGTTGTTTTTGTGCCGCCAATAGTTCCCTAAAATAAATAAAAAAAAAGTGTTTGCGTAACGCTTCATTTCAAAGGGACATTAGCTGTTTCGCGAAAATAAATTCTTTATTACTTAGATTTGTGTACAATTATAAAAGATATATACAAATTATTAAACTCATATATGTTGTAAAAATTTCTTGAGAAACCCAGTTTGACATTAGTCGTTTGTAACTGATTAATTCGACCTTCCTCTTTCTATATGCATACCACATTGGATCGGACCATATTATCTCAAAATATATAAATATAAGAATCTTCTTGCCTGTATATATATATATACAGTAAAACCTGCTATAGCGGCCACCTCTATATATGGATCACCTGTCTATAAAGTATATAGTCCCTTGATATACTTCAATAAATGAATATAATACCTGCACATAAGGGCCAATATATATATACAGGTTTTACTATATATATATATATATCACAACGCCGAAATAATCTCAACCGGTTTCATTATTATCATCAAGGAGTTTAACAAAAAGTAATGTAAAAAAGTAAAGGAAAGGGATGCATATAAACTTGGCGAAAATTCTGGAAAAACAGTTTTGCCATGTATATCATGACATGAAGCCTTATTCCTACGGATCAGTGGCATTCATATCTTAGCGGAGATAAATAATTTTGTTATGGAAATCTTAGGTATCAATAGGACCCAAAGTCTAACGCGTGTCCTCCTTTTTGGAAGCAAATTTTTTAATCAGTCACATTAGTGATCAATAATAATAAAATATTTCGAATGTAAAGCATCATTTAAATTCTAATGCAACCAAAATGTAAGATAGTAATATTTTCAGAGTATTTAGACAGATATAGAAATATATATTAGTTATTTTTTGGCCTTTATTTTTCCGAACTATATTCCAGTTTTAAATTCAAAACTAAAATGAATTACAAATCATATTTTCATAAAATAATGATGAAACAATTCAAAAATAATAAAGCAATACCCAAAATCTATTTCACCATTTCCATCCTTGTCCATTTTATCAACTAATTTGCTCACTGCTTGTTTTCGCATTGGGATATTTACACCCTGGAAATAAAAAGTCGAGATACGTTAGATTTAGTCAAAACCATTTGTATACAAATACAATTCTTTAAATGAAATTGATTATGTATGGAAAATGTACTTATACCAAATGTGATATTTGTATTAACGGTAAAAATGAAGAGAAGTACCAATGGGTGATCAATGTCCAAAGAAAATCAAAATATAAATGTTACACTATAATTCACGAAAAAGTCCATAACAACTTTTCTACAAAGTGAACAAAGGACAAGCACGGACCTCTAGGTTAAGGTGTCATGGATGATTCAACACTTTGTCATATCCGCCCTTGCAGTAAATTCTAAATCGAAACAAATTAGGTTTAAAAAAATTCAATTACATGGAAACAAGGTAATTACAAATTAGATAATATCATTTAATGACTATAGATGATCTTTTCTTTGGTCGACCAAAACCATTGAAATGAAATAAGTATAAGCTACGATTGTAGTTTTATACTGAAATGGCCCAGACCGGTCTATGGAATTTATTATTCATCGGCTAGTGGCAGAAACAAAGCGTGACATAACAGTGTCTTTCTGGACTATGACGTAATGAATTACGTCAGTGAAATTGGCTATTACCAGCCGATTATTTTATACTAAAGTAATATACCACTCGGATACCATCTACTAAATTCTACTTCCCAAAGCCCGGATATTCATTTTAAAGTAGGTCCTTTTAGACGGATTTGGTAACACATTCAAATTTATTATTTTCATTCATGAAATAGACATTTATATTAAATTTTAGCTCAACTGATGAAATTTTGTTGACAAAAACGATCATTTTGAGTATTTCTTTTGGCCTCATTTGTAAAACTATAACGTTGGTATTGTTAATAATATTTTCAAGAAATTCTCTGTACACATAACATATAGTCAGGTTTTATAGAACAAAAATTAGAGTATGGCTATGACACGCCCAGACCACACAAATAAGTTAAATCCATCTTTTCATCAGGTAACTTATTCTGTTTAAAATTGGAGCTCAACTGATGGAGTCTAATTGACAAAAACGATAGTCTTGGGCATAATAACTTTGGTATTATGTTAATGA
The DNA here is from genome assembly GCA_030159075.1 of Atrina japonica. Classification (NCBI taxonomy): domain Eukaryota; kingdom Metazoa; phylum Mollusca; class Bivalvia; order Pterioida; family Pinnidae; genus Atrina; species Atrina japonica. Next base: position 1,199,303 of record BROG01000129.1, on the reverse strand, counting down.
TATTTATCAGTTAATTTTAGAAAAGCACGCAAATAAAGTACGCCAAAGTCTCAATAATGAGTTAAAACTAGTTCCTCTCCACTTAGTTAAATCATAAATCATTATAATTTTTCGTTGCAATTTGAATTAACTAAATTCTAAAAAGAGAACTAAATAAATAAAAATCTAAGTTTAACTGAGAGAAACTATGTATCACCCTGATATTCATAGATTTTATTTTGGTGCAGTAAAATCTAGTATCTCACGATTTTTTTTATCGAGAAAACTTATTTTAACTCATTTTTGTGACTTAGTAAATTAATTTAAATTGGTATATCTAATTTTTCCTATTTTAGTATCCATCGATACTTCATTATTATACTTTTATTCAGTTAAATCTAGTTTTTACCACTTTATATGGGTCAAATAGCTTTAAATGAGAAAACAAGATTTAACTCATTAGATTTTAAATTGACTTCTGGGTCGCTGTTAGGATCTATCACCTGTCGAAAATATTTATTCCCCATCTCGTCGCCTGCCGGAGTGAATATGAATTGAAAAAGTCAATAATTGAACAAGTCCACAATCAATGTTGACGCCAATATAAATATTATGCTTACAGCTAAGCCTTCACTAAACTCTGTTCGAGATAATGATCCACTATTATCCCTATCAAGTTGCTGAAACATGTCCAAGAGTCGGAAATTCTGTAACCTCGCATATTCAAATAGAACCAACAATGGATCCTCATTCAGCAAGTCATCCTCTTCTTCATCTTTATCATGTTTACTGAGACAATCCCTCTCTGAATCCCAAACCATTCCATAAATAACCTTGAATGGATTCCTCTTCTTTTGCAGTTCCTCATAAAGTTGCTCAAACTTGTCATAGACGCATTGGTCCTAAATATAATTAGAATGAAAAGTAGCAATAGAGGAAAAGTTTTACTATATTTTTTACTGAACAATACTTCATACTTATTCTCACATTTTTGTATCTCATATTTATATAAATTGTATTTGATTGAAATATCAAATCGGTTTTCAATATAAAACATATCAAATACCAAAGTATGTCCAGGACACAGATACAAATCCGGCAAAAATGGACAAACACGGACCTCTGGAAACCAAGAGGTCGGATCAGGTGCCATGAAGAAGTAAGCATGTTTATAAAATCTTTAGCAAAATGATTTCATGCTTAAAATATATCGTATGTAAAATTATTTATTGATTCGATGAAATATCGTATTCTTGCTTTCAAACTTACACCAAGGTCTAACAACTCCAATGCTATAGTTGGCGTCTTATCTATTGTTTCTAGTATACTGTAAGCACCAGGTGGATACATTTGATTTTTTCCCAACTGAAACACATGATAATACAGATACGTCAATATTAGTAGTAACAAGAATCAAACTGACGTTTGAGGCGTATAATGAAAAGTATAACACAATTCTTCTTGTCGGTTAAAGACACACATCATTGATTATTTCGCTACACGTGTAAAGAATATAACTCTGATACGTCATCAGTGTTTAATCATGAGAATGTCATGTAAAAATTGAGTTGCGATTATCTTTTACTTAAGAGGTAATTATGTTCATCATCATCATCATCATCATCATCATCATCATCATCATCATCATCATCATCATTTGTATTATTATTGATATTTTTATGGGTATTATTTGAAGACAATTAAGGAAAAATTATCAACATTGTTATCAATATTTCTAAAATGTTGAATTCATTACTTTCGTATATTTTAATGCAGATGTACACTTACCCGTAATACTTTAAGTGTAGAGTTTTTCTCCAATCCTTTGATTAGAATTTTAATACAAAAGTCTGATAGTCTATTGCAGCTAAGATCCAAGTCTAAAAGAACTGTATTAAGTTCCAAGGCTTTGGCGAGTGTGGCAGCACCTCGTATGTGGAAACCATTCCATGATATATTTAATTTTTCTAAATGTCTGTTGATCTAATAAGATATTAAATATTTGTTAACAGTAATTATAACAAGAATAATTTCTTTTCACTTAAATTTATTTATAATTCATAGTTAATCTTAAACTATATGATTCTGTCTTATTGACATAGATAAACGAATTACAATTCTACTTATTTTCAGAATAGCATGACTATTTTTAATTATGTATCAACTTTTCTTTCCATCTTCATTTTAAACATATTATACTATCTACCTGTAACGCTGTACCAATAGCCATGGCCCCTCTCATTCTAAGATGATTCCAGCTCAAATCTAAAACTCTCAGAAAGTCATTGGTAGCTGCAAAACATAAAATACATATGCATAGAATAGAACAAAAGATACCAAATTATAATCTTTAGAATGTCCCGGATATAGATAAAAAAGTAAACATTGGACAAACCCGGACCTCTGGAAATCAAGAGATGGGATCAGATGCAATGGAGGAGTAAGCATCCCCTGTTGACCTCGTCACATTTGGTAACAGGCATCTAATCAATAAGATGTCTTGACTTATAAGATGTCTGTTGACTGTTAAGCTTGATCCCACCTCGGAACAATCCCGAAATCATTATCAATTTTTATATTGATATTAGTATTTTCTGATATTGGTGAGTCATAACATGGTTTTAAGGGATTGGCATTAGCTGTGTTTAACAAAAAATATCATTTTGCTTTTTTCATCTTTAACTACTTGTACTTGATGCAAATAACAAGTAAGAGCTATACACAGGCAAAAAATCCTTAGATTCATATACAAATAGTAAAGTTGAATTAATCAATTGCAACTGAAAAAGTGCTAACACTTGGTTTCCCCAGCAATTTTCACAAGATAGTAATTTTAGATTTTCATGCCTGTGTATATCTCCTTTTTGTTACTGTATACCAATCTAATTAGTAAAAACGGGAAAAAACAGCTAATATTCCCCTTTAAATTCACGTATTTTTATACTTTGAATCACATAAATTCAGGGGAATTCTTATATCAATGAGGGATATAGAACATCAATATATTCCATGTAAACAACACATTTTCTGTTATTTTGTTATTGTCATTTTAGCTTGTGATTTAATATGCTTAAATAATTTGAAATTGTATCTGGTATAAGACTTCCAAATTCTACAAATTAACTTTTTCATATGATAATATAAAAAATCTCAGATAACAAAATATAAATCTTTAAGATGTCCAAGATATAAATACAAATCTGGTAAAAATGGACAAAAACGGACATCTGGAAACCAAGAGATGGGATCAAGTTCCATGAAGGAGTAAGCATCCCTTGTCGACCGGTCACACCCACCGTGAGTTCACTGTCAAATCCAAATGAAATACATGAGTAAACGAAATATCGTCACAATTGGTACAGACGTATCAACAACCGCCAACGAAAAGGCAACTTAACATTTCACTTAGTGAAACAGAGTAATGTCAAATAAAAAGAAACCACTACCTTTTTCTTTTTTATTCAGTAGTGTCTGAATGAAGTCTGCTTAGTATGAATAAAGGAACAGGGCAGCCAATAAAGGGGAACAATTGGTTCCCATAGGAATGGCGACAGTTTGTTGAAAGATCACGTCTCCGAACATAACAAATATATTGTTTATTAGAAATCCCAGCGTGACGACAGTGGCTTGGCTTACATATAAGACCCGATAAGAGAGAATAGGACTTATGAAATCAACGCCATAATATATCTTAAAAAATGTTTACTCTTAAAATATTAAGACAATACATTTAGGTTTAGTGTTTGCTGTTATAGAATAAAATATTCCTTTCTTACATACTCCCAATTTTTAAACCAAAGGTGATGGCTTAATGAATTTTTACCTAATCCTTCAGCAAATATTTCTCCACCTATTTCTTGAAATTTATTGTGACTGAGATATAATTCACGTAAACCATGGTTTTCCTGTAAAAGAAAAATGTAATGTTAGTTGTATTAAATAATTCGCATGATAATATCCGTACATAATGTTTTGAAATGAAAAACTGATCGGGAAAACAATGTACTATGTATACCTACAATATAATATGAATAATCATATATGTATTAGCACTGAAATTCGTATGTGTGATTGTGTTTGAGTGTGATGACATATTTTAATGAAGTGACTCAATTTGCCTTACGTCAAGCATATCTTTAAAATATTTTGCGTCCTCTTCGTAAAATCCATTCCCTGTGGATATAAAACGACATTGTCACTACAATACTGGTAGTTTGTTTCTGCATTGATTCTTCAAATGTACAAAACATAGATATAGAAAAAATACACAAAACAAAAATAACAACGGAAATGCAAATGCATAAGGGTTAGGAAAAGGGTAATCTTGAGGTTATTTTTGGATTATTGTAATATATTAAGCATTATCGGTCGATCTGTCGTGTTGTGAGTCTAATACAAAACACGTGGTAAAGTCCAAACACTGTCTAGCATCAATACATCCATTTAGTTCCTGAAGCACGGGATTTGAAAACGAATTCATGAAACCGTGAACTTAACAAGATCTTCATTTTCATTACAATTATACATTTTCTTTTGATAATCACTTATAACTATTTATTGATAATTTATCTGAAATGATCCGATGTAGAGTACACAGTGGTAAATAGACTCATTTTTAGAGATAAGAACACCATATGAAAATGATCACGGACTATTTCCACTTAATGTGATGAGCTAAAGTTTTATTATTATAATATATACGCATCATCCCATGTTTTTGCAAAATGTCAAAGGCAGAAAAATCGTTTCAATGAATAATATTTATTGTCTGAGTCAACAAATGTTTCAAGTTTGATATAAGTATATGCAATCCAATCAATACAAAACGTCTGAGTAGAATAGAAACGTCCTTACCTGATAAATCAAGACGTCGAACAAAATTATTTTTTCTCAGTGCATTGCATATAGACATTGCTCCTTCTGAACGTAGATTGTTATCCACTATTTTCTGAAATATCATATATATATATATATATATATATATATATATATATATATATATATATATATATATATATATATATATATATATGTTCAAATTAATCTCATAATATTGAAATATAACTCTTTCTTTCTCTGTTGTCTGTATCTGTCGGTATATCTCTTTCTGTCTATGTCTGTCTATCTGTCTCTCTTTTTGTCTCTCACTATCTCAGTTAGTCCCACTCTTTGTCATAATTTACATTTTGACGTCCCGATAAATCCCATAAGATTGAAACAGGGTATCTCTGTCTTTGACTCTGTCTGGTGTGTGTGTGTGTGTGTGTGTGTCTCTCTCTCTCTCTCTCTCTCTCTCTCTGTCTGTGTGTCTCTCTCTGTGTGTGTCTGTCTGTCTCTCTCTCTCTCTCTCTCTCTCTCTCTCTCTCTCTCTCTCTCTCTCTCTCTCTCTCTCTCTCTCTCTCTCTCTCTCTCTCTCTCTCTCTCTCTCTCTGACTGGCTGATCTTTAAGTTTCCTTCTTCGTCACATATTTATTAAATGCTTTTACATGTCCTCTGTAGCTCTTTTTCTTTGCAATGTTTGAAAAATTAACTGATTTTATATTTGTTTACATAACCTTACTATTTATGTAATCACCACATATAGAACATGGACTGGTTAAATTGGGGGTACTTTTTACACATTATGAAATGATAAAGTTGTTACTTGTGTGATACATACAATATCTGTAATATATTGATTTCTGGTGATCGCATCAGAGAAGCACCTGGCTCCGGATCCTCCTAAATCATTTCCATCAAGTATTAATGTCTCTATGTTAGAATTTCTCTGCAAAACAAAGGGCAAATATAAATGACTTCGAATATACGATATTCTACCATTTATTTTATACTAGCCGAAAGCTATGAAAAAGCATTTAAACTTAAATTTACGATAAGATGATATTACTTCACTTACCACTAAAGCTATTGCACACGCTTTTGCGTCCCTTCTACTCAAAATGACACCGATTACAGCTAGCTTTTCTGTAAGAAGGGTTTTGTACACTAATTTCATTGGTGTAATTCTGAGGTCTTTACAAGCGTCCATATATAACTTTTGACTAATATCCTCGTCATTTATTTCCCCAAAGAAAGAATCGTCATCTGCAAAACAGAATATTATGATTAGTATGTAAAGTTTTCAGCTAACTTATCCATTGCACCTGATCCTACCCCTGACTTTTCTAGTGGTCCGTAATGTCCATTATTCACTGTTATATATTTGAAAAATTTAGTAATTATAATGTGGTGTCCGTACTGGTAATTTGCAAAGAGGAAAGGATATTATACATCCGGGTTAATGAAGAAAATAAGTAAAATCATAACATTCAGGAAATATACACGCCTTGAAAATAATTGGATTCTTATCAATTCATTGCTTGCTTATCCCGTATACTGATTAAAATTGAAAATGACCAGGGTGCACAGAAGAAACGCAAGCGAATTACATCATGTACAAATTGTGAAGAAAAACACTAGTTTTGATCTTAAAAATGCAGTTTACCATCAAAATCAAAATCATCCATATCTTCTAGTCTTATCGATTGTCTTTGCCTTTCAGCTGCTTCTCTTAGCTTTCGTGTTTCTTCTTCCTCTTTTATTTTCTGCATCTCCTCTTGGACCTGTTTATCTATCTCTAATTGCTTCTTCATTCTAACAACTTTGGTTTGGGGTTCCTTTTTTGTAGACGATGTATTTATCGCTAATCTGTACTTCACTGCCAAACCGGAAGCTTTCAATTGCGTAGAACCATCACGGGAGTTTGGCGCTTTGGTTTTCTGTTTAATCGTACATAAGGAAATAAAAAATATCATTCTTGAAAAGAATATTTTACGTGAACAAATACTTTCAGTATTATTAACTTCTAGACATAGCCAATTTTTCAGAGGCGTGCGATCAATTACATTATGACGTATGTATTATTTGATTACCTTTTGAAAGGTTACAGAAATCGAACATGTTCAAAAATGAAAATAAAGTGAATCGTATTTCAGTATATCCACTACAATTAAAACATTGACAAAGTACAAAGTATTTTCTTGATCAATTAATATCTTGTCCAATGATTGTGTTAGAAACTAGAACATTGAAACAAGTGTATGTATTTCATCAATGCATACATTTAAGTGGAGAGCAACGTTAAATAAACTGGATTACCTACATAATCAATATATTCTATAACTTTTAAACATTATAAAAAACCTTTTAGACTGTGTATTTTGTATTTTATAGCAAACAACGATTGATATGAAATGATATGCAACTCTTGTAAATGGACAAACACAACGACATCTGTAACCCGTTACACTTTTATTGTTTATGAAAGGAAATTGATTTTACAAAACTATGAATATATAATTGTATATAATTAGACGAACAATTCAGGATTTATTATTTGTATAGAATGAATCATCCGGTGGAATGGCATTGTTAACAATGACATTTAACTAAAGACATAATGATATATCTACGCCTTCAAAATAAACCCTAACAGACAATTGATCACCTACTTCTGAGGATATTATTGACACATTTTACAATCTTTATATGTAGTTAAAGCATCAAATTAATCTTTCTTTTTTTTTCTATTTAAACGTTGTCATGATTTATTTATTAGGAATATGTAAATTGATAAATCAAATTGTGAATTATGTTTTCAGCTTGATTATTTGTCCACTTACTTGGAACAATGTTCCCTTGGGACTCTCAGTTCTACGTTGTACCTCCATAGTAATTCGTCCTAGTTGTCCTGGAGTCCAATTTGGTGTATTACTAGTATGAATTTACGTAACACTTGGAAAAACATACAATACACAATACCATGCATTAAATAAAATGGCACTTTAACATTACAAAATTGTCCATTTCTCCCCATCAATTGTTATGTAATCATCCAAAGCAGAGTATCTAATTCATAAGTACTTTAAAACATTGCATCTTTTGAATATATCTAATTGTTTTTTCCACTGGTGTGTTATGATACTTAAAAAAGAATAAATTTTATTTAAATTTTTGTTCACTCGTTTAATGTGAGATTAAAAGGTCATACATTTGCGGATCATTTATTACTTTTAAATATTCAGTTAAATATAAAATCTCGTAAAGCCGACCTAAAAAATCGGTATCCTTACATTCAACTGATTTAATGTGATTTACACCTAGAATTACATCACTCCCCTTTTTATATCACGTTAATCGTGGGTGACCTATAGCAATTAAACCGGTAAGTAGGACGTATAAATGTTAATTATTTACCTATAGGAAACTACAGGTTTAATCTTTGACGTGGATAAAAAAGATTAATATTGATTATGTCTGCATTTTGCACTTTGATAAATCGTTAAACATTTAAGAGTGTAAACCTTATGTTTATGCCGATGCGTCACATGTAAAGGGATCGCTTTATGTAATTCGGTCGAAACAAACCATTCTTAGTTCGTAAAAGTGTCTTGTTAGTGATATACGAATTTGATAATAATAATAATAATAATAATAATAATAATAATAATAATAGTAATAATAATAATAATAATAATAATAATAATAATAATAATAATAATAATAATAATAATACTAATAATTAAAAAAAAAAAATAATAATAATAATGCAATAATTATCAAATGATAATGCAAAAACGCAACAGAGACATATAAGGTGACAGGAAGGGAAATCGGTAAAATTTTGTTTTAATATTTTCATGTTTTCTATTTACATTTAGCATACATTACTATATAACGACACTTCATTAAAGGTTACTAATACGACACATGTAATACTGTTCGAAGTACAAAATCTTATATATATTATATACATTACTGTTTGAGGACGATAAACCACTTAATCCAAATCTAAGCTGGGCTTAAAACACTTTAGTCGAAATATTTTTTCTGCACGTAACAATATATATATATATATATATATATATATATATATATATATATATATATATATATATATATATATATATATATATATATATATATATATATATATATATATATATATATATATATATAATTTTTCGTACAGGAATAACATTATAGAAGCTAGCTACTCTTTCAGTAGAACCTATTTTTCTCATTACGAACCAGTACATACCAGTATGAGTCGGAGGCATCTAAATATTTTTCCATAAGCAAAACGTTAACGTTTTATTTTATATGATATGTTTGAGCAAACGTTGAAGAGTCATACATGTTCGGCGTCCCATACAGAATTGGAAAACAAACACCGAGAACAACTTGTTTTTCTGTCACATGTGCATATTTTAACCACAGAAGTTTCGCAGTAAAGGGACAGTGAAATCTAAATGCAGATTATTTCCAGGAAATTTCATCTTTATATAAGCAAATAACTAGTAATAATTAACCTTGGATTCAGTATTTCCAATTCTTGCTTCATTATTTCCTGTGTACAAATATAAAATTCATCACTAGATAATATATATATCATTTACAGAGTTCCGCTTTCCCTACCCAGTTTCATGGGTATTTAGTTGTCTCTGACCTCTGGCTATGTGTCTATGTTTCTGTGTGGTTCATTGGTTTTAAAGGCCACAGAGATAGTTTGCCTTTATTGTAATGTAACCAGGTTTAGGGGAAGAACCACAAATTTCAACTCATCATATTGTCTTGGGGATACAGTGAGCTTTAAAAGGGCATTAGCTGTGTTTACCAAAACCATTTCTTTTTCGACTTTCACTACTTGTACTTGTTGTACAGAGCTATACAGAGGCATACAAAATCTTATATTTCTATATATTTTGTGACATTAAGGTCTTGTACTTGGTGTACAGAGCTATACAGAGGCATACAAAATCTTATATTCCTATATATTTTGTGACATTAAAGTCTTGTACTTGGTGTACAGAGCTATACAGAGGCATACAAAATCTTATATTCCTATATATTTTGTGACATTAAGGTCTTGTACTTGGTGTACAGAGCTATACAGAGGCATACAAAATCTTATATTCCTATATATTTTGTGACATTAAGGTCTTGTACTTGGTGTACAGAGCTATACAGAGGCATACAAAATCTTATATTCCTATATATTTTGTGACATTAAGGTCTTGTACTTGGTGTACAGAGCTATACAGAGGCATACAAAATCTTATATTCCTATATATTTTGTGACATTAAGGTCTTGTACTTGGTGTACAGAGCTATACAGAGGCATACAAAATCTTATATTCCTATATATTTTGTGACATTAAGGTCTTGTACTTGGTGTACAGAGCTATACAGAGGCATACAAAATCTTATATTCCTATATATTTTGTGACATTAAGGTCTTGTACTTGGTGTACAGAGCTATACAGAGGCATACAAAATCTTATATTCCTATATATTTTGTGACATTAAGGTCTTGTACTTGGTGTACAGAGCTATACAGAGGCATACAAAATCTTATATTCCTATATATTTTGTGACATTAAGGTCTTGTACTTGGTGTACAGAGCTATACAGAGGCATACAAAATCTTATATTCCTATATATTTTGTGACATTAAGGTCTTGTACTTGTTGTACAGAGCTATACAGAGGCATACAAAATCTTACATTCCTATATATTTTGTGACATTAAGGTCAGGTTCAGTATAGTATTCATATACAAATAGTAAGTTTGAGTTATCAATTGCAATCGAAAAACTGAGAAACCTGGGTTTCTCAAGTAATTTTCATAAACTATATAGGGATTTAAGAATTTTTATGCATATGTATATCTCTGTGTATATCTATATTTGAAAAAAAACACAGGTATTGTCCCTTTAATGTGTCACGCCTATCGTGACCCAGGACATCACTTAAAATTTCTACTAGAAAGATCCATAACATTCCCGTTTTATGTCTAGCTCCTGGTTTATAACAGTTACTGCTATTTTATTGAAAAAACTGCAATATATGAACCGGTAACGAGAATCGGCTCAAGAACATGTTATTTGTTTGATAAACCCTCAACCACCGCTAGGGACGGTAATTCATCATTTATATTACGTGTGAATTGGCAATATAATCCTATAAACTGTAGATCATTAGGTCTGATAATAATCATAAATGATTAGTGAAGCAAGTCTTTGCTTATATTGGCAATATAAACCTATAAACTGTAGATCATTAGGTCTGATTATAATCATAAATGATTAGTGAAGTAAGTCTTTGCTTATATTGGCAATATAAACCTATAAACTATTGATCATTAGGTCTGTTCATAATAAAAAATGATTAGTGAAGTAAGTCTTTACTGATAATAGCAATATAAACCTATAAGCTGTAGATCATTATGTCTGATTATAATAAAAAATGATTAGTGAAGTTAGACTTTAATGATAATGGCAATATAAACCTATAAACTATAGATCATTAGGTCTGATTATAATCATAAATGATTAGTGAAGTAAGTCTTTACTTATATTGGCAATATAAACCTATAAACTGTAGATCATTAGTATGAAGATTTCATATACAGAGGTAAACTACTCACTGACAAATTATTGACACAGGGATATCGAAAACCGCGTTTAATGTCAACGTTCCGCAAATTTTACGGTCGGTATAATAGTCTTGTTTGCGACTACTCTGTTTCACTAAGTGAAATGTTGAGTTGTCTTTTTAATTGGCGGTTGTTGAGAGACGTCTGTACCAATTGTGACGAGGATACACTCCTCACGTGTTTCATTGGACTTGACTGTGGACTCACGGCGGGTGTGACCGGTCGACAGGGGATGCTGACTCCTCCATGGCACCTGATCCCACCTCTTGGTTTCCAGAGGTCCGTGTTTGTCCATTTTTACCGGATTTGTATCTATGTCCTGGACATTCTATTGATTTATACTTTGGTATCTGAAATTTTTATATCATAATCATAAATGATTAGTGAAGTAAGTCTTTACTTATATTGGCAATATAAACCTATAAACTGTAGATCATTAGGTCTGATTGTAATCATAAATGGTTAGTGAAGTAAGCCTCATTCCTAAATAGAAAACTGATTTTTCCACTTTTCTTCATCTTATCACCCATTATCCTCTCTATATATGTCTATGTTTGACTCTTACGTATTTATCTAAGTGTATTCAAATTCATATTGTTAAACATTTTGTCTCATGTCTTATTTTTATTATTATTTATTGGTATATTTTTGGTTCACGCTTAACGTCATACGAGATGTCATAGACGGGTGTTTTACTTGGAGGTTTTACATTTTACATTTTATCTCGTATACATCATAGAAATACAATCTGATTGTTAAAAGAATGAATACACACGTATTATTTAAGTAAATATTTCAAACGTTACCTGTTGTAACTTTTAAATTGAGTCCGCAAATGAATGAATTTGACCGCGTTTCCGACATTATCATGTTTCAACAAATATTTGAATATACACGATGAAAGTTTTTCAAGTGTTTGACTCAGAGGTCACTTGAATATTACGGGTACGTCAGAGAAAACTGTATTGCAGTACAATTATCATTCCATGACTGAAAAATTATGTTGTCTATATTATGTTTTCTGTGTGTTCTATTTTATCTGTGGTTTAAACCAAATAGAATTTTTGATTTAACAATTTTGAAAGTAATGTTGCCATAACAGCTCATATTACTGTACAATTCAAAATTAAAGCAATTCATCATGGAATACACAGATATGATAAAGTTCATTGATTTAAAGGTAATAGATGAATAAATAAAATAAAAGGGAGATAACTCTAACACAAAACTCTAAAATAACCGGAATTGTATTCCAAAACGTTTGTTTTGTCAGTTTAGCTGACAGTAATTATTAATATTCTCAATTTTAATAGGACGTATTTCACTTGAAATAAATAAGATATATTCACTGTTTATATTGTCATAAAAATTGTAAACATGCGACACAATTTTCTGCATGTAAATTGATGTAAGATTTTGTTATTCATTTAAGAAACATATATCAATGCATTCATTTATTTCATCAGTGTTTATTCACTATTTTATATTTCACGAGGTTGAAATCATTATGCCATATTTCATGTTGGCATAGCTGAATGATGTTTTATACTTTTCTCCATACGAAGTGTTACTGATGCACTGCGATTTATAAATTCCTTCTTCCTCCTGCTTTGCTGTTTTAATTCACTTTTGATTCCCTGAATTGATGTTATTGCATATTAAATTGAATCCTTTCTAAGGCTTGGAAACATTATTCACCTTCTTTATAACTGATATATTACGCTTGCGCGTAGCACTTATAATATTATTGAAATCATCTTTATTACATTCGTTTTTTTGCCCAAAATTAGGACATCTTCGTATCTTTTGTAGCCCTTTGTGTGCAAAACACATATATAACAAATAATGTAGATATTTGTAATAATTTTCACATACACTCATATTTTCCTGCGTACTAATATATCTATATATATATATATCTAAATATATCTATATTTATCTATCTATATCTATCTCTCTCTCTCTCTCTCTCTCTCTCTCTCTCTCTCTCTCTCTCTCTCTCTCTCTCTCTATCTGTATATATATTAATGTATATATATATATATATATATATATATATATATATATATATATATATATATATATATATATATATATATATATATATATATATATATATATATACAAATACCTGTACAAATATGAAAATTCGGGCATGTACAAATACACATACATCCAAGTTCACATACATACACATCCATTTATGCACCCGAGTTTCATTTGATGTATCTTTATCCTCTACATGCATGCACTCGCACATACATACATGAATGCATACAAACTCACTCATTTATTCATGAAAAGACACAATCACCTCTATTTTGACAGACACACCGATGATTATAAACATATATGTTTGTATACACATACAGATACACGTACCCCTTTAGGACAAATTTGCACATACATGTACATGTATATACACATATTATAAATATCCATATACTATATCTTTATGTAAAAATACATACACCCATGTACCAAACTTTATAACACTTAGGGATGCATGTACACATATTTGAAAAATCACATTTTTACAGTTTTACAATAAAGCAATATGTAAATTTAAGCCATCAGCTTTTCAAAAATATTAAATTTTAATGGTGTTTTGTGCACTAGACTTTGCTTAGGACAAATCATCATAACACTTTAATGGCTTTACACTTAAGCATATGTAACAGGGTTATCTTTACTTCAATAATAAAGACAGACTCCTGCGTCTCAGGTTCGATTCTTTATTTCAGTATAATGAATATTATCATGAACCCTGAACAAATTTAAAATAACAGTAATCAGTCATACATAAATGTCAAATATATTGATACATTTCACTCATGCTGACATGTGGCTAAATACATGGTTAAATTGACAAAGCCGTTAAAATACAAGTAATAATAAATTGCCATATAGTAATAAGAGTTATTTCCCTTATTAATCTTAATGTATTTATTATAAAAAATATACATCATAGAAACCTTTATAGATGGTTAGAAATTTTTATCCAACACATGATTTTTTTTTCAAGAATAATATATATATAATGTACTTATATTTATGAAATAGTTTTATTCGATATGATAAGAAAAATATAGATTTATACCTGGTTGTGGACCAAGGCTCATTTGGCACAACCGTTACCAACACAATTTGTAGTCTCTATATATGTTAAGATCCTACGGATAAAAGATAAAATAAGGTAAGTATACACTCATACACTCATCACACATACGGGCTCAAATAAACACAAGAATACGAATTGATGTTTGGCGATCGCAGAATTAATAATGATAAAATCAGAATGTTAGATCGGAGAAATATTAATAAGAATGATGAGTATAAAGAAAGTTAACTTACAGTATCTGATGTCTATGTATATATGAATGTGTTGGTAAGATGGTGTGTGGCTGTGCGCCGCCCACTCACTTTCTCTCTTTTCGTATATCTAACCAAACTGACCAGGGAATGAATAAGTGCAGGAATAGGATTTTTGAACCAGAAGTGACCAATGGATAAAACTGTTATATTTGGACTTACGTTTGTAGAGATAAAAATGATAATGAACACGTGTTTTGTTTACATTTGATAGATGGATTTTATTCGTATATACATACACACACACACACACACACACACACACACACACACACACATATATATATATATATATATATATATATATATATATATATATATATATATATATATATAACATTAAAATTTATATACATGATTTTATGCAATATTTTATATATGATATTTAATAACATATTTGTAAAGTTATAATTGATAGAGACGAAAAGTTGAATTGAAGTCCAATTCTAGTATGCATTTACGTGAAGAAAATTTCAGAGCACGTTTAGTTGCTAACATGAATCACAGAAATACACATTTTCGCACATCGTGCACACTCGCATACATACAGTACGTTTTTTCATGTCATAATGAGAGAGTCAATGTGTTTTCAACGTACATAAATAATTTCGATATGTTTCCATTGTTTGTCAAACTTGTCCATTGTGACATTTTATGCATATACTTTCGTAACTTTATACATTCAAATTTTCTTAATTTTATTACTTCAATGTTGAGCCTTTTCTGTTGTCTTAGTTTTGTATATATATTTTTCACCAGAAGATAAATAGTATTGAGTGCATTATTCTCATTGCAACAACATATATATTGAATAACGTTAACGTTGAGGAAAGTTTCTGTAAATCCAATCTCCAAGTTTTGAAACCTGTACAAATGTGCATTCATAAAGAATATGTAGAATATAAAACATCTCAGATACCAAGGTATAAATCTGTAGGATGTCCAGGACACAGATAGAAATCCGGCAAAAATGGACAGACACGGACCTCTGGAAACCAAAAGGTGGGAGCAGGTGCCATGGAGGAGTAAACATATCCTGTCGACCGGTCACACCCGCCGTGAGTCCACAGTCAAGCCCAAATGAAATACGTGAGAAACGAATCCTCGTCATAATTGGTACAGACGTCTCAACACCCACAGTAAACAGAGTAATCGCAAACAAGACTAATATAACGATCGTAAAATTTGCGGAACGTTGACATCAAACGAGGTTTTCGATATCCCTGTGTCAGTAATTTGCGTATTTTACATCTGTATATGAAATGTTCAAATCCCGATAGCCCAGATCGTAAAAAGTGTCCTTAATCTCTCCAAAAGAACTTATACAATTCCGCGGTAAATCCATCACGACCTGGTATTGTATTGTCTTTCATTTTTTTTTCATTACTTCACCTGCCTCTTCCAATGATATTTTTCATCAAGTATATTGTTTTGTTCTTCAACACTTTTGGTATTTGATTGGAAATGAATAAGTTATCAAGATTTATATCATTTAACAAAGCATCTCTTGTGGAATATAAAATAAGAGTTTGATCAATTATCATTTGATTATTTTCAATTAAAACCTTTGTTAATGTCTTTTTTCATATAATATCTATTCCACACTACAAAAAAGACGAACAAAGTATTTTGACGGCCTCTCACCTTCCTCTATCCAACGTGCTGTTTCATTTTTTCTTTTCTGAATTCTTTGATTTTTATAGACGTTTCCGGCATGTGTGCGTTTTGGCTGCTACATCTTTCAATTTTATATATTTCAAATATAAATTCACTTTCGCGTTTTATTTTACTTTTCTTTAGGTGTCACGAGTGAGAAATTGTCCCCCACGTTAGATTTATCAAGGGAGTATCGAAACAAATCTTATCGTCGATACAAAATCTATCGTAAAAATAATTTGTGTCGTTTTGAGAATTTGCGATAATATCTAAAGAATAATTTTGTTGTGTTTTTTCTCTTTTTGATTTGATCAAATTTATGTAATCGTTATCTTTTAAAAGAGAATTATTAAATCTCCCGAATCCGCGGCCCTCTTTGTGTTTTCCAAATTTCAAGTGGTGAATTTCTTCTAACGAATGTTTAGTTTTATAGCCAGGGTATATAGTACTATGTTTATGACATTAAATAATATGAGATACGAAAAAATTCCAATCTTGCTTTTGCATACATCAAGTAAATCTTTTTGAGTCGCTGTGATGAGCACGCCAAACATCAATTAAGTCATGTTCTTCTATAATACTATATATTTCTTTCCGTGCATTTGGGTTATTAATTAATATGTTTGTAATTATGATCACGGTCTAAAACTAGATTAAAATCACCAGACAGAATAACAAAATCGCGTAATGTTCAGGTGGGGAGACAATATCAAATTATAATCCTCGTGGCATGTCACCTCTTCAGTGAGTTTGATAATCAAACAAAAGGATAACTAAAACACTAAGGTCAAACTACCAACGAAATGTGAATCGAACTGGATCTAAGTGAAAATAACAAGAAACTGCAAAATGAATATGATTTACAAAGTCAGAACACGGAAGTGCAGTTTGTCAGATTGTCTTTCGTCACCGGCTGTGATGAGAATTCATTTATCATTTATTTCATTTGAAAGGGTGTGACAGGCTCCTTCATGACACGTGGTCATACCTCTGTATTGTCAGAGGTTCGTTTGAGTCTAATTTTCACTTGTTTTGTATAATGTATTTTGAACCTTCTTTCGATTAATAGTTTGATGATCTTTATGATTTTATATCTCAATGTCTTAAATAACATCAATGTTATTCATTTAGTAGGCAAATCTTAAACATTACTAGACCTGCGATATCATTAGTAAATAATCTATCTCTCGTCTTTAAAATTACTTTTTCTGAACATTCGTGTTAGTTGAATAATGAGATAACAAAACATTAATGAACCAACATATTTAATATCAAAACATATCAATTTGACAGTTACAGTAGCAGAAACATACATTTGTCTACTGCTCTTATTTTATCATTGTCTATCATATCTGTCTGGATAACATCCTTTACCACAACTTGCAATATTTCATTGATAGTTCAACATGCAAACAGAACGTTGTGGTTCGGTTCAAAGACTGGTTAATTCAAAGGATTTTCAAAAATGGTAGTGACTCTTCCCCCATCAAGTGATCCGAAGTCACGGGTCTTTCAGGTGAGAGTTAACTCCGAGGTTCCTTGTCACCACGGGCCTATCACGTAAAAGAAACCTCAATGTATTGGCATCAGAATTGGAAGCATCTTACCCAAAAGCTAATGACTTCTCATATAAGTGAAATATTTTTGACAGGATGTAAAAAATAAATAATAGCAAAAGTCCGCAGCAAAGGTAAACATTTTGTGTCATTACACTTACGATTGGTGACGTATCCACATGAATGGAGCAACATGGTGGGGCACCAAGCGAGACTTAATCAGTCTAACTTATACTTATAATTTAGATTCCGTATTTCATGTAATTGTCACATATGGAGTGTGTCATAGACCCAGCAGGTAATAAAGTACCCGGTCATTCAAACACATTAGCAGATTTGGCTAAACACATTTCCTCATGCTTTATTATTACAGTAGAGTCTGTGAACTTATTGAACACACATACACTTTATACATGAGATGTGATGCAAACGTATTTCGTAATGGAGAGGTAGATTTTTGGTAGCGTTAAGTAGCTTTTTCACTTTTCGTAGTTTCAATACCACCTATACGTTCATCGTCGAACATAGAATAGTTCTTCAGTATAGCATCCTTATCATGGAACCATTTCTGTAGTTCATTGTGAACTTTCCCAATATCACTTTCATCAAATGCTTTGCGACCTTTCCTCTGAGCCACTTTAACCCGCCTGTTATGTTCTTTCTGTGCAATAACCAGTTCACTGAAAATAAAGACACCTGTAGTGCTAAAGTCCTTCCATGACTTGATATTTATATCACCGTTTTTGTTAGTCATTTAGAGAGAGGAACTGCAGTAATGACTGCATGAAGCGAGGGTTTTCATTAATAATGCATTTTATGTAATACTTAAGAAAAAGTTGCGGAAATAATGGCAAATAAAAAAGAGTACAGAAAATATGATTGTCTGTGACTATTAAAAGTCATTGTTGCATTATAAACAGAATAAAAGGGCAAAATAAATGCTCAAAATTATCATTGCTGTCAATACGACACCATCACTTGACCTCAATGGATGTACTATTCCTGACGGGAATGTAGTAACGCACAAGGCCAATCACTAAAGCTAAATTTATAACAAAATACGTCTAAAAGTAAAACAATGACAACACATTTGTTCAAAAGTTTATTTATGAGGGAAAAGAATGCTTGAAATAGCAGGTATTTTATCAAAGGAATTCGTGTAATAATTATGACGGACTACACGCTGAATAGCTTTTATCATAAAGAGGCGAAGTAAATATCAACTCACGTGAAACTGATTTCACCATCCATATCTAGATCCATCTTGCGTATTACAGAATCGATATCTTTTGTTCGAATTGGAATGTGACTAAACTGTTGAAACAAACAAATATATATGAAATTCCTAGTACCCGGGTACATCTTGTTAACGTTATTATTATTCCATGACAAAAGGGTTTTACCCTTAATTGTGACACCAAAGCTCATTGATCAATAGCAGGGTGGCAGTGAGAACTTGAATAATACCAATAGACTGACGTTCTTTTAGAGTATCTAAGCCTAGCATTACAGGAATCTTACATTCCATTCTAATCCGAATGCGTTGCTTACTCCATGTACATGTCCTTGAGCTCTGGATAAAATTATATGTGAAATCGTAGGTAAGTAAATAACAGATTGTCTACCGATTATATATTAAATATCAATCTATTCAAATATATTGCATTTCTTCGGGAAAAATAACTTCAATAGAACAATCTAGATAACCAGAAAAAAGATATAATATAAAATTGCGCTGAAGATAATTTTGTTCACGATACGTAATATTCAGAGCATGTGTAAAATATGTAATAAAGTTTGAAATGTACCTGTACACCCTGTCGGAACTCATCCCATGTTACCGAGTGACTTCCGTCAGTATCAAACGTAATAAACAAATCAAGAACACGAATTTCTTTCATTCTTGTAAATTCCAGTAAAATCGTCATTGGATCTCCGGAAATGTACATCGTGGGATCTCCAACATCCTTCCTTACTTTAAAATGCACTTTGCCGTGGCGAACAGTAATATGTCTTGACCGCTGCAATTCTTTCATTTTGACAATAAATTGCTCATCTACCGGTTGCGTCTGTTAAATACAATTTAATTCATTTAAATGTCTGGTAAAATGTGTCATATCGTTTAAACGGTTGGTATGGTTATTAGGATATTGCTAATTTCATACAGACACAATTCAATAGCATTCGTAACTGAAATCTTATTAGTGTAAATCATAGCTCTTAGAGATTTATGACAAATAAAATGACAATCAATTAAGGATAAAAAAGTCATGTGGTATTAATATAACTTAAATAGTTGTTGTCAATGGTGATGTTTTAACATCCCTCACCCCAAAGTCAATATGCTTCATTGACAAGTCGTCCTGGATTGCAAGAAGAGTAACCATTGCTCCCTCGGAGGTCAGAGGATTGTCTGCAATCTGCATAAATGTAGTGTATTGTTATTTTAATTTATCATGTATATATATATATCAGATATAAAATAATTCCTATCACTTTGCTATATCAGATTTATTCATGATATAAAAGTTCTACAGAAACTACTTACTTACGCTCCCAAAACTTTAATACTTAAATATTATCGCCTTGAATTACAGCGATAAAAAGGGAGATAATTCGTCATGCTCTGCAGACTGGCGAGGTTTTGAGAATAATATATAGTGATAAAACATTCTAAATAAAAAAGAAATAATAATAATAATAATAATAATAATAATAATAATAATAATAATGTTGATAATTATAATAATAAGTATAAACTTAGTATAATGGATATTTTAAATAAAATAATTTTCTGCTTTCGTTTCCTGATCACATAGCTTATATATATTTCTGCAATTGACTAGACTATATTCCATAATGCAGAGTAACATGTGAAAATTATACAGGTCAGTTTCTAATATCAAATTCCAATATCCAAATTGTAGGTAGAAAGGAGTGGTTGATGTATAATGCTATTATATGAAAATAAATAAAAATGCTGGATGTTATTTTTCAAGACTCTTACCAACCTTTAATGTTTCTAGTGTTGAGTTATATTTTACACCTTCCAGAAGTTTGAGTAGAGCTGTTAGACCTACACGATTTGCACAAAGGTCAAGTTCTTTCAAAGATGAATTCTTTTCAAGGCCATGTCCCAGTCCATGACATCCAGGAACATCAAAACCATTCCATGACACATTTAATACTTCCAGGGCGTGGTTTTCCTTTTGATTGTAAGGTTATAATGAAAAATAAATACAATTTTTGAACGCTTTTACTATTACATTTGATAGCCATTAAAACAGCAGTTTGTGTGCTCAATACACGTTTGTGATTTCAATTATTCATGTCATCACCTATTTCATTTGAATTTAACTGTGGAGTCACGGCGGGTGTGACTGGTCAACAGGTGATACTTACCCCTCCATGATACCTGATCCCACCTCTTGATTTCCAGAGGTCCGTGTTCGTCCAATATCACCAGATATGTATATGTATTCAAGACAAAAGGTGGATCTATACTTTGGTACCTTGTAAATTTTCCACATTTAAGTAGTAATATACCACAGTCAGCCGCATATGGAGTTTATATTTCACAAATGATCCTATATGCCAGGGCATGTTCAACATATGAACATTTCATAAATACAGATGTTAACTACTCATTGACAAATTATTGACACAGGGATATCGAAATCCGCGTTTGATGTCAACGTTCCGCAAATTTTAAGGTCGGTATAATAGACTTGTTTGACGGGGTGAAATGTTTATTTGCCTTTTCGTTGGCGGTTTATTGAAATGTCTGTACCAATTGTGACGAGGATTCATTCCTCACGTATTCTATTTGGATTTGACTGTCGTGTTACGGTGAATGGTACCGGTCGACAGGGGTTGCTTACTCCTCCATCGCCACCCCTTGGTTTCCAGGGATCCGTGTTTATCCATTTTTGCCCGATTTGTATCTGTGTGCTAGACATCCTAAAGTTTTATACTTTGGTATCTGAGATGTTTTATATCTGCATATCATGTCTAAGTTCCCTGTTGTTTTAGTTTAACCCCTGTTTTGGTTTAACCTGTTGTGAGATTAAACCCCTATGGGTAAGATTTAACACCTTTTTGCTATCTACCTTTAATGGCGATTTGGTTTGGATATCCATTTATTGTGAGTAAGGTCTAACCGTTTGGTTTGGGTGTATACTTATTGTATTATCTATCCTTCTATTTTGTTTGGATATAGGCACGGACTCACGGGTATTAAGATAGACCAGCAGTGTATAGTCACTCCAGCTTGGTCTTTTATAGTACATGCAGTTGATGTTGAAATGGTTATTGCATTATGCATTCATGAAATACAGTTACGACTTTTATCTTGATCACTCACCTTTAAAGAATATCCCATAGCGGCTGCTCCGTGACCGCGGAGATGATTCCAGCTGATGTCCAACACCTTCAAGGAGTCATTATTCACTGTAAAATTATATCATCATAAACGTCAAGTATTATGTTCTATTACTTATTTATGTTTCATTGTCATATCCACAAAAACAAATTAAAAGCAAATTATCCATGTATCGGTACATCCCGCTTACAATCAATAGGGAAAATAGTTCCAGTTTCGTAGGTACCTCATATGTAGAGGGACAATCAAAATTCCATCCATCCATCCATCCATATACATACATACATACATACATACATACATACATACATACAGACATACATACATACATACAATTTATTTACTGCTACAGATTAAATTAAGACTTACTTAGTCCAGATGCTATGATACATCCTCCTCTATCACAAAAGCTGTTGTGACTTATCCTCAGCTCTCGAAGGTGATTGTCCGACTACAGTGAAATAAAAATGTCATGTGATTAATAAATATCAACATCTAAAAGAACCAAGAATAATGTGTCCATAATTGCAAATCAATATTGACATGATGGTCTATCTATAAGAGAGAACATCATGTTATCAACGGTAACACACCATTTTATACCAACTCTGAGTAACAATTGGAATGTGAATTGCAACGACAATCTTTAATAACAGATAATCCTAAAGAGGGTCACAAGATTTAACACCATTATTATCTATCTCCCAAACCAACCCAGAACTAATTACATGTGGTAGTTAGTACTCAACACTTTATTTTCAAAGTTCAAACTATCAGCAGTATTGGCTTATTCTTATAAGAATACGACTGTTTAAATGCTTCAGTTCCAAAAATATTTTTATTATTGTGCGACAACGTTGAATAAGGCACATAGACACACGAAAATATAGTCTAGTTCTTTTATGCTGAAAAAATGGAAGCCTGCTACATTTTACGCCTCTCTATCATTAGAAGCCATTGTTCATTTGATGGATATTATACAATGTTCAAAATGCAATCTGGAATGTAATTAAGAATTCGAAACTGCGTAAAATATTAAACGTAAAGGGGCCAATATTATGTGTAATCGGGTTATGTTATCAACCTTACAAATTATTACGGTACTGACATATGTAGGGAATATATAATTCTACTAAAATTATCCATTTTGATTTTATCAAGACTGTTTGGAGATTCAAAGGTCAAAAGTGTGATTCAGAATTAGGTTATACTTCGCATGAAATTTATGGTATTATGATTGATAATATTTTTTTCTAAAACACAGATACAAAAGCGTTATTCTCACAGAAGACAATATAGGAATAGGGGGTCATTGGCTCTCTGGAAAAACAGCTGGAATCAGGTTACATCCCCTGACGACAGATAACACCCGTTGTAAGTAGAAAGTAAAACAAAAACAAAGAAGTAATAAATCCGTATAGGAAACACCCAACAACTACTATTTTATAAATGCTCTTCTTTTGAACATATAAAAGGAAGGGATTTGAAGAGGTTAAAACAGTAACTGTTACGTTTAATTGAAATACATCTACATTTTGCATTTTATATTTAAAATCATGATTAATTTGACATTATAATGGTATCGTGTTTGGTTATTGTACCTTGCCCTACCCAAACTATTGCTTAATCATATATAAGTCTAGCTTTCTATGTTAAAATGTTGTAAGGTAACACTTTATTCCCGAATTATCAAACAATATAGAACATAGACCTAAAACATAAGATTCTACACGACGACTGTTAAGCCATACGACACATTACACGCTATGGATTATATCTCATTTTGTTGGTTTTTGTACCAGATATTTATCTTTATCCTGGATATCCTTTAGATTTATACTTTGGTGTCTAAGAATTATTATATATTAGTGCCATTTGAAATTTCCTAAAGGGCTTTGCGATCAAAGGTAGAGTGTCATGACACCTCTTGGTGATTTTGTAACCATTACGAACAATTGTATGTATGTACATTGTGGTTAACTACGTTCGGTAATTTAAAGTACATATTTGCAATATGCAGCCAAATCAATAAGCGATATATAGGTTTTTAACGTAGCAAGTCCCGAGGCGATCGATAAGATCATACATTAGTAATATAATTAAACGTGTGCTGCACCTGCATTAGAATACAATGACCCAATCGTTAAATTTGATTTAAATTATACGCCACTGTAAAGTGAATAACTTTCGAATTATGTCTCCAGGCATATTATTCACTATATTTGTGTTTATTTATTCAGTACTTTTTTGTTCAGAATGTATGATCACTAAAGCTTATTACAGCATCCTATCAGGATGATTTACTTGACTGTAAATGTAGTAATTAACGCGTGGGGTAAATACGCGGAGAAGAGTTCCAATCCCACAGTTGTGTTAAGAATTATAGGTCAATACAAATCTGCCCACAGTAAGGTGTTACATCGCGTAAAACATGCGTATGGTTTACATAAGAAAATCGCCGTAATTAACAACACGCGGAAATAATCACGTTTACAGTACTCAAATTATTATCAGAAACTTTTCCATAGAACCTGATCCCAAATCTTGATTTCCCGTTTCTTCACGGCGGGTGTGAGCGGTCGACAGGGTATGCTTACTCCGTCAAGACACCTGCTCCCATCTTTTGATTTTTAGACGTCCTGTCCCGTGTGTGTTTAATTTTGACCTAATTTGTATATTGTCTCATTTTGTCGATTAATATTTTTGTATCTGTGAATTTCATATACTTGTAAGTCGAATATAAAAGGTCATAATGCATATCTCATTACAAAACAAACTTCACTCTAATTATCAAATGAATAATAATAATAATAATAATAATAATAATAATAATAATAATAATAATAATAATTAGATGATGAAGATGACGATAATGATAAAGATAATGATGATGGTCATGACAACGCCAATGGTGGTGGTGACGAGTATGATAATGTTGATGATGATTACTACACCGACGACGATGATGTTTTTCCTTCCTGACCGTATTACCTCCAATATGTTCTTTATATATCCTGCGTCATTTTCCTTTAAACCATTATCTGCAATATGAAAACATAACATGTTAAATCATTACAACTAAATATGTACAAATATATAATATGAGCAGTCACATATATCAATCAAAAAGTAAGGGCCGATATTAATTATGCCTTATATTTTCTAAAAAACACATTGATCGTTTAAAATGTCCAAACTGTTCTTGGCGTAATCTAAGAGTAGTAGCAATACTACAGGTCATGACTTTTTGATCAAAGTCACATTTAATAACATTAATGTACAAAATAGTACAGGATATGGCATTCATTTTATATTATTTGGCCTTGTATGATTCCATTTTATTTTTAGAAAAAACACAGTTTTCAAATTGGAGCTCAACTGATGAAGTCTAATTGACAGAAACGATATCGTCTTGAGCATTATAACTTTGGTATTATGTTTAAATATTTATAAAATTAGTTCGCCGTATCAGAAAATGCTTTGCCATATCAATATTAATAAAAGTTTTTGAAACTGGCAGTAAGGCCATCAGTTTCCCCCGCATCTATCCGTCCATTGTCGGTCGTACATTTAACCCTCATCTATACGTCCATAGTTGGTCATATATTTTTACCTTCATCGAGCCGTCCATAGTTGGGCATACAGTTTTATCCACATCTAATCGTCCATAGTCTGACCAGAGAGTTAGTTACGCACATCTATCTGTCTATAGTCGGTCATACAGTTTATAACATCTATCCATCCATAGCCGAATCATACAGTTTAAGCCACACCTAACCGTCCATACTCGGACCAGAGAGAAACACACATATATCCGTCCATAGTCAGTGATACATTTTACACACATCTATACATCCATAGTCGAATTATACAGTTTACCCATACCGAATCGGACAAGAGGGTTAGGCACATATATACGTCCATAGCGGGGCCATTCAGTTCCACCGTCCGGCCATGCTGTTTAACCCAGAGTTTCCTAGAGGTCCGTGTTTTTTGCAATATTCACCATATACAGTTCTTGTAAATATTGGACATAAAATATAGCAAATATTATAAAACCATAATACAAAAGTTATAATGCTCAATGTTTCTGTAAATTAGATCCCATCGGCTGAGCTCCAATTTTAAATAGATTTCCAAAAGAATAAACGGTATCAGACAAGGCCAAATGAAAGATCTAAACGTATAGCCAAAATTCGTCTAAGAGTAACCACTTTAAAAAATAGCTATCTTAGCTTTAGAAGAATTTAGTAGTTTAAATGGTACTATCAGTGCGCAATATGACTTTAGTATAAGATTATCAGCTGGTACCGACATGCCAGGTGCTAGGTTTATGTAAACCGTCGGGACCTCAAACGGTCCGCCAGCAGTGGTAACGACCTATTAGTTATAAATATTATAAACATAATACCAAAGTTATAATGCTAAAGACGTTCTTTTCTGTAAATTATACTTCATCAGTTGAGCTCCAATTTGAAATAGATTTCCTAAAGGGGAAGCGGTATCACACAAGGCCAAATGATAAATCTAAACGTAAAACCAAAACCCGTTTAAGAGTAACCACTGTAAAAGGATGACTATTTTAGATTTGGAAGAACAATGACCTCTGGAAACTCAGATATGGGGTCAGGTGTCATGTTTTCGGTGTTGCATCACACTGCCTGATATCAAGATGGAATACTCACGTGAAATATCTAGTTTGAGAAGTGTGAAGTTTTTCTTTAGTAGTTTAGTGATGTACTTCAACCCTTCAGATCCAAGTGAATTACTTTTCAGGGACTGAAGAAAATTACACAATATGAATTACATCATCTGTCATTTAAAAAGATGAAGTACAAACAGGGTTTTGTAATCATAACACATATTCCTTCAGCTAATCAAATTAAAAAAAAATTGAAATTTGAATTTCATCTACTTTCCTGACATAATGTGTTCTTAAAGTAAATACGGATGTACTAACAGCTTAGTCAGTCTATTAACAACAATATTAAAAACGTTTACTGTAAGGAAACTCGAAAAGCAATGTACACCCTTGTTGAATATCGGTCAAAGACACATAACGTAAGTACATGAAGATGTGGGATCAGGTGTCATGGAGGGGTTTGCATCCCGCCATAGTTTTTCAACCAAATTCAAATGAAAATAAATTGAGTGTAGGTATACAAAATTTCATTTGTCTTATTAACATTACATTTTAGGAAACTATGCTGCGGGTGAAGAAATTAATTATTATTTAATTTATTGAATCTTTGTTTGAATTTGATTTTGTGAATCATCTCGATGAAAACAGCTATATAAAAATAGAAAATTGTAATTTCATTTCGATTCTAGAGACACA
This sequence comes from Atrina japonica, assembly GCA_030159075.1. Taxonomy (NCBI): domain Eukaryota; kingdom Metazoa; phylum Mollusca; class Bivalvia; order Pterioida; family Pinnidae; genus Atrina; species Atrina japonica. The sequence continues at coordinate 1,171,546 of BROG01000129.1, read as the reverse complement.
GATTTTATGGAGTGCAGTGTCTAATGTGACTGGTTTGGAGAACAATAAAATCAAAGGGTGATGTAATACGTGATAATAAAGGATTGTATAGGGAAAGAAGCAATTTTTCAGTCCTTGTTTTGCATTGTATCTTCAATGGATTTTCAAAGGTTGGAACATTTTCTGTAAACTAAAGTCATATATATTTTGAAAACATTTACAATGTTTCTACAATATCGGGTATAGGACTTGTGTGTAAAATTTCTGTGAAGATTTGGGACCTCTTGAAAAGTTTGAAAATGCCAGCCACTCATTTTATAATTCATTCTGTTCTGAATAGGCTAAAATAAATAAACGTCTTAGAAACAATCTATATATACCAAATCTGAAATATCTTCCCTCGTCTCTAGAGCATCGCATATGTACTTCGTTCCTTTTGGTCCAATACTGCATCCTTCGAAATCGAGGTATTTAACTGTCCTATTAAACTGAAATCATGAAAGTATTTCATGCACGATATACCATTAACTTGGAAATACTTTATCACAGTACATAAAAGCCAGCATTTTGTTAAAACCGTGAAGGTAGATTAAGGACACAGAAAGACCCACTTACTTAGATAAAGATTTTTCTAATATATATATATATATATATATATATATTCATGTTGTAATGATTTACTCACAAACCTATTGTAATGATGCCAATAAAATATACGTACCAGTATCCCAATTGTACATGATCGAATTGAATTTTCTGTAAGATGTTGATATTTCAGTGATATAGTTGTTGTGTTTAGTTGTCGACTGTATAGCGACAAAGGTATAACACCAAAGTTTTTGCAGGCTTTCAGGTATTCCTTCTGACCGCTTTGGTTGGAGAATCGATGATAGAAATCGCCCTGCACTTCTTCATCTTCAACAGAGATATATCATATATCAGTATTTAATGATGGATAAGAGACCCAAGTTACAATGTATCCGGTAAGAGATCACCGTCTTGTTTGGAAATAAATATATAAAAAAATCAGATACCAAAGTATGAATCAATAGAATGCCCAGGACATAGATACAAATCCGGTAAAAATGGACAAACACGGATCTCTGGAAACCAAGAGGTGGGATCAGGTGCCATGGAAGAGTAAACATCCCTTGTCGACCGGTCACACCCGCCGTGAGTCCACAGTCAAGTCAAATTAAATACGTGAGGAGTGAATCCTCGTCTCAACATCGCCAACGAAATAAACTCTCGAACATTCTTAAAAATCCGCTTAGATTAAATCTGGACTTTACCGGCGCTGAGCAAAGGTAAATGAACTCTGTGAATATAAACGCAACAATAAAAATCATTTGTTTTTAAGATTGAAATAAAGATCATATACAAAGCCACGCGCACACATGCCCAAAATACTGCATTTTCTAGTCAATAAATATGTAGACACGATTATTCTAGATTTTATGACGATCAATATGGAAGTGGGCATAAAATACATTACTAAGCGAGCTCCAATTTCAGCCATATTTGACACAAATATGATATTATATAAAATAATGAAATCACAAGTAATCAAGAAATCTTAAATTCTTAAGTGTAACAACACTAGCAATTAATGGGAAACAAAGCTCCGTTTAATATGTTAATGTCAATGGCACAACTGATACAAATTGTGTTTTCTAGAGATAAGCAGTTTCTGGAAAAGAAAATTGCAAAAATACATTTTGTATATTCAATAAACTTAAACATCTGACAAGACGAAGTAATTTGACTTTTAAATTACAGATATGTTAAGTTTGTTTATTAAGTTTTGTAACAAATGAGAGAGAGAGAGAGAGAGAGAGAGAGAGAGAGAGAGAGAGAGAGAGAGAGAGAGAGAGAGAGAGAGAGAGAGAGAGAGAGAGAGAGAGAGAGAGAGAGAGAGAGAGAGAGAGAGAGAGAGAGAGAGAGAGAGAGAGAGAGAGAGAGAGTGAGTTTGGTGTATATTTGGGCCTGGCACCATAAAACCTCAGATTTACGCAAGTCAAAACATTTAAACAGCTTTAACTAATCCTGAAATCTGATTGGCTATGCAGGCGAAATTGAGAATATTCTCGGATTTAAATACATCGACAGATTTTATTGTGCCGCGCCCCGGTCTCTATTTTTTAACTATTGTCTCATCTTTCTGTCATTATTTTATTTAGTGGAAGAAATGTCAATTTCAATAACTTAATATTTCCAAATATTTCATTGTTAAAATGTTTATATTTGCACTTTAACACTATCCTTTGTTGTCAACTATAGCTCGTTCCTATATCAACATTGATATGATTGTAAGATAAGACTTCTTATGAGATTACGGATTGGTAATGTTATACCCGGTACTAAGCGTTATTCTTTGCTATCAAAAAGTGGGCGCCACCTAAAGTGACGGTTGGCTAAAATCACTGTGTTAACATCGAATACACATAACTGTTTCATAATTAGATATTGATCTACATAAATCCAGTTTTGAAATTTATATTGGAACTCGAAGGTGTATTTTCAGTTCTCGGCTAATACATTATCACCTTACAATTGATAAAAATTCTGTAAGATAAATTAACCAGGGATTAAAGCATAATAGAAATCCTACCATGTTTTTATTCCATTAAACATGGATATGTAAAAATATCCAAATGTAAAATTCGTTTAAATACCTTGATTCCAACGTTTCTACCCTGAAACGTATTAGTTTACCTTCAGTGGTTAAATAGTCATATTTTAAAGTTACAGACCTTTTTGTGCGATATATACAGAGAAAGCATACTACAGAAAGAGAAATTAGAAGATAGATAGATAGATAGATAGATAGATAGATAGATAGATAGATAGATAGATAGATAGATAGATAGATAGATAGATAGATAGATAGATAGATAGATAGATAGATAGATAGGAAGGTAGGTAGGTAGGTAGGTAGGTAGGTAGATAGATAGATAGATAGATAGATAGATAGATAGATCAATAGATAGATTGATAGATTCGTAATATATAGATAGATTCGTAATATATAGATAGATTCGTAATATATAGATAGATTCGTAATATATAGATAGATTCGTAATATGTTCTTACCGTCTTCATCCTGCTCTTCATAATTTTGTGTTAGAAATATACCGTTAGGTTCGTTCGACATGCGATGCCCGTCGAATCCCTCAAGGTCAATGTCGTTTGAGATGAGTTTCATATCATCATTTTGATATTATGATTTACTGGTCTTAAATCATATTTTGTACATTTTCGGGTACATTGCAGGCTGTGAGATTGTCAGAAGCACGAATGTATTAATATATCCCTCTATTATTTTCTAGTATCGGACAATGTGAAACCTGTAATAATAATAATAATAATAATAATAATAATAATAATAATAATAACAATAACAATAATTAACGTCATTTGAGATTCCTCAAACACAACACTGAGCCATTAATTCGTTTTTACTTTACCTTTTCTTTCCCATGTTCGTGTACCTGAGGTTGATAATATGGAAACAGGTGGTCTTTATCGTCATTTTGATTAAGGATTAAATCCGTTAAGAGACAGATTGACCAGGGTTTGTATTTTATGTACCGGTTCAATGATGACAATCATACATAACACAAAATTAATAATATATATACATATATAATATAAAGTTAAAACGATCTGATTACGATCCAAATGTTTATAATCCCCAGTTGCAATCACGGTCTTATACGAGGCGATCTAGTAGTTCGTAAGTTCATCTGACCAACAGGTAAAGACAGAGGGTTTCTGTTGTGTCATGCCAAATAATTTACATTGTGTAAAAAGCTATCGACTGTATGTAGTAATATTGGTATTCAAGGAATCCGATATACGAATTAAAACACGGGAAAATATAATTTATATAAGTGACATATTGTATATATATATATATATATATATATATATATATATATATATATATATATATATATATATATATATATATATATATATATATCTGTGTGTGTGCGTGTCTTTCTCTGTGTGTCTGTGTGCGCGTGTGTGGAAAAAACTAACTGGATATGGGTTCGTTTTATATATATATATATATATATATATATATATATATATATATATATATATATATATATATATATATATATATATATATATGTGTGTGTGTGTGTGTGTGTTGTGTGTGTGTGTGTGTGTGTGTGTCTTTCTCTGTATGTCTGTGTGCGCGTGTGTGGAAAAAACTAACTGGATATGGGTTCGTTATATATATATATATATATATATATATATATATATATATATATATATATATGTATATGTGTGTGTGTGTGTGTGTGTGTGTGTGTGTGTGTGTGTGTGTGTGTGTGTGTGTGTGTGTGTGTGTGTGTGTGTGTGGTTTATATACATATATATAACTGACTTTTTTAAGGGGAAGAAGGACACCTGGCCACGTGACCAGAATGTCAATTTATTAATATAAACTGGAACTGATGTCGGCAATCTAAACAAAAATAACAGACGACACAAATTTGTCCACTAAAGACATAAACTGAATGGTAAATTCACACCAAGAAGTAAATTAAGTTGTTATTTGTGACCAAATTAATATAACAGTCATGTGTTTTTGTGTCAGCTTCACATTGTCCTCTTTATCAACCAGATCTAATAAAAGCATAAAAACAAATTGATACCATGACGTTTGATAAAATTTTACCAAAGTAGCTAGAAAAATATGAGTTTCACAAAGAAATGATTTTTTAATAATGAATAAGACAGTTGATGAAAAGAGTCAAAATTCTGGAAAGGGGCATAACTCTTGCATATATAAATATCCCTTATATAGCCACAAATGTGCCAGATTATTAATTCTATTAGTTCATACATTTATTATGAATAAGTATGCAAATTGATGATAAGTTTTTTGTATACCCAGGGTATCTTTCTTAACCTTAATATGTTGAATAAAAAGAATGAAGTGAAAGAAAACATCCATTTTGTGCAACCATTTATTTCTGCCAGATAAATGGGATATAGTCCTATTATCTTTTGGGTCGGGCAATTGGTATTCACATTTTATTAGGAGGAACTAAAGATAAATGTGTTAAACCCAGATCCTGCGTAAAGATAAGTTAGCTCATTATATCCTAGCTTTATGGTTTTAAGTAAAGGCGCCATTTCTCTTTTATTTGATAACGTATCACCTGCTTTAAAACCCTGACAATATACATCCACAGTGATACAAGTATATACATTGTATTTCGAATACATCATCATTTTGTATTACACGAATATCAGAATAACTTTAGGTGACTTCGATGTTAGCCATTGGGTGTTGGCATGCATTCGTTGGAAGGAATATGATCATTATGGTTCAACCTTTTGAGGCTGTCAGATATGGAGAATCCCATTTATAATGCACATTTTATATAATCAGTAGGAAAGGCGTTACTTCTTATTTAAAACAGTGCAGTGCCATTTAAACTACAGCATATGACCCCACTTAAAATAAATAGTTTGTCCAAATATAACTACTCCCTGTATGATCTGAATGCTCGGGTGTTCAGAAATAAACCTGGTTTTGTCAATGGGTTTTTACGTACTCACTGTAGATAATGAATGTCAATTGGTTTCATATTGCTAGAAACCAAAATACAGATATAAGAGTGTCATGAAGGTAATTTAACATTTCGAGTAACTGGTAAATTGTATTAATTGGATCCATTTGAAAACAATCTACGAGATAGAATAATTAATTGGTAAATCCATATTCCAATTCTGGTAGAAAAATAATAAATATGCAAATTTATTTTTGACTTAAAGAAATTCCATTTTAATGAAATTAGCTTTCAAACTTTAATGAACATTAAAATAATTATATATATATATATATATATATATTCGTTTATAAATTGAGAGAGAATGAGCAATATTTACCTATTTACCTTTAAGAGTTATAATCCAATTAAAGCTCCTCAAGTTTTACATGACGATCGACAAGACGGTCTAAAACAGAGTAACCCCTACCCAGTGCTTAACGCAAGACATTGAAATAATACAGTGAAACCAGATTACCTATTGAGAAAGATTAAGTGTAATCTGCTTTAAATCACAAACATGGAATGTTTTCATATCACGCTGCATTACGCAGTATATGATATAAGAACAATGTGATACGCCAATAAAATAGACGGCTCGTTTGTCGATACACAATCCATGCTCATATGGAATGAACACAGTTCATGCACACATGAGTGTCGACCTTTTAAAACCATTGAATATTTTTTTTCACATACTGATATATAGCTAATATATATGCTAATGAATTGTAATATTTTACGAAATTTATAAAGTTACCTTTCCAAATAGTTGAATGAAATTTGTGGAACTTCGATATCTGTGATTTATATATTTATATATATTTTAGGATAACGAATCCCATTCCTTTATACAGCAGAATTTTACTTGAATATTTATATACAATATATGGATCAATAATATTTTAAAATATGAAACAATGTAGATTATTAGATTTGTATTGGAAGATTACTAACATTTGGTTTATCAAATTTTGTTGAAAAATATCTGATCCTCATCCTAGAAAAAAAAAAGACATTATTCAACGTGATTTATTATTACAAGATGCATTTGTATTAATTTAGTATCGATCATTTGAATTCAAGCGGAATTGTCGTGGTCTGAGCTTCCCAACTTGTGATTTTCACAGTCAAACCAGTTATCAGGCGTAATTTCTATCATTTTATGGTCCTGATGCAAGGGACTAAAATTCTGAATGTTTATAAAAATATTTTAAAAGTATACGACTACAATATATAAAAAATTTCAGATAACAAAGTATAAATCTATAGTATGTCCAAGACAAAGGTACAAATCTGTTAAAAACAATGGACAAGCACGGACCACTGAAAATAAAGAGGTGGGATTAGGTGCCATGGAGGGTAAAGCATCCCCTGTCGACCGGTCACACCTCCGTGAGTCTACAGTCATACCAGATGAACGAATCGTCGTCACAATTTGGTACAACAACCGCCAGCAAATAGGTAACTCAAGCATTTCACTTAGTGAAGCAGAGTAATCGCAAACAAGACTATCATTCCAACCACAAAATTCGTTGACATCAAACGCGGTTTTCGATATCCATGAGTCATTAATTTGTCAGTGAGTTACTGTAGTTTACCTCTGTATATGAAATGCCCTGGCAGATCATTTGTGAAATATAAACTTTATATGTGGGTTATTGTGGTATATTACTACTTAAATGTGGAAAATTTACGATTAGCTGAAATCATCGTGTTTGTCGTTGTCAAGTTTAAAGACACCGCTACCCTTTTCTTCTTTGGATTCAGTAGTTTCTAAATGAAGTTTGCTTCGTTTGAATAAAGGAATAGGTTATCATTTTAATAAAAGACTTATAATTGAAACATGAATTGTTTATACAAATTAAATACCTATGGAAGATAGAAATACTCCGCCAATATCTTGTCTAAAGAGTATTTATTATAATGGCTTTATCACTTGAACGGTGAAAGTAGTAAAATATCCAATGGGTATATAAAGTTAAACAACAATAAACAAAGAAACCAATGGTTATATATACAAAACATTATTAACAATACCAAAGATACAATGTTACAAATGAGGCCAAAACAAATACTCAAGACGATCGTTTCTGCCAATAAGACTTCGTCAGTTGAGCTTGAATGTAATAGAAATGTATATTTCTAAAATAATAATAATAATGATAATAATAATAATAATAATAATAATGATAATAATAATAATAATAATTATTGTAGTAGTAGTCGTCGTCGTCGTCGTCGTACTAGTAGTAGTACTAGTAGTAGTAGTAGTAGTAGTAATAATAATAATAATAATAATAATAATAATAATAATAATACTAATAATACTACTAATAATAATAATAATAATGATAAAAATAATAATAATAATACGTTATGTATATGCTATGCACACTGCAATTGTTTATATATTCTATCTCTCTTCTTTTTGTGATTAGCACACTTTCAGAGATTTTAGAAAGTAAAGGGTATTTCTCTATCAAGGCAGTTTTTATTTCTGCAAAATACCTATGAACGATTGTTTAGGCATCACTTAGTATCACATACTTCAGTGAACAACTAGTTATAATCACACTTTCAAGCAATTTCACGGTTGACGAAGTCGTGTTTTCCGTACCAGACTTCGTTTATCACAGATGAACGGATATCAATTTCATTGATGTCTTGTACCAGTGTATAAATACTTGCTTAAGATTATCGACATATTATTCTGAAATGTAAGAAGTGCAAAACTGAATTTAAAATTCATTTATGTGTAATTGGAATCCCACAACAAAGGCAAATTGATAACACCAAGATTTAACTACTGGGATACCCTTATAACTATATGAAACAAAGTCTGCTATACACATCTTAAGATGCTGTTTCGAACTAACAATCCATTCACTCATTTTAAAGGTAAGCTTGTACTTTTATAGTATTAGGAACATTATGACAATGACGACGATGACAATGATGGTGATGGCGAAAGAGGTGATTAGAGGATGATTTTGGAAAGATTCTGATTAATAAATACCGCTTTGTCGAAACAATTTATGTTTAATATCGATATCTCTTAATATATGAATTAATCAAGTATACGTCTAGCGATTAATTAGCGTTTTTTTTTAAATTTTCAATTCATAACTGATTCAAAATGTTTACTAAACACTCTGATATATGCCTTTTACATATTTTTATCAGACAATGTTCATCAATTTAGATACTTGAAATTAAGATATCAGATTATATATATATATATATATATATATATATATATATATATATATATATATATATATATATATATATATATATATATATATATATATATATATAAAAACCAAATAAGAGAAAACACTGTCATGCTGGTATTTCGGTACCATCTGTTCATCTTATAATAAAGTAATATTTGGCACTGATAACATCATTTAAATTCGAAAATTTTCTAAAGCTAAGATAGTCATTTTCTTTTTACAGTGGTTACTCTTAGACGGATTTCGGCTATACTTTTAGAGATATTAGTTGGCCTTGTATGATACCACTTTCTCTTTAGAAAATACAAAAACTTTTCAAATTAGAGCTCAACTGATGAAGTCTAATTGACATAAACGATATCGTCTTGAGCATTATAACTTTGGTATTATGTTTATAATATTTGTATAGTTCCAATACATGGGCTTTAAAGTACTGTAAGGTGTATGACAGTATATAAATAGAATCTACTTACTTACTCTGTGTATTCCATTGGTATTATAGAGGTCATTTGATATTTCCAATCGTTTCCATATATACGTTTTCATGTTCTAATTACTTTTGCTTTTTCAATTGATTTTTTATTTTTGGAAAAAGATTAAATATTAAAAATACTTTTAATGTACCTTAAAGTTTGAAAGCCTGGATAAGGAAATGTTTAAATCAAAAGCTCCTTAATAATCAGTTATCAGTTTTGGCGTGCAAACCAATTGTTTTAAACATACTGATAAATCACGAATAACTGTTTGTTTTTTAGGAAGTTTTATCAGTATATTTCATAAGCTGTGCCGATATGTTTTACTAGACATATTACAGATCAAAATTCACCATTCAAAAAATATTGTATACTTAAGGATAATTCCTCATGTTATGTAAATATATAATGCAATTTAAATTATTCGTATTGCTTGTACTTTAAACGAATTAGAAGGACGCAGAAAGTACTACTTAAAAAAATTAATTTGTTAGTAGTAGGACCTACGTCATCAGCATATTTATCTTGAGTCATAACAAGGTAATTAAGCATACAAACAAGACTAAACATACACAAACACACACACACACATACATACATACATATATAGATAAATATATATACATATATACATACATATATATATTATATATATATATATATATATATATATATATATATATATATGTTTCTGTACAAAATGACCCATGCATATTTATCTTGAGTCATAACAAGGTAATTAAGCATACAAACAAGACTAAACACACACAAACACACACACACAAACATGCACACATACATACATACATACATATATATATATATATATATATATATATATATATATATATATATATATATATATATATATATATATATTTCTAAATGAATTAACATCAAAATAAACATAAACATAGAGTCTAGCGCTTTCATCCTTCTCGGGACTTGTCAAGACGTTACTAAGTGTTACCATGACGTTACGTCATGGTATTGTTGTGAGTTCGGGCATTTCCGGTTATTCCGGATATAAAAATAAATTTGTGTACTTATCTATTTAGTTTCGGATCAAACACATTAATGAAATGTTTTTCCATATTTTCTCTGTAATTTAAGTCATCTGTTTTACATTTGTAAAAAGGGATAATTTTAAATTTACTGTTTCCGCATCGTTCAATATGTTAGGATTCACAAACAACAAATCCGAGACCCAAATACACGTCAAATTCCGTTAAGCGAACATATCACCCGTTTCATAATATGAAATATTGATATTATCTATTCAGTTCACGTGTCTCTTCTTATAGCCCACTTATTACTATGTAACAACTCGTAAGGTTGTTCTTCGTACATCAGGATATAGGATATCAGGACCTGGTACAAGTTGAAGGACTTATCTAACTGAATCTACATTCTCAAACAATTATCTAGAATTTCGGTTGTAGGCTATCTTGGCCGATTTCATAAACACTCGACACGGTTTACTTCACTTTCAAGAAATTACATCGCAATGAATGATGTTACATGAATGATATTATCATTTAATAAATGATATGTAGTAACAAATACGTTATACTTACTGCCGCGTAGAATATTGCTGTATTGTGTATATTCTTTAATCCCGATTTTTACAATATATTTCCTTGTGCATAACTATAATGATTCCAAAGCTGGTGGTGTTTAATGTTAGATACAAGTGATGAAGAATATATATTATGTTGGCTTGTTGTGATGCATTAATGACAATTACACATGTAACCCTCGATGATGTCAGTGTAAATTAATGTCAAAGGTGTGATTCAGAACAGTTCTAGTGTCAGTTAGATATGGTACATAAGATTTATTTCTGAATCATTTGAATCATGTATTTCAGATTTCTTATAATGGCTATGTCAATTTCTCAGACTCTCATAAGTTTTGCTTATTGATGTTTCTATATTAAAGATAGTTTAACATCATCTTAATTGATAACTTCTTCTTGATTTCTACAGATATAAAGATGTTTTATCTCATGTTCCTATGTTCAATGACCATGTTCATGGTATCCTGCGAGTTATCTCTGGAGATGAAAATTGGACACAGAATCTTTGGCGGTCAATTTCCAGACACAGATCTAGACCAACCATTGTTTTTGACGCCTTACATCGAAGACGGGGAAACAAAATTGGGTACGTTCTCGCTTCCGGTCATTTTTCGATGTGTAATTTTCGAATTAATTGACATACTAAATGCCCTAGTTTGATGCAGTGTGTAATATAATTATTACAGCATTAATACGGATATGATACACTTAATATATAGACAGTATCATAAAACACAGACTTATCGCTTTAGATTAAACTTGAAATAGCAAATTAAATGAAGCAATGTGTCAATTAATATGCCTGTAGTACGACTACCAAGAAACTAGTCAATGATATGTGTCTGAAATAGAAAGTCCATTCAAAGGTACATAGTTCAACCTAGTCGAGTTTAGGTATTCCTTTTTTTCTCTCTCCAGTTAATGCGAGTTTTAAGAAAAACTAACTTTTAACTCATTAATGTGATGCTGGCTCGCAATTTGAATATCCTGAAGAAAACTAGGTTTAACCATCCAAATCACATTTATTTACATTAATGTTATTTTGAAGTAATTTAATCTATTTTTACTGTTTGAATAAGGGTTTTCTCGAGAAAACTAGATTTGACTAATTTTTTGTGATTTTTTTGTGAAATTAATCGAGTTTTTTTCTAGATAATGTAAAATACCCGGAAAACTAGGTTTAACTCAAGAAATCTAGGTTTAACTAGAAAAAATAGGTTTAACTGATAAAGCAAGCCAAAGTCACAGTTATGCGTTAGTGTATAATTAAAATTAATCCATTAAAATATTTGGGGAATTTGTAATTATTGTGGTAGGTTTAGCATAGCAATAATATTCATAAACCTAATTTTTGTCATTTAAACAAGTCCAGGGAAAACTAAGCTTAACTACCTGTTGTAAGTTTTGTCCAATTAAAGCCAGTTTTCTCAGTCAAACCTGCTTTATTCAACTTGATGTGGTTTGCTGAAAAACCATACGTTTAAAGAGAGAAAACCAGGTGTAACTGAGGCAAAATAGGTTTAGCTCATTGATGTTATTTTGGCGTGCTATACATATCATCCTCTTGTTATCTACAGTGATTGATTGCTTCTGTGTTATCCCATTGTTGTGATCTGTTATCTTTTATATTACCTCTTTGCTTTGATATCTTGTTTTCTCTTCTTTGTTATCTCATTGTTGTGATATTTTGTTTTCTCTTCCGTATTATCCCATTGTTGTGATCTCTTGTTTCTCATCCATATTATCTCATTGCTGTGATCTCTTGTTTTCTCTTCTTTTTATAATCGTATTGTTGTGATCGCATGTTTTCTCTTCTGTGTTATCTCTTTGTTGTAATCTCTTGTTTTCTCTTCTGTGTCATCCCATTGTTGTGATCGCATGATTTCTCTTCTGTGTTTTCTTCTTTGTTCTAATCTTTTGTTTTCCCCTCCGTATTATCCCATTTTTGTGATCTCTTGGTTTCCCTTCTGTGTTATCTCATTGTTGTGATCTCTTGGTTTCCCTTCTGTGTTATCTCATTGTTGTGATCTCTTGGTTTCCCTTCTGTGTTATCTCATTGTTGTGATCTCTTGGTTTCCCTTCTGTGTTATCTCATTGTTGTGATCTCTTGGTTTCCCTTCTGTGTTATCTCATTGGTGTAACCTCTTGTTTTTTCTCCTGCATTACCTCATTGTTGTGATTTCTTGTTTTCTCTTCCGTATTACCACATTTTTGCGATCTCTTGTTTTCTGTTCTATGTTATCTCACTGTTGTGATCTTTTGTTTTCTCCTCCGTGTTTTATCACCGGGGGTTCTCGTGTATAACGTGAGGTGTCGTGCGGTGATAACTTTGAGAAAGTTTGGATCCTGTAAAAAATTACCAAATCAAAGTTCAAGTTCACTGTTTATTAGATGAGGTTCCAGCATAAAGTGATATTTATAAACACAAGAATACACAAACAATGTAGGATACACAAAGTACAATGAGTCATTTACATATTACGTAACAAATAATTAATACATGAGTACTAATATATTAATTGACCACATATATTTGGTACCTAAGATTAGATGTGAATTCAATGAAAATATAAATGAAATACAAAATATAATATTTAAACAAAGAATAATGGGGGGAATTAACTGAGAAATGGAAAGAACACTTGGCAGGAGAGGTACTTACACTATGAAAATGAGCAAACCACTATAATAAGTGATAGGACATGCCTATGTAACTTATAGTTCATAAAAATATATTTAAATACAGTTCTGATCAAGTAAACTGTGTACAATGACTAACTTATGAAATATAAAAACTATAAAATAATAACTAACTCCAAAAGTAAATAGTTTCACTAATAGATTGATGATAATATTAAATATGTACAGTAAGTCGCACAAGATATACTTTCAGTAAGTTAGTAAGTCAAAGTAAACACTAGTCCACGTGTACTCAGTCAGTGTGCACAAGTAACTGATAAAACTGATTAAAATAGATAGATTACCAGAAAATGATATAAACAGAATTTAAACAAAAGTAGTAATTACTTACAACATAATTTACAGGTGATCACTAAGAAATATTAAAGATCTAAGCCTGTTTAACTTCTAATTTGAGCCGGCCTGGCTCAGTCGGTAGCGCGCTCGACTCTGGATCGTGAGGTCGTGAGTTCGAGTCTCGCCGGCGACAGGTTGGTTTCCTGTCTTTCGGATGAAACAGTAAAAACTGGAGATCCCGTGTCGCAGTGGGTGTCGGCACGTTAAAGAGCCCTCACTGCTCGGTGGCCGTAAGTGCCGAGAATAGGCCAAAATTTGAAGCCCTTCACCGGCATTTGGTGACGTCTCCATATGAGTGAACTATTCTTGAGTGGGACGTTAAACAACAATAAACAAACAAACAAACTTCTAATTTTGCCTACCGCTCGATAGTCACATTGAGCGGAAGTGTAATCAACAAGTAAATATAAAGTTGATCACGGAAGAAGTTAAGTTTCCGGTATGTGTACTTTGAAGTGAAAGGTTATATCTGTTCAATTTATGTCTATCAAACTATTAAAATGTTCATTAGAATTCTCTAAATTTTGATTGCACATGGACAGATTAAATAAAATATCGGAGAGCGATTACTCAAAGACAAACAGTATAAATTGGTTACACAGAAAATGGTAAATTGATAAATTTAAAACCTAGCTTTTAACATGAAAATGATATTTCCCTAGAATCAAAACATATAAAACAGTTCATGAATGCAGTTCAAAAATACAAGACCAAAAGAGTGAAAACAATATGAAATGATACTAATGAAATACTAGAGTTTACAATCAAATAAATCTTATTGTAGACAGAACAGTCAATTTCAAAAAATTATAATAATGAAATAATTAGATATATTCATTAGTAATAGTAAATTTAACAAGAATAATAATAGAATTTATACCTGTAAAAGATGACCAAATTGAAGTTCAAGTTCACTGTTTATTAGTTGAGGCTTCAGCATAAAGTGACGCGCTGGGTGTTCCTCACGGAACTCGATTTGGTCTAGGAAGGGTCACAAAGGGAAATTATATATTTTTCATGTGTACTGATGTATATACACTACAAATAATATCCCATGGTGGGCCTCTTACAAAAAGCTATGTATCGCGTGTGTATACCTGTGACTGTAAAAACTTAGATCCGACACTAATTTAGAAGACCGGGTGTTCAAAAGAGATTCTTAATTGATTTATGTTTATCTTGCGTAAAAGCTATTTGACCAAAAATGTAAGTATGAATTACCTGTGGCCGAGGAAATTACTCTTCTAAAAGTTGGTTTTACAGTTTTGTACGTGTAAAATTTGCTATTTGAAATTCAGAAATAATTTTAGAAAATTTGGGATTTGAAATTCAGAAATAAATTATATATTTTTATATTTGGGTTTATTAGACTACAGGGTTTATTTGACATGATGATAGTTATCTCATTGTTGTGATCTCTTGTTTTCCTTTCCGTATTATCTCATCGTTGTGATATCTTGTTTTCTTTTCCGTATCATCTCATTGTGTGATCTCTTGGTTTCCCTTCTGTGTTATTCCATTGTTGTGATCTCTTCTTTTCCCTTCTGTGTTATCTCATCGTTGTGATCTCTCATTTTCTATTCTGTGTTATCCCATTATTGTGATCTCGATTTCTCTTCTATGCTATCGAATTGTTGTTATCTCTAGTTTTCTCTTCTATTTTATTTCATTGTTGTTATCTCTTGTTTTCCCTTCTGTATTACCTCATTGTTGTGATCTCTTGTTTTCCCTTCTGTATTACCTCATTTAGTGATCTCTTCTATTTCCATCTGTATTACCTCATTATTATGATATCTTGTTTTCTTTTCCGTACTCTAATATTGTGACTGATATCCCGATATATTCGTGAAATTATGTTTTATTCTGATATCGTCAAAAGAATATAATAGAATACATGTATATATCAATCATGTTTATTTCTTATCTAAGTAAATAATAACATTCGCAAACATAGGAAATATGTGCAAATAAAGTAAATGTCTGCATCAAACTAAATGTAATAAGAGTTGCAGCAATTAATTAGTTATATAATTATTTTACTTTTATTTAGAAAAAATATCATGCAAAGATATTTTGATATATTCGTAGAATTTGACGGAAAAGGAAATAACTACATTCAGATTCGTTTTGCGTCTTGTCTAACACATTACTTAAAATCCTTATTCGTGTTACAGCTAGAATCCGTAGCAGGGTGTATGATTTAGCGGACTGGCCAGTTGAAAGTTATGCTGGATACATAACCGTTAACAAAGCAACACGTAGTAACATATTCTTCTGGTTTTTCCCGGCTGAGGTAAATTTTATGTCAAATCAAAGTGATATGGTGTTATGTGAATTTAACAAGTCATATAATAAACTTAAACTTTCAAGTGTTCGTACATAAATTTAGTACTTCGGAACTATTTAACAGCTTCTCGTTTCTCGTTCTCACTGTGTGCATTTATTACAGAATAATCGAGAATCCACACCTGTTCTGCTTTGGTTAAATGGTGGACCTGGTTGGACATCTTTATTTGGGCTTTTTGTAGAGCACGGACCATATTTTGTGGACGAGAATCTACAGCGTAAGTTGTTCTCGTTTTATTTTTCTCTCTGTCATATCAAATGTTCCGCATGATTGTTTCTTTGATCAATTACTGACATGACAAAATATATGTATTCTGTACATTTATGCATAACGATTAAAGAATTTTGCAACCTTCAAGTTGATATCTTTATTACTTTAAATATATTTTGTCCTTTGCAGTAAAACGAAGACAATATTCCTGGACAAGCAAATACTCTATGTTATATGTGGATAATCCTGTAGGTAAATTAAATGCACTGTCACACAACATAAACTCTTAATACAAAATCCCTATATTAAAAATGATTCTTTCAATATCTGCCATCTGATTTAATACGTTAAAGATGTTGAATCACTCTTGTATCTTCTGAATCAATGAAACATGCCTCGTTATACGGACAAGTCACGTGTAAATCAACTATATGTTTCTAATTCAGGTTGGTTCGGGATTCAGCTTTGCTGACCAGGAAGGATATGCTAAAGATGAGACTGATGTTGCGAGAGATTTATACAGGTGACTTAATACCTCAGATGGCAAACACATCGTACATAAGCGATTAAACGCGTAAAAGTTAACAAAGTAGCACAGAAAAAGAAAAGATGTAATCTTGTCATTAGATTATTTTTTTAATACATTTGTTCCTACAATTCGTATATATCAGCATAATACATTGAATTTGATTTTGAATGCTTTTACGCAACTCCCATAAATTTTTACACTGTCCTCTGGAATTTCTCACCGGCCTTCCGCAAGTAAACTGGCAAACAGTCTCATAAAATCAGCTTATGTTTCAGCAGGGCTCAAACCCGTGCTGGTAAGAGGTTGCGGACTTCAATGTTTAAACATAATGATCTACCGCCTCAGCCACTAAGGTCCTGCCAATATACTGGAAGACATCCCATGTTATATTTAGTAATTATACAGTGTTAATGAAACAAACATTGAATAAGAGACCATGAATTGTCTTGCAACTGCGAATTTTTCTTTTTAAAATATATGCATTTAAAGAATATGAATTTGAATTTCTGCAAAAGTTCTTTCACGGTGAAATGAAACAAAAATGCAAGAAGAGTAAAAAGTTTATTTCCCTTATGTGGACAAATTTACAAGTGGGAGTCATTAATATTTATGTATTTTGCCACCCATCCATTAATATATGCATACATGTCTATAATTACATTTGTGTTAATACATTTATATACACGGAAAACATATTATTCATTTTACGTTTGACTTTTTACTAACGTTTCATTGCTTTGCAGTTTTCTGACGCAATTTTTTCAAGTCTTCCACATGTTCCGTGACAATGATTTTTACATCAGTGGGGAGGTAAGTACATTTTAATTGAATGAGACTCAATGGCATCGATACACTCATGCTTATCATTTAAATTTGGGTCACATTGTGTATCTTATTGTCATCTACATAAAATTCCAATAGGGTAATAAAATAATCCCACGAATACATTTAGTATTTGGTCTTGTATGACATCCTTTCTCATATATGTGAGAAACATTGGGTTAAACTAGAACAAAAGCATTTGAGAATAATACCGTGTTTTACAAATCCTGATTAATATCTGTTAATGTTAATCCGTATGATGCAAATACCATATAAGCAGAAAATTTAGCGAGGATTCAATTTTGGTGGTATTTGCAAGGCTGTTGGGATCGCTAAAATTTAATAACACTAACACTTCATTCTTCATAGTATGTAAAAGTTAGCGATTTTTAGATAATAAAATCACTTAAATTAATTCTCGCTAAAATAATATACCATATTTTAAAGACAAAACACTAAATTTGCGTCTCGCTAAAATTCCCACTTATATGATAAATGGAACATTCAAAGTGTTTAATAACTATCAGGTCGTTTGACAGTAAAATATGTTTGCTTTTACAGGCTGTGTTTTGTTTATCCATTTGTTTTAAGCATAAGCATACATTGACCAGGATAGAACGGCGCATTACGGGTCTTTTAGATACCAAAACGATAATTTCCATTTTCAGAAATAGGGGTACTACATTGCTGTATTTCTAATACCTCCGTGCCAAAACGAAACCTGTGTCCCTGTTAAGATTTAAGATTTTATTTGTTATGTTTTATTTCTATCCTGGAAGAACTATCATCATATCAAATTGTTTGTTTCGTTGTAGTCGTATGCTGGCAAGTATGTTCCCGCCATTTCCTACAAAATCCACGTAGAAAATCAATCAGCAAAGTCACGTATCAATTTCAAAGGGATGGCAATTGGAGACGGTCTATGTGATCCTGAAAGTGTATGTTTTCTTGCGTATTATATACACAATGTTTAGTAATTTATTTCTCATATTTCATAGGCATAAATGTGAAGTACATTTTCAAAATATCTGCTGGAACATATCAAAATAAGAAACCAAAATATTGTGAGGAACAGAAAAACGGTGTACATACGGCATTATATAAAGCAATTATTTTAAACATTAGACAAACAAGAACGCTTTAAAAAGTGAGGGAGATCGTCCGAAAATATACATAATTTATTGAAAATTAATTAAGTTCGAACCTCTGTAAATCCTAGTATACATTGATATTCCACATATGTAAAATTATAAACTTCTTATCGTGTGTAACTTTTGTCACTGATTTAAGGTTTTCTTGTATCATTCATTGTAAATAGATGATGCCTGCTTATGCAGATTTTCTTTACAATACCGGTCTAATCGATGAAACCGGAAGAGACTTCTTCCAGAAAAAGGGTTATGAAATGGTAGAGCTGATCAAAGTCAATCGATTTACAGAAGCAGCAATGGTAAGTCTAATTGTATCTAAATATATTTGTATATTTACAAAGGATAAACAATTGTATATTGCGTTATACTATTTTGATGATGATGATGATGATGATGATGGAATTTCGTTTTTTAATTTCCTAGATATTCAGAGAGTTAATACTGAAAGGTGAAGGAAGTCATTTTTACAACATGACAGGAATTAAGGATACATATAACTTCATGAGAACTGAGGTATATATATATATATATATATATATATATATATATATATATATATATATATATATATATATATATATATATATATATATATATATATATATATATATATATATATATATATATAGTGTAACTTGCTTTAGCAACCACAAATCTTTGGATATGGATATTTAAATATTTAACTACAATTTTTCAACACCAAATATTTGAAATTTTATGGGATTTTCTTGAAGCTCTGTACATGCAAATTATAGAATACTTTTTTAAACATCGACTACAAACGTTTTCCATTTTTTTTTTCAAATTAAATAATTAACATAAATAAACAAAGATGAAAATAAATTTTGATTAAACACATTATGCAAATATATTTCAGAGGCCTAAAAACTATTGGTATTTTTCCGATTTTCTGAAACAACAACATGTACGTAACGCTATCCATGTGGGTGGCATGCCATTGAACACCGGAGAGGAAGTCACAATACACCTTATAAACGACATCATGGATACTGTAAAACCTTGGTTTACAACAATTATCGAAAACTACAAGGTAGATAACCCAGATATTTTACTTGTACATGATCTAATTTTACAAGCATATCTAAATAATCAAAGATTCAGTAAATGGATATACATTTAGATGTATGTTTAATTTCCACCTGTAAATCAACATACAATAGACATATGTTTAAATTACACATGTTATCCAATACACATCAGACATATGTTTAATTTCCACGTGTAAATGAACATATATTAGACACATGTTTAATCTTTAAATCACCCTACCTGAAACATATGTTTAATTTTCACCTGTAAATCAACATAAATTAGATATATGCTTAGTCTTCACCTGTAAATCGACGTACATTAGACAAATGTTAAATTTCCATCTGTAAATCAACATGCGTTAGACATATGTTTAATTTTCAGCTGTAAATCAACATATATTATACTTATGTTTAATTTTCACTTGTAAATCAACATACATTATACATATGTTTAATCTTCACCTGTAAATCAAGATACATTATACATATGTTTAATCTTCACCTGTAAATCAAAATGCATTAGACATATCTTTAATTTCCAGGTGTAAATGAACATACATTAGGTATATTTTTAATTCCCACTTTGTAAATTCCAATCCAGGTGCTAGTGTTCAATGGCCAGTTAGATATCATTATTCCGGTACCAATGACGGAGGCATTCCTAATGACCGTGCCTTGGTCAGGAAAAGAAGCCTACCTTAAGACACAGCGACAAATATGGAAGATACATAAAGATGACACAGAAGTTGCTGGTTATGCAAAACAAGTGGATAAATTTTATCAGGTATAAAGTTTTATAACGTAAATGATATGGTACTCCATGCTACCTTCCGTATTCATCAGAACTTTTGTGTACATTTGTTACCTTTAGTCCGACTTTATCATGCATCTATCATTGTTTGTACATAAAGTATTCATATAATGACAATTATATCGCAGGTATTCATTAAAGAATCATTTTGAGAACAGTAAAATCATATCAGTGACATGCAAGACTAAACTCATTTAAAGTATGCTATATTTTTGGACTATATCATACACATGCATTTGTTGGACCTCGAATTTGGTTTTTAGTAGTTGATGGATGGGTCAATAAGGTTAATACGATGTCAGTGTCCAATTCAAGTTGACTGATTTTTACAGTAAAGACTACAGTTCATCTGGCATCGGACAAAGAAAGACAACTTCTACACACTGAGGTCTGATACAAGATTTGACCCTGTAATAGTGAAAAGTGGGGTAAAATGTTGGTGCCCGTTGATTTTATTACTTTTATATGCGTTCTGAAATAGAGTTCATGGGGGAATGTAAAACGTAAAAAGAATTTATTTATCTACATATCTACATGCCGATATATCCACGGTAGGAATTACAAATGCTTATTCCTCCAAGGCACCAGATTCCACCTGTAGATATTCGGAAGTCCGTATTTGTCAAATGTTCACCGGATTTGTATACTGTCTTCTGAACTTCCTGACGGTTAAGACTTTAGCATCTGTCATTTTATATCAGTTAAAAGTTATATAATAACAGCAGTACTAATTTTCACGCGTTTCAAAACTTTGATTTGCACTTGAATTGAAGTGCGAAAAGCAGACCAGATCGAAATTTACCAAACAAAACCCGAAAATTATCATTATTTGAATATATTACGGGGCTGTTTCATTGACTTGGTCGGAGCACATCAAATATATTTTTCTTTTTTGTATTGTATCAATTTTCTTATTTTTTTCTTGTTGCATAGGTAATAGTCCGAAATTCCGGACACATCATTCCGGACGATCAACCGGAGAGAGCATTTGATATGATCCAACGCTTCATAGAAGACAGAGGATTCGAATCATAACACTGACGACCATGTTATACGTGTATTTACAAAATCCATATAATTAATTTGTTCCATTTTGTTATTATTCATTTGTTGATATGTATTTGATAATAAACAAGACACTTAAAAATATGCGTCTAGTTTTCAGTGAAAATCAAGAGGTAACAATGGATATTCAAAATCAATTTGAATGTACAAATGGTATGGACATGTAGAACAATTGCGAATCCCAATCGGGAATGGGAGGAGTCAGCGTCCCTTGTGTTATATATATATATATATATATATATATATATATATATATATATATATATATATATATCTGTGTGTGTGTGTGTGTGTGTGTGTGTGAATTTTTTTTTTTTGGGGGGGGGGGGGGCTTGCTGTCATTTCAGAAATTAGATGGACGATACAAACAGCGTAAACATATTATCAGTAAATTGTCAAGGTTTGCAGAATAAAGAAAAAAGACATCATGTTTTTACCTAAAAGACAAAAATTTAATATACATGCCTTGAGAGATACCCATTTTACAAAGGAACAAAAATCACTTAAGAATTACTTTAGAATGGGGATATAAATGTGTTTTCAGCTCCTTTTCATCTAACTCACGTAGTGTAGGCTTTTTTATGAATAATTTTGAATATGAAATCCATAACAAATATAATGACAGTCAAGGTAATTATTGTACTATATATTTCGGTACCAGCTGTTCATCTTATACTAAAGTAATATTTGGCACTGTTAACACCATTTAAATTCGAAAATTTTCTAAAACTAAGATAGTCATTTTTTTTTTTTTTTCTTTTACAGTGGTTACTCTTAGACGGATTTCGGCTATACATTTAGAGATATTATTCGGCCTTGTATGATACCACTTTATCTTTAGAAAATACACATACTTTTCAAATTGGAGCTCAGCTGATGAAGTCTAATTGACAGAAACGATATCGTCTTGAGCATTATAACTTTGGTATTATGTTTATAATAATATATACAGTCATAAAATAGAATACTAGATTGACTTTAGTTAACTTATATGGCCCAAATACAGACTCAACAATAGAGTAATGATTTTGGTGATTTAATTAGGTATTAGAAAATAATGGAAAATAATGACTTATCAGGTCCCTTTATAGAATTTAGCACAGATATTCAAAGATACACATGGAGAAGGAAAAACTCAATAAAACGAAACAGGCTAATTTTTTCTTATAAGTGAAAATATGATTTCAAATGTACAAAAATGTATTATCTTACCTAGCTTTCGGTCTAATCATTCGATAACTATGAAATTAAGCACATTTAACCGTGGAAAAACAATTTGGAAATTTGAAAATTCCGTGGTAAAATATATATATATATATATATATATATATGCTATTAAAACATCCTAGGTACACTAGTAATGGAATATCATTAAACCATCAGGATGATTTAATGAAATAAAAACAAAATGTTCATAAAACTTTACCGTAATAAGAACATTTTCCCTCATTTTGGGAATATTTTATGCAAGTAACAGGAATTCTTGGTTTAACCTATGCAATTAAAAGCAATATTTAAAATGTAAGAAAAAGGAAATTGTTTTATGTTTTGAATTGTTAATAGGAATATGCAATTATCAGGTATGCAATTAAATGGAATCGACTGTATACGATTATTCTATAGAAATAGTATTGTCCACACATAACAAATTAACATTACAAATATTGATTAAAAACTACAAGAAAAGTTTTCTCTAGATGAAATATTTAGTAATTGTAATATAAAAAGTCACATGAGGATAATTTCAATATACAAGGGGAGATAACTAATTGGGAAGCATTAAATGTTTTTGAAAAAATGAAAAATAACAAAAGTCCTGGGTCTGATGGATACACTGTTGAATTCTTTAAAATGCTTTGGCCTGATATTAGTGATTTTATTGTTCGTTCTACCAATGAAGGTCACAAATATAAAAAAAAATCTCAGATACCAAAGTATAAATCAATAGAATGTCCAGGACATTGATACAAATCCGGTGAAAATGGACAAACATGGACCTCTGGAAACCAAGAGGTGGGATCAGGTGCCATGGAGGAGTAGGCATACCCAGTCGACCGGTCACACCCGCCGTGAGTCCACAGTCAAGTCCAATGGAACACGTGAGGTGTGTATCCTCATCACAATTGGTACAGACGTTAACAACCGCCAACGAAAAGCCATCTCAACATTTAACTTAATGAAACAGAGTACTCGCAAACAAGACTATTATACCAACCGTCAAATTTGTTAAAGGATGACATTAAACGCGGTTTTCGATATCCCTGTGTCAATAATTTGTCAGTGAGTAGTTTACCTCTGTATATGAAATCTTCATATGTTGTACACGCCCTGGCATATTGGATCATTTGTGAAATATAAACTCCATGTGTGGGCTATAGAGGGATATTACTACTTAAATGTGGAAAAATTACGCTGGGAAAGCCGAAATCATCGCGTCTGTCGTATAGCTTAGTTCCCAATTTACCATCTGTGTTTATATTAAGAAAAATTTCTTATTATGAAGCGTGTGTGCTTGATTCTGTTGTATCTCTAATTTCTAGTTCGCTGGGATATATCACATTGATATATGTATGGAAATTGTCATTATTAATATAGAAGACTATTTTATCAAATTTAAGAAAAGTCAAAGAAGACTATTTTATCAAACGTTTTAATCCGAAACTAAACAGGAAATGACTTTAACATTTTCCAACTGTAATAGCTACCACTGAACGTTACTATGACGATAACGTCATAATTAATAATCGTTGTCACTTGACAACGTTTTATTCTGTCTGAAGAGCCGCTATGGCTGAAAGCGCTAACAGAAGAATAATTATATTTACTATGATCAAAGGAATGTGTTGTTCTGAATAATAATTTTTTTTACTATTTCTACTGTACCAAGGACTTTTTATTTCTACTATATATATATATATATATGTATATATATGTATATATATGTATATATATATTTCTACTTTTTATTTCTACTGTATATATATATATATATATATATATATATATATATATATATATATTAATATATATATATATATATATATATATATATTACATATTACATGCACATTCAGAAATTTCAAAGAATGTCAAATTTCAAACAATATAATTTCTATGTATTCATACTTAAACAAGACATCTGTTATATTTGTTGACAATTTGAAAATTTGAAATAGTAATTTTTTCTTCATTTATTTTGATTCAAAAGC
Organism: Atrina japonica; assembly: GCA_030159075.1. Lineage (NCBI taxonomy): Eukaryota > Metazoa > Mollusca > Bivalvia > Pterioida > Pinnidae > Atrina > Atrina japonica. Next base: position 1,146,468 of record BROG01000129.1, on the reverse strand, counting down.
CAATAATTGAATATGGAGTAATACTCATATTTACATTATTGTGAAAGACTAAAGGCTTCCCTTTTCTCCACTTAATGAGGACGAAAAGGTTTATATAAAAAAGTAAGATATACAATAAAAATATTTTCAGTACATTTAAATATTGTTCATTACAAGTGACAAATTTCTGTTAGTTTAAGTTTAATCTTGGTGCATTTCTGTAACTCTATAATGTGTTTGTTGTTGTGGCAAGGTAACTCTATAATGTGTTTGTTGTTGTGGCTCTCTCTCTCTCTCTCTCTCTCTCTCTCTCTCTCTCTCTCTCTCTCTCTCTCTCTCTCGCTCTCTCTCTCTCTCTCGTATTTGGTCAGTCAAAAATATGAAATCCTCGTACTCCCTAGCCAAATTGATTTGTAGAGGCGGATGTAAAATCCTGGCCAAAATACCATAATAAAATATTTTTTCAAAATCTTGTAAAAAAAAGTTTAGTGTTTTGATAGGTTTCAATCATAGCAATAAATAGTATTAAAAATACCAACGTGATAGTTTTACAAAAGAAATATGTGAATTTCAAACGCAACGTCTTGCCTGAGTTTTATTATGTCTGGTACGGTATGAATAACCACTTCTCAAAAATTATAAATTATTATATGATTTATAAGTATCCCGAATTATGTCCTTAAATTAGTTAATTGAACAATTATTTATCCCCTTGGTTAAATACTATTAAATTGGGTCTTCATCACATCCGCAGCAAACTTTATTCTGTTCCTTTTACAAATCTCAATAAAATTTTTCAAGAAGCAAGAATGAACCCCTACACGGATTCTTCAACCCCAGAATACATACTGAACTCCATTATAATGGACATCGCTTACCACAGACTGTTTAAGCCTGCACGCGTTACAAACGATGACTGTTCTGAACAGAAACGTCTTTTCCTTAAACTTACATTTACAAATAAAGGCATAGATACTTTAAACATTGGCAATGTTCTAAATCACAAAACGATCAGTCCTGTATTCAATCATATTTTAAACTGAAGACCACGCCTTGCATTTCATATAGATATACACCTAGCAACGCATCCAAGCTATTCAATTACAAACAGGTTTTGCAGTGCCTAGACATCAACCATCTTCTACACAACACTGTCATGTGCTTCATCTCCTTTCAAATACAATACTATCGGGCATGTCATTACCGGCGACGTTTCTATTGTTGAAATGAAAGCCTCAAAAATCTTATTTTAAGGGGCCCTAAATACCTGGAAGCCCGTTCCTTTAATTGGCGTCAGAATTTCAGTTTAGTTATGGATTATGTCGAAGATTATGCCAGACGATGGGTCAAACATGAAGACGTAGAACCAGACACTTTGTCTGAATGGCTGAAAGCCATACGATGGTTGATAAAATCTCGTATTCGAAAACTTAAAGGGACTATGAAAACACGTTATCCCTCTGTATTTAATGATCCAGAAGTAGTAACTGAACTGGATAGGTTACATGACCAATATGTACTGGTACCAGCAGACAAAGCCTCAAATAATATAGTTTTTATTTGTAAGGCACATTACTATAATTGTTTATTCGAAGAACTTGGGTTTAATACGAATTCTGGAAATCCTACATACACACGTAGCTCACTTTCAAAGGACGAGATCCTTCAAAATCACGTGCCCGTATTACGCTCGTTTGATATACCTACAACGGAGACCGATTTCGAGCTACCACATTTATATTGGATACCTAAACTTCATAAAACCCCATATAAGCAAAGATACATAGCAGGATTCAGCAAATGTTCTACCAAACCTTTATCTTTACTCCTAACCAAGATATTGACAGCCGTTAAGGTGAAACTTCAACAATACTGTACAGTTGCTTATTCCAGAAGCGGTGTAAATCAGTTATGGATAATTAAAAATTCTAAACAGCTTTTAGAAAATTTGAACGCACACAATTTTTCTCGAATTCACAGTATCAAAACTTATGACTTCTCTACTCTTTACACTACTATTCCACATAAAAAATTAAAAGAAAGACTTTTCAGCATCATAGACAACTGCTTTTTCACTAAAGGTGGTACCCGCGACCGAAAATTTAAATATCTAGTGATTGGGCTATCAGGATACTTATTTCGTCAAACACCACTCTGATTCTACATATAAATATACTGAATTGATATAAAAAACATGCTGGAATTTCTAATAGACAATATATTTGTAATGTTCGGAGACGTGGTCTTTCAACAAACTGTCCGCATTGGGAACCAATTGTGCTCCTTTATTGGCCGACCTGTTCCTTTATTCATACGAAGCAGACTTCATTCAGAAACTGCTGAATCAAAAGAAGAAAAAGTTAGCGGTGTCATTTAATTTGACATTTAGATATATCGACGACGTTTTGTCAATTAATAATGACAATTTCATACATATGTCAATGCGATATACCCCGGCGAACTAGAAATTAAAGATACAACAGAATCAAGCACACACGCTTCATACTTAGACATTTTACTTAATATAAACACAGACGGGAAATTAGCGACTAAGCTATACGACAAACGCGACGATTTCGGCTTTCCCATCGTAAATTTTCCACATTTAAGTAGTAATATCCCTCAGTCATCCGCATATGGAGTTTATATTTCACAAATGATCCGATATGCCAGGGCGTGTACAACATATGAAGATTTCATATACAGAGGTAAACTACTCACTGACAAATTATTGACACCGGGATATCGAAAACCGCGTTTAATGTCAACGTTCATCAAATTTTACGGTCGGTATAATAAGCATGTTTGCGACTACTCTGTTTCACTAAGTGAAATGTTGAGTTGCCTTTTCGTTGGCGGTTGTTGAGACGTCTGTACCAATTGTGACGAGGATTCACTCCTCATGTATTTCATTAGACTTGACTGTGGACTCAGTCAGGAGACCGGTCGACAGGGGATGCTTACTCCTCCATGGCACCTGATCCCATCTCTTCGTTTCCAGAGGTCCGTGTTTGTCCATTTTTACCGAATTTGCATCTATGTCCTGGACATTCTATTGTTTTATACTTTGGTATCTGAAATTTCTTACATTCTTTACGTATTAACTTTATTTTGTATAAAGAAACCCAAGAGACCCTCTGCGTTTTTAGCCGTAGTGAGAGTTGTAGAGGTCGTGAGGCAGAAAAAAAGTAGCAGTCAATTTGTAAGTTGGGAGAAAGAACGACGTATGATATTGAGAAATAGAAGGCCGTGCGAGGGCCGTACGTTCCTTGGCGTTTTTTACCGTACATACCCCGTAGAGTGGAAGTACGACCGGTTGTGACTGAGGCTTTAAACGTACCACAGTGTGTTATTTAGTTGAACGCCAAACTACTGAAATGTAGCAGGCGAGGAAAAATGCGGACAGACCGGGAATCGAACCCAGGACCTTCCGAACACTGACAGGGCGCTTTTACAAATTGCGAAATCGGGGCTAACTGAATAATTGCAGCGCCCTCTATCCACTATATTTTCTCGAGCAATCGGAGGCCGGTGGAATATAACGACTGGCATTTTTCGGGTTATATCGGGGCTAGATCTATATATTACCGAAACCGGAAATAACATTGAGAAACAGTATACTAGAATTACGTACCTGGCGATAATAAAAGCAGGATCATAACGGTAATCCGAAAGTTTCCATATTGTTACAACAAGCAATATATATATATGTATATATATATATATATATATATATATATATTGTATGTTTTTGTGTTTGATTATGTAGATTGATATAGTTGTATATATTATAATGTGTGTTTATATACACATACATGTATCTGATGTGCCCCATGCATAAGGAAACAAAGAATCAGAATCTTACTACCAAACCCGTCGTAAATGAGACATAGAATATATCAGAACTGAGCCGGAAGTCACCACACAACACACAAGCTCAACTTTTATTTTATTATTCTTACTATATACTCGTTTGTAAAACTTCTGGCTTTGACTGAATAGGAAACATATTATTTTTCTTCGTTCACATAATAAATTGTGTTACACTTGTAATTTCCCCGAAAAATCTGCATAAATCCTTTAACTACAGTACTCACACTTTGATCATGTACTCACACAATTTTGTTAATATTTCTGATTTTTTGTCCAGTTGCAGCATACTATTTTGATTACCTTAAATTCGTGAAATGTTAGTTGAGATTAAGTACTGAGTAGATTTGGTGACTTCGGGCCAATGTGTTATATAGAAAACTTGTAAAAATGTCTCTAGAAAAATTTACTATTCAGAAAAGCTTATCCGGAAGATTCGCTAAGCGGAAGTTTTTCTACAACACACCGGTAACATAAACTTGCGTATTTTCGGGTGTCCTTACTTGATCTCCTTAATAAATTGGGATAAGATGAAAATATACTTACTCTGTTTTGTGATGTCGGTGTCTGAGGTCGATCACTCACCTTCCGGTTTAATTACTTTTTAATCATTCATAGACAGAGGACCTTTGCATTTTAAAAGTAATAAGTGCTAGATCTCCACACAGAAATGGCTTGTTTTATCAAACAAGATTATACAAATCATAACTGAATTTCAGACGCAAAATCAATGTTTAAATATTGGTTATAAAATAATCTCAATTGCAAAACGGGAAGAATGTTTTCTAGCTGTCTTTTCGATTCCATATGTGGCTACAACATGATGTGTTGTGATGTAGACTAATATATATCAAATGATTGTACGATTTTGTAGTGTAGTCAAATAGATACACATTGTCTGATCACTAACATTCATTTCACAGTTTGGAATGTATACATAAAGTTTACCAGTCTGAACTTATTATTGGAATGCTTTTCAATGATATTTTGTGTTGGTGACCATCAAATGATGACGAAACCCTACACATTTTTGTTAACTAGTTTTGAAGTAATGATTTGCGAGAGCCTCTGTAAGCGTGAATCATCATTTCATAACCCAAATCGACAATCTTGATCTCGCCCAAAGTGAACTGTATTATACCTGCCTCGAAATTTGAGATGCCGATAGCTTGATTTCTGGATGATGATGGTGATGGTGATGATGATGATGATGATGATGGCGATGATGATGACTGAGACATAGCAATGAATTGATGACTATATAGAATTTACTAGTGTTTTAAAATTTAAATTCAGACAGGTTGAAAGATGGTTTGATGTCTCTGTATAATTACAAAAAGAAAATTCATGAAATCGACGATTAATAAAACATTTTTAAATGCAGTTAACGATACTATTATGACATCAGTTGGTGCTAAAAATTACTGTTGTAACTAGGCCTACATACAAATGTAACTTGACTGATAACCCACCAGCCTATGAAATAAGCCTGTTTACTTAATTTCCATAGTTCTGTACACTGTTGCTGAAAGATCTTAAAAGTAGAAAAAAACATTTGTGCATGTCTTTTTGTTTTAATTATTTGTAAGTTGGTGCGTTTATTTTTAAAACTGAAATAAGTAGAACAAAAAATTGTTATTATATACATTTGGTACTCACTCGTGGAGAGTTTGACATAAGGACTACAATATACATAGGCGTCGGAACCGCGGGGGGGGGGGGGGGGGTAAAGATAGACATAGGTGTTAAAAATTGGGGCTTAGCCCCCAGACGTTTCTGGCGTGTGTGTGTGTGTTTAAGTTGGTTTAGCCCCCCCCCCCCCCTTTTCAATTTGCTTCCGACGCTGATGATATAAGCAGTGACTGTGTTTAACGTATGAATACAACAATCTGGTACCGACTTTATACCTAAAGATACATTGTAGTTGATAGTCTCGATTTATTTTTTAATTATCATAAATCATCGAATATCATACTTGAAAATGTCCAAATGAATGCAGGCGAACTCTATGCTATGCTAAACTTTGCTTTAAGGTCAATGAATGTAATACTAACGGCTTTTAAATTATTTTGATAAAATGACCCCTGGGAACTTAATTTACAACATGTTGCCGACAAGATTATAAAGGGAGAACATGATTTCACAATATATATTATTGCATCACTTCACCAAAAAAAGGCGTGTTTTTGCTGTGATAAAAAATGTATGATGTCATGTTACAGGCGTTTTTTTTATTAGTTATTTTTACCACAAGTAAACACACGACTTTAGTTTAAATATTGCAGTAGGTGATCAAACTCATCTTTAAATATTTTTTTTCAGTATCAAATAAAACTATATTATTTTATCCACACAGAAAAAAAAATAAAATTAAACTGAAAAGTTTATTTGTCACACAATACCGCATTCCATAGTGGCGGGTTAGGTTAAAACAGAGTTGTCGATCTTGGCACTCCCCAATAATCGTCGAGGAGTGTAAGGACTAGCTGGGTTCCTGTTCTCTATCCTCCCTCGATACAGAGACCTATAATTAATAACCTATTACGTATAGGTCTATGGTCAATAGGACAGCGTTAGCATCAGTAAGCTCTCAGGCTATGTAAGGACCGACAACTCTGTGTGGGCGATTGATTCCAATGTGTGGGTGATAAAATCTATCTGAATTGGTTCAATATATTTTTTTAGGGTAAATTATACTATTTCATCTACACTTGGAAAAAATGAAGACTAAGCAGTGTTTATTTGGGGCATGAGCGATTAATTAAAAAAATGCTTGTGTGCGTTGTGGATTGCGGTTGTACCAGAGACATGTATAACACATATGTTTCTGGTTGTACATATGGGGGGGGGGGGGGGGGGGATGCGGCGTGACATCACACATTACTATCAATGGTCACAGGTAGTTTACATACGACTGCTACTGCAGTGACAAACTTTCTTACATATTTCACCATTATATCACGAAATCTAAAACATTAATATATTTGAAATGTAATTCTATATTTCGAGTACATGTATAAAACTTATTTTAATTTTACAATAAAATTTAAGTGTTTTATGTTCACCTTAGTTGTAATTTTCACCGGACTGCGTTGTTAAAAAAAACACCGACTTTTATCAGCAAGGGTAATAACATTCTACTGCCATTTGCATTGATAGGAATAAGTATGTAGTGTTTTAATTGTGGGACCTGGTATAACACCAAGCTGTCATGAAATACGGTAAGCTGAAGTTTGTCGACATATTTTATCTCGTGACCCTTTATCTGAACTGGACGGAGCTGTGAAAATCGTTACCCATAAAATATTCTCTCTTTGTGGCAAATTTAATAGTCAAAACATTCCATCAAATTATACAGTCGGGCTTACATGCACGTCCATTGTACATGTATATCTAATTGTAGTTCCAAACCAAATGTCCGAACAGACAGGGAAACGTACTAAATCATCATAAACCAATAATGATTGGTGATAAACGGAACTAATCAATCTGGCTTGCTCTCCTGAAAAATCTATAATAAATCAAAAAATTCCGATACAGGCTCAAATATTATTACACTTGCATATTTATTGTATTCAAGATATCTCAGTTTGTGGATTGTCTTTTTTAAATTACAAAACGCAGCGATATATATATATATATATATATATATATATATATATATATATATATATATATATATATATATATATATATATATATATATATATATTAACCTAACATAAAGCTTTATATATCGCTGCTATACGAACTTAAATGTTTTTAGCAAATATTTATTTCATTTCTATTAAACTTGACATGTTTCCTTTAATTACACAAAATTAGATAACTAACAATAGTTTATCATTATTTTTATACATATTTTAATTCATTACCGATAGCGGAAACATATATCTCTGTCGATATACAAGGATTTATAATAAGAACCAGAGGTATATAAAATATTAAATCTCAATCCTTTATCATAAATTGACTCTGATATTTTGTTACTTTTATTTTTTAATTTACTTTGTTGTTTTTAATTTTGATTTTCAATTGCCAATGAATTTTCGAGAAATCTAGATATAACTGTAAATTGTAGTTTTTGCATTCGATGAACATGGGACTATACATTTAGTACTACAGGTTATTCAAATAATCGTTTCATGGACCGCCTGGGTATTGTTTATTGGGACGGCATCCCGCTGACAGGTGAAGCACACGCGTATGATGACTCTCAGCATGATATATCCGGTCTTTATCAAGACGAGTGCCCTATTGGTAATACACACCAATCTCGGAGAAAAGTGTGATTTGAAAAATTCAATCTTCAGTTGAGTTTATGTTGCTGAAATGCACATGCATGTGTTATAATGTGTTATCAACCCCATAGTGCAAAATGTGTTTTGACTTGTTCCCAATAAAAAGTTAGCATAACATAACATTAACTGCGTTGATGTTCAATCAACTCGTAATAAATACAGTAAATATAAAAACAAACAAAACAATGTAAAATAAATAAACATCAGCGATATATAAAGCTAACAATACCCGAAATTCAAACGTCTGTTTTATGAATTAAATATACTATAATTGCGAAACATCTCAAGGCGAATTGGTAGTAGGGACGAAACGTCTCGCATTCCTGCTCGGAAACCCCAAAGTACCCCTTAAATTACGTTCAACCTTTTTCCGGAACATTCAAATCTCCCCGTTTTCATTTTGGAATTAGACGCACAAAATGGCTTCCGCGTATACCATGAGGGCACCTGCATTCAAGAAAAAGTATGACAGAAATTATTTAAACATGTAGTTTTATTAGATTTATTATGACATGAAAATGAGGTTATGTTGTTCGATAATTCGTATGAAGGTTTATTTCAACAAAGTCCAAATTATTGAAATAATTCGAAAAGTTGTGTCAACGTTTTGTGTACGTTCAAGTCATGATCACATAGACCTAGGCTAGTAGAGACTATTCAATATTGTTTTATAACTTACATACGTCTCTAGTGTACGGTGGCTGATTTGTACCATTTCAATGTTTCGGTCTTTTGCTCCCAAAGGACGACATTTAGTGCTTCTTAATTGTGGACTTTTGTTTTGCCCTAAAAAGAGGAGATTTCATTTCTCTTAATTGGGGACATTTTGTTGTTCTGCATGGGAAGGACCAAACAGGGAGAATTGCTACTCAAAATACTGACTTTGTTTATCGCTAATTAGCTATCCTAAAATCTCATCATTTCGCATAAAATATAAGAGAAATAAAATGTCTCTTTCTGTGTAGAAATAACATAATAGTAATCTTTAGCAAGTCAAATGATACAATTTGTAAGGGATTAATGTTTATAACAATCAAATTATAGAGTTTTGTTATAATTACAATGCCATTTTGAAACAACATCTCAGCCATATATCTTATGAATGATGGGTATAAAACAGCTGGTATAAAATGAATTAAAGATATAATTAATTTAACGAAAATAAATAAATACATAAGATAGTTTATGAATAATTTGACTCAATAGTTTGATAAAAGCAAAGAAAATGCATTGGGAAAGTGCCACCAAGTACTTAGATCCAGCATGACTTCGTATTAGATCGATTTCTGTATCATAAATCTATAAAATTAAAGTTTGTTGTCTATAAAAGTACATATATTTAAGTTGTTTATATTAAATTTATTGATTCTAAGTAAATATGATTTAAAAACACCCATTCCCACCCCCTCAAAAAATATCTAAAGTTCTTCAGAGTTCTTAAAAGTTCTTCATTTAGTATCATGCCTGTGTCTGTACACTACAATTACTTGTCTGACAAATTGGATCTTGGCATTTTGTTATTGTTTGTTGTATTGCCCAAATCAGACTTGTTGGACTACACAACTACATCTTGTAGATCTACATTTCAATAATTACACAGTGTTATGAGTTTAAGCTTGGACATGCAGACAGTTAAATAGGCCTTTTATTTTCAATAAAGGAATTTGTGAAAAGCTTTTTTAACAAAATGCAGAAATTTCATTTGAATTCAAAACTTTATCCAAAAAGAAACTAAAGTTTGGCAACAGAATGGAAAAACACCCATTTGACATCAGTTCCTAGGGTAAAAATCCCATCTACAACTGGGAATTGCTAGGCATTGTACCCAAGTGTTCTGAATGTTATCTGGATCACTGGACTTCATTTCCTCACTGTTACAGATAAATGATGCAGTGGTTTATCAATAAAAAAATAAATGTGTTGAATTTATATAGTGATCATTTAGATGCATGACTTGAATCTACAGTAGTAGAGTAGTGTGTTTATAAATTAATGTCACTATAATCAGGATGTGTTGTAATATCATTTTTAATTAAACAATTCACAATGTAGGTTTTTTTCCACTCTCCAGAAAGAGGGATGTGTACCTTTCCATTTGGGAACTTTGTTGTGTTTTTCCATAAATTTGGAAAATTTAACAGCATTAGAAACACATAAATATAATTTTTCTAATATATTTCTGTTTAATTTATTCAAATTTACAAGATGGCTTTGTACCCTGTATGCTGAAGAGAGTCGGTTGCATTTAATATTATCATTTTCTTTCTTTGAGTTAATCACTATTTTCTCTCACATTTCTGGTCTGATTTTGGGGAAATTGATACCATTTTGCTATTGGGAATGGGGACTTGTACCAGACCTGCACATACCAAAAATAAAACCCTGCAGTGGTTGTTTATTGAGTTTAGTCAAAAGTGAGTTCGAAGTTATTTCTTAGCAGAATTCTGTGTACCTAAAAAATTTCATGAAAACATTTGTACCCAACGTAATGCTGATATCTTTAACATGTTTAATGAGTTACATTAAAAAATCATAAGTTTTAAAAACTCAATGATCAGAGCAACATTCCAGCTACAATGTAATTGTTTTCTTAGCTGGACAACAATTGTAGTTTTGCAAAGCAAATATTAGGTGTAGGCAGCGGTAGTTTTATTTATTTGCATTATATCTCTTTGTTGTATAGCTAACAATTTTTGTCATGTAAAATTTAGACAACCAAGTGCTGAAAATGCCACATGCCAAAAGTGTCTGGAGAAAGGTCATTGGACATTTGAATGCACAGGAAAGCGTAAATATGTTACTCGTCCATCACGGACAAAGGAAATGGTGAAACGTATGAAGATGGAGGAAGAGAAAAAACAATTAGAAGTGTTGTAAGTGGATATTGAAAGAAGAAAATGATATCATTGATAGATATATGTACTTTTTAGAGCAAATTATTTCTCTTTCTTCCAAATCAAAGAGTATTCAAATTTTGCATGTTACATTATTCCAATATTTACATTATACATGTACATCAGTTTATCATGGAAAAGTATGATAAACCTACATGTTCTGATAGAGGTTCTATAACATAGGGCATTTTAAATTTGTTTTAGTTTTATATCATTGATTTAATTTGAAATGACTATTTTATTGATGGTAAAATTCAAGGAAATGATCCTTTACTTTTTATTTCCTGAATGTGTAAAGAAAGGAAATATAACATGATTAGATGTGTATATTGAATGCCTACTATATATTAAAAGTATTAAAATTAATTATATATGGTTGAATTAGAAAAGGGAAACCATACTGCACTCCACACAGCGGGTAACAGTCCTTGACCTTTTACACCACTGCCTCCATCCCTTCAGAAACTATCAGTTATTTGGTGCGGTATGGTGAATTTCGGAACTGTTCCACAGTACTACTTTTGTTGTTACTAAGTAACCATAGAAGCTATGCTTCAAAATGGCAGACACGGAAAAGCTGTTGAAACATCTATGTTCTGTAGTAATTGAGAAACAGCATGGAACTGTTAAGTTTTAATAAAAACCCAATGTATGTTTTTACAATCATTATTTATGAGTTCTTTGTATTTCATAGTCATCAGTCAAGTATATTGACAGATTATGATTGGGCAACCAGGTCATCTGTTTTCATTCGGACTATATCAAGTTATTGATCAGGAGGTCTCCTGAGTGTACCTCTAATCGGCCAAGATATATTCACACGGTGTTCTTGCGACAATAGACTTTAGTTCATGAAATTATTGCCAGTCTTTACACCGATATTTAATTACATATTAAATATGATTATCGCTGCGCATATTTGTTAAACTTTTTCAAAATATCGTACAATCAACACTTTATTTTACAATGATATGAAAGTTAAAATTTGGGGCGAAATTCTATGCTACGCGTGAAGCGGTAGTGGCAGTGGTTTAAGCGAAGTCGAAGAGCTAGCGTAGACGGTGTTGCCGCTGATTCAGACTTTGAAACCATACGACAATGTGCATTTGTTCCTGTTGTATATTTATGTGGAACATTTTATGACCAAAAAATTGAAACCTATTTAAGGTAATACTGGTCATGTTAAACTGTTGCAGTTTTTAAAGAGAAAAAATATCTTATTTCATATACTTCAAGGACATTTTATTGTAGGTAAATGTGATGTGTGGTCAGTAAAGTTTAGATGTGTTTGATCTTATAATTATTGACAGTCATCTTCATAGAAGTCTTTTGTGATAATTTTTGATAATTTAACTTATGTTTAAAAGTGAAGATCTGTACAATGTTTATCATGTACATGTAGTTTTTAAACTGATTTTGAATTCTAATTATAAGTATAGTGCAGCATTTTCACATTATTGCCCTCTATTCTCTTGTTTTAAAAAAATTGGCATCATAAAATGATGAGTAAAATAATCTATTGCTAGTTCTGGATTGTTTGTATAATATTTATTGTATTTACTTAGGGGCAAGACCTCATCTATACTGGAGAAAAAGAAGAACAATAAGAAGAGAAAGAAAAAGTATGTAACTAAAACTTGGTCTGAAGAACACTTACAGTTGCAGTTCTGAGCATAACTGTTTTATATTTAAGAAAATATAACAAATTGTATAGGCCATAATAAAAAAATTGCTAGATTCTCATCCATTTTTTCAAAAAATTTGGGGCGGGGGGCGGATTTTATGTTTTATTTTTTCTGAATTGGAATTGGACACTGAATATGACTAAATTGACCCGACAAACAGTGAAAAAAAAGACATTGTTAAGCTTTCATAGTTTTATTTGACTTCATGTCAAAATATAATAACACAAAATCAACAAATTTAAACAAAATCTCATGTTTATATCTACATCATGTACATGTATGACTAGAATCACTAGATACCAAAATTGTAACCAATGTCATGTCAAAAACAAGAAATCCTACTTGTGTTTTTTTCTTGCTTGAAGGCTGTCAATACCCCTTCAAATGAGCAAGAGGTGCTGGTATATGGCATCCCATTCCTTCCAATGTATGATGATTTTCATCAATGTAGGCTACCATAGACAGACAGCCAATGTATGAAAAAAACGACTTACCAAGAGTGTTAACATTGGCACTAAGAAATCCTACATTTTGTTCTTGTAGCCGATCAATAATGTCATTCTGTTTGGGCAGAACGATTTACCCCAAAAGACCCAAAAAACATTTTAAAAGACCCCAAAAACATCCAAAATGACCCAAAAAACACACAAAAACATTTAAAATGTAACAATTTTAGCAATCTTATTATAATATGATGAATGTTTTTTATGACTAGATGTTTTTGACTTTGATAATGCTGTTTTATCCAAGTTCCATGAGAAGTGATAAATGTTGATTTTTTTTTAAATTTCTAGCTGTCTATGAAATATTTATACAGAAGAAAATGCATTTAAAATGATTATTGATGCAAACATATTTCGATTTATTTGTTTTGGGTGTTTTTTGGATGTTTTGGGGTCTTTTTGGGTAGTTTTTGTTTTTTGGGTAAATCGTGCCGCCGTCGTTTTTTGTATTCATGTCGTCTGTCTCCATTTTGTACAGAAGAAAATCTAAGACATTCGTTGATTGGTTGATCGTAAATGCATATTCATTGTTGTGTTATTATCAACCAATCAGCTAACGTCTTAGATTTTCTTATGAAATAACAGCGAAGACCATGTTGTCTGCTTTTTAATATAAAAAAAAACCACCGGAAGTCATCTGAAGCAGAACATTACGGAACGGAATCGGACAAGACACGGGATATTTCCGGTCGACTAGATTTGTTTAAAAACGTAAATTTAAAAATAAAAAAAATCGGGGCGGGCGTGAAAATCGGGGCGGGCGGGGATGAGAATCTAGGATTTTTTTTATTATGGCCTAAACAGTGAGGACCAGATTAAGAGTCAGACAATGGTTACAGGTCTATCATATCACTGCCATATTAAAATGGAGTGGAGCATCCTTTTGGCTAATGGTTGTCATGGTAAAACTGAGGAATAATATCCTAGGTAGACTGATCAGGTGCCTTTCACCTTTCATAACTTGTTGAACTGTCGATATCTGATTGACATAACTTGGCAGGGCAGAGTAATCTTTTAAATACCATACGGTCAATTGTACCCACTTTTAGGTTATGACAGTCTTCATTGAAATTATGTTTTATTATTAACTGGATAACTGTTTGCATAATGACAAGTAGGAACAATAACTCTTATTTGTGTAATTCTAATGTATTACCTAAACTCATCCAGGTAAAGAAAGAGTTAACGAGACTCCACCTTGCCAGGTTATATAGCTTTTACTAGATCATTGCATATAATTATGTAGTGTGATGTAAAAAATCTTTACATAAAATAAAACACTGACTTGGCAGAGATAGAGCTTTCTAGTAAAGTTAATACAAAAACTGCATCCCAAATTAAGTTGGTGGAGATAAAGAGCTAAAGCATGTAATAGTTCATGAAATTATCACACAGAAAAATGCTGAAGTATACACCACTGAATGACTTGATTTTATCAGTTAATGTAGATATCAAGGTTCAACTAAGTAACTTATAATTGTAAACATAATTTCATATCAAAAAAAGTTTTACCTTGCCAATTAAAAATTTGAAAATAAGCACCTGTTAAAGGACGTGTCCTAGTTAACTGATGTGGACATGTGTCCTAGTTCACTGATACTGTAGACATGTGTCCTAGTTAACTGATGTGGACATGTGTCCTAGTTCACTGATACTGTAGACATGTATCCTAGTTCACTGATATTTGGATATGTGTCCTAGTTAACTGATGTAGATATGTGCCCTAGTTCACTGATACTGTGGACATGTGTCTTAGTTCACTGATACTGTGGACATGTGTCCTAGTTCACTGATACTGTTGACGTGTGTCCTAGTTCACTGATGTAGACATGTGTCCTAGTTCACTGATACTGTGGACATGTGTCTTAGTTCACTGATACTGTGGACATGTGTCCTAGTTCACTGATACTGTGGACATGTATTCTAGTTCACTGATACTGTGGACATGTGGCCTAGTTAACTGATACTGTGGACATGTGCCCTAGTTCACTGATACTGTGGACATGTGTCCTAGTTAACTGATACTGTGGACATATGTCCTAGTTAACTGATACTGTGGACATGTGTCCTAGTTCACTGATACTGTGGACATATGTCCTAGTTAACTGATGTAGATATGTGTCCTAGTTAACTGATACTTTGGACAAGTGTCCTAGTTCAATGATACTGTAGACATGTGCCCTAGTTCATTGATACTGTGGACATGTGTCCTAGTTCACTGATACTGTGGACATGTGTCCTAGTTCACTGATACTGTGGACATGTGTCCTAGTTCACTGATACTGTGGACATGTGTCCTAGTTAACTGATACTGTGGACATGTGCCATAGTTCACTGATACTGTGGACATGTGTCCTAGTTAACTGATGTAGATATGTGTCCTAGTTCACTGATGTGGACATGTGTCCTAGTTCAATGATACTTTAGACATGTGTCCTAGTTCACTGATACTGTGGACATGTGTCCTAGTTCACTGATACTGTAGACATGTGTCCTAGTTCACTGATGTGGACATGTGTCCTAGTTCACTGATGTGGACATCTGTCCTAGTTCACTGATACTGTAGAAATGTGTCCTAGTTCACTAATGTGGACATGTATCCTAGTTCACTGAAGTGGACATGTGTCCTAGTTCGCTAATACTGTGGACCTAGTTTATTGATAAAGTCATGTTCATTCCATGCTTTTAAAATTCAATTTTGATGTCAATTTCAGGTCCAAAAATTCAGAGTCCTCATCATCATCTTCAAGTGATTCCAGTTCAAGCAGTGATTCAGACAGTTCATCAAGCTCTAGTGATTCATCTTCAGATAGTTCATCAGATAGCAGTAGTTCAAGTGACTCTTCATCATCATCATCATCCTCATCCTCATCTGATAGTTCTGATTCCAGTGATAGTGATTCAGCAAAGCATAGATCTAAGAAAAGGAAGAGGAGGAAATGATTTTCAGTTTTCTAGGATTTGACTAAAGTATCTTTCAGGTTGCATGGATTATTTCTATAGTATAATTTTAATATGTGATTTTTGATAAGTAATGTGACACAACAATCATTTGGTTATTTTATTATTCTTTCCACATTTAAAATTCTGTATTATATTTAATGCATTTGCCTGAACTTAATGTAATAATTAAGTTAATTGTATAATATTTGCTTAACTCATTCAGCAACAGCAGCACTTAACTACACAGTACTTCAGCAGCTGTTGTCAGCATATGCCCCACACAGATTTTCAGAAATATTTTATCTCTTTTTGTACACACATATTTACCTATAAATTTCTTTCTGAATCCCATTTAGAACAATTACATTTGAATAGGACTAAGAAAACAAAATTACTGTTCTAATGATCTAAATTTTGAAATAAACAGCAATAGTATTCATATAAAAAATGTATCAAATCTTGTATTTACTGTTTCAAACGAGTAAGTATTATATATATATTTAAAAGAGTTCTGGAAGTTTTTCTTTATGTAAGAGTTTGAAGCACTTAATGCAGATATTAATTTTGCATTGTTCACAGCCTGATGTAGGTTCTGTTCTTTTATTGTTAGTATTTTTGCACACCGTTTGCAGGTTTTTTCTTGTAATATCCTCATAATTATTGCTACCGCCAAAAAGGTTTTAATTTCTTGGACTTCAGGTACCACATCATGTTTGGATGCACAACAATGCATGCATTTATTTGGACAGCTGTCTTTTTATATAAACTTTCTGGAAATTACAAGTGAAAAAAATCAGACTATAGGCCTACTTTCTACTCTTCCCGGATTGTTGTAGCTTCCGGCCTTTGTCAAATAAAATTCTTATTATTTATCTGATGCAAATTTTACGACCATCTAGCGATTTCAGACAGGGGCTGATCTTCATTACTGTTTGTCTGTGGTTCAGCTCCAGATTCATAGTCTTCCTCAGAAATGCCTTAGAAATCTATGTCTGAATGTAATTCTTTTTTTTCTGCAATCGCAACATGTTGCAACATAAATCCTTCAAATTACATGCCATCACTTTCACTTAAATAAAACACATACCATTTTGTTTCAGCTACGCACACTTCTATGAAACCTAATATTTACTTGGCTTCTTTGTGTCATTAGTTATGAATATTAATGAGTTAAGCATGACAAGGACTTGTAATATAATTTCTGATTTTGTTTTCTGTGACCGTTCCTTACTCAATTCTGTTTTTCTGTCAATTGCAGGCCATTTCTTAACCCAATGTAAACAAACATGTCATTGCAGGCATATAAAAGAGCTCTCTCTGCAATATCATAAATTCATAGCACAGGTGAAAATATGTGGCACCTTATCTAAATCTGGTTACATCTCCATGTAAATGAAAAGTTCATGGTGAAAAAAAATCATACAACATTATGTACATATATCATTATTATAAACAAATCGTTAATACAGTACACATACAAAGACATCATGTTGGTGAATTATTCATGTTTCATTATATAATTGTCTTGCCTTATTTCTATACCCAACTTACCTTCAATACTGGCTATAGAAATCAGTATATCTATAACGGTATGTTGTATTCAATAAACAAGGCTTACCTCCCTTGTCACACTAGACACCATCTGATTCATCAATATATATAGGTTATGATACTTTTTAGATTTCGAACTATTTTCTTTTGTTTATAGTTTTAATGATTTTAAGTTAATTGATCAATATCACACTATATAGAATTCTTTTACATGAGTTATTGGTATATTACAAACTATTATTTTCCAGTTTAGTGTTTTCTGTATAAAACTATACTTTTATTAATGAAAGTAAAACTAGTCCATTACAGACATGAAGGGCATTAATACAAGGCCAATATGAACAAATGCTTCATTATAGATAAAAAAAAAATTGACAGATTTTGATTAGCCCGCACCAAATTTTCTAATATATATTTATATATAATATATATATTTTTTTGAGAAATTAAAAGAACAATTCAGGAAAGTTTAATTGACAGCTAAGCCTGTGGTGGGAGCAACTGATTATTGATGATTTATATTAAATGTAACGATTATGGTTGCTAGTGATGGTATGATGTAAAATTTAAAGATTAAAAGTGTTTTGTGTACCTTGTTTACAATTTGACGTATGTTCATTATTATGTCATTACCACTGACTGCAGTAATGTAAAGTTTGCTGTCAGATTGGTGTTACAGTGGTAGTGTGGCTTATTAAACCATTAAACCATTACATTTATTGTATTTACACTATTTTTATCAGCCCATTAAATTACTTGAAGTTGAAAAAAAGTTAAAATAAATTAATTGTATAAAACATTTTAAGAAATAGGTGTTTCCATGTTGGCTTGCGCTGGGCTTTAACAATGTCGCAATTGGCGATTTTTTATTTCAACTGGCGACAAAAAATTGCTTCTAGCGATATTTCTGGTGCTTTTATTTTATTGAAGTATTAAGACATCTAGGTTACATAAGTCAATTATATCAATTGGTAATCAGGAACAGGGACTAATACCCTGTTTATTAATTAATGTCATAAGACTATACTGAGGTGTAATTATCGGACGAGGTAATTACATATACAACGACCTATAGTGGTCAGTTACATGATTGTACAGATTAAGTGATTACCTGTATATTTCATCCTCCACACTTATAATCACTATCTATATGCTCTGTCCTATCTGCAGACTTTAAAAAAAAACTCATTAATGCAAGATTAAATCAATGCAGCTTGTATATCAATCCTCAATGATTTTACTTAAAATATTTAACTAAGAAATATCGAAGCGAGATCGTGGTGTCTTCTACGACATCCACACTCCACACCATAACCTATACAGTGTAATGGAATGGATGCATCTTTTAAAATTGTGATGATTTCTATACGAAACAATGTTTTATTTCAATTACATAATATTTTAAACACATACAATGATGTCTTAATGTAATTCATTGATTTGAATTAAATAAATTGACAGTAATGGTAGTTAACACAGTTAAAAATCCTCAATAATTTTTTGTTTTTGTTTTTTTTTTACTTTGAATCTGGCTCCAAAAATTGGAAACTGGCACCAGATTTTGACAACTGGTGATTTTTTTTTTGAGCCACAATTTTTTTTAACCAGTGCAACCCCTAAGGATAAATTAGACAATTCGGAATTCAACTTCTACACATTTTACAGGATTAGAAATAGGTATTTTCTCTACACTTGTACATGGTATTGGACTGGCTCCAAAATTTTTAAACTGGCGACAAAAAATCACAACTGGCGATTTTTCTAGTGACAAGATTTTTTGAGCCAAAGCAACCCCATAATATGTCCTTGGTTTGTAATTACTAATAATTGTCCTCAGAATGCAGTTGCCCTGGGCCAATACAACCATCCTTGGGCCATTATTACAAACCTCAGGCATATTACAGGGTCAGTATAGAAATGTAAATTTATTAACAATATATTAATGGATGTTTTTAATTCTGGCATTCTTTGTTATATCAAATCAGTAAACCTGTCGTTACTGCAGAGTAGCAAGAGTTATGTCCCTTCTCTAACTTACTGGAAAATGTTGCTAAACATGAAGTGTTATTATCAAGTCTTCTCACTTGAAATATAATGTCAATAAACATTAGTTATGTTGAGCAAGAGATTTGTCCTTTTATATCAATTCACTAGTATTTTGATTCTACTAATTTTCTCTTATATTCTGTGAAAATTTGAATGGTGTTTAGAAAAATAATACTATTACAATCTGTGTTTGAGCACATTTAAATGTGCTATTACATTCTGTGTTTGAGCACATATAAATGTACTATTACATTCTGTGTTTGAGCACATTTAAATGTACTGTTACAGTCTGTGTTTAAGCACATTTAAATGTTCTTATAGATAAAGACCTCAAAATTTATTCCAAACATAGAGAAGTGTGACTCATCAAAGTTCGAATTACACATTGTTCATAAGTAGAATTAGATAAAAATATCATTGGGAATGTGTTAGAAACAGATCTAGATTATCCGGCCGTTGAACATTTACATATTTTGGACGATTTAATTTTAGCCATCTTAATAGGATGGCAAAATTGACCAATAGACAACATATCCAAATTTACGGTAGTGAGGGTTAACAGGATATAATATACAGCAGGGATTAAAGACATGTAAGCAACCAAACCTTGAAAACAGTAAACTTCGATACATTGCCAAACCCGTTTTATATATCTACCGCCAAAATAAAGGAAAATTAAAGGTGGCGTTATATCAGGGATGAGCTGTACTTTATTAAAACACATAATAGCTAAAAGTTTATAAAATTCTGAGAATGATGACCTTCAAGTATGATGACCTTTAAATATGGTGATCTAAAAGTATGATGACCTTTAAGTATGATGACCTTTAAGTATGGTGATTCATAAGT
Organism: Atrina japonica; assembly: GCA_030159075.1. Taxonomy (NCBI): domain Eukaryota; kingdom Metazoa; phylum Mollusca; class Bivalvia; order Pterioida; family Pinnidae; genus Atrina; species Atrina japonica. The sequence goes on along the minus strand of BROG01000129.1, from coordinate 1,125,847 downwards.
AAGTATGGTGATCTGTTAGCATGATGACCTTTAACATATTTAAGTATGATCACCTGTAAGAATAATCATCTTTAAGTATGCAGTTGATTACATCTTCACAAATGTACATTAAAGTACTGTCAATAATATTCTCACAAAAATGTGAAACTTGTTAAGATATTTATCTTTCTTAAAACATACGGAAGTCTTTTGTTTTAAAAGTGTACTTACTCAACACCTAGTGTATTTAGTGTATAAAGAGGTGTAAGGGTGTATATAGTTAATGTAGATATATATTGAACTGATATGAACATCATTTGAATAAAAACACAGATCATTTTTGATAGTTTTGCCTGGTTTTTATATACTTATATAAACAATTCACAAGTGCGATGACACCAAGCATTATGTTGTATTGATGTTTGACACCACACAACACATTTAGCTTGTCAAAACAAATTGTGTGCTAATTTGATACCTCTGGCCCTGGCGTCATGGCCACAAAATCTAACCAGGCCCAAAAGTTACCAAATTTACTGAATACTCAAGCTCAACTTGCTTATCAGGACGTTAAGGTAAAAAAAAACAATTAATACTGCAAGTGGACATGTCTGTATATTGATGGCATATAATTGTAAATAATGACATTTTTGCTCATTCAAAGAAAACTTCAGTGATTGAGTATTGAGTAAAACTGGTGATTTCAGGCTCTGGGCTATATATTTTGAAATATAATAAGTAGAACCATAATATTTGTGCAATTTTTATGATAAGCCCTTGGAGATGGTACATTGACATTTCACCTATTTTTAGTCAAAATTTTGGTGCGCAATGCAGCCCCAGACGAGTTATGCTGTCATTTTACAGTTACTTGGTGGCAGCCACTTTTTAATGGTGGAACAGAATTTTTGTTGTACCAGGAAAAAAGAAGCTGCCTCTTGCAAGTAAAATGATATACATCCCCACAAAGGCACCAAGTTTAAGAGGCATGATATTCTTGCTTAATATACATATATTTTGTCATTCAGCATTTCAGCAGATTGTAATCTCCAGTCTTAAAAATTGTCACTAATAGTAGTTTTAAAGTATTGTGTAAATTATGAGACTGTTGTACCACAAACGGTGAACGTTTGAAATGAGAATGAAGAATAATGTAAATTGCTCCAAAACTGTAGAAAATTCGGTGTTTCTGCAAAAAGTATATAAGGTAAACCCGTTGATATTAAAATCAAAACATCAGTGCAAGCAAGGGACATAGAAGTGCACAGCAAACCGTGCAACACATGTTTTATAAAACATCTGCAAAATATTATGTTTAACGTATTGAATAGGCACGTTGGGGACATGCATTTTCCGTCTGTTTTACCTCACATGTAAAACACCCGTTCAAAACTAACGTAAAACAACAAACACAAAACAGGCGTTTTGAAGCGCCTGTAAATAATCTGTTTTCCATGTGTTTTATATGTTAAATACGTATGTTGGTGCATTTTATGTATGTTAAATGACTATTTATAACTTTGTAATTTTCTTTAATATAGACTCAACAGCAAACCATCCCCGTACTTACTAGGGATTTTAGTTTAAGTGTTTACCTGTAAAACTTATCACCTTTTGTAACGTCGAATTACTATTGACTGTTATACAGATTGCGACTGAAGCCAGGAGGTATACCTTATGTTTTGGTGTGTATTTGATTATAAACTCAGAGCTGTTGTGACCGTTTGACAGTGGATGCCTACCATCTAATGTCACCTGATCACACTCTGGACGTTCCAGGGATCTGTTTGTAATATTTTACGTACTTTGCCATAATTAACCAGGGTGTGTATTATTTTTTTTCTACAAAACGTCTTAATTGTAGAGAAATAAAAATTCATGATTGAGTAAAGCCATTTTCTTTCCAATTTTTATGATATAGATATTGACTGATTAAAACTTTCCCTTTAACGTTTATTTTGGTGACTAGTTATCTTTCATTCAAGTAGATTACCAAGGCGTTATTAAAGGTTATAAGATAAAAAATGAAAACAAAACACAACCACTTAGTCATACTACCCTGACACACAATCTTTGGGAACTTTTTACACTTTATAGTTCATTAATCAGTTTTAACCGATATTATCTGTGGTTATATCTACCTTAGTGTTCGATTATCACTAAAGTTGTTATTTTTAAAACATGTAAAATAATTCATTGTCGTAAATCACATATGAATAATGACTAAGTGACTTTGCAATAAATATTTCGTCATGTATTTTACACACAATTTATTTTTTTAATGATATACATTAGAAGATATCTGAAACTTATATACTATAAAGCTTCACATTTCCGAATTGTAACACAGTCAGGATTTACGGCAATTTAGTAACCTCTTTATGATTCCCATTTCGCCTGGTATTTCTGATTTTATTTGATTCCCACACAATGACTAATAAGTCCCAACCATAACTAAAGCTACAAATCAAGTTAGGATAGAGCGGACAGAATAGCGCAATCTATCTTCAACATTCACTGTTAGATATACGGACCACTCGAGAAGAATACCAAAACACACACTAGACATATCTCTTTATCCCATAAGGACTCATCTTATTTTTCATATATTGAACCAATTATTAGATTTACTCATATTCTACAAAATTTATTAAAGACTGCGAAAATTCATCTTGGTAATACAATATTTACAGTTATATTTTCTAATTCCAGATGTTTTTAAAATCCGTTACTCAATTATTTGAACCTTATCAGCACGACCTAAAACGTTCATTTCCTGCATTTTTATCTTATGGCAATGAATTCTAGGAGAGCGTATGCTATCGTCACTGCGTCGGCGTCCTGTTAAGAGTATTGGTTGTCATTCAATTTCTTCATACATCAACAAAACTTGCCTGCAGTTTATGTATTGAGATTCAAATTCACCCTATGCTTCAGATGTTGGATATTAATTATTGTATGGTTTTTCAAATATGACCCTGTTTCGAATTCTTTTTTTCAGTACTTTGTCTTAGAAGATTGGTTGAGCGTTTAGAAAAATCAGTCTCTTATCTGCTTTAGGTATGTTCTGGTCTAAAAGTAAAATCCGAACACTCCAAATTGTCAAGCGAACTCAATAGTCAAAGGAAATGATACGAAATGATATACCGGTAGTATAAATATATTGCAACATATGATACTAAGTAACGCATATAAATATAAGTAAATTGAAATCAAAAGGCAGAGGGCAAACCATTTACCATACATTCTGTCCACAATGAAATCATATAATTTATTTTGTGAACCTCCAAACAAGACATGGTAAGGAAAACAGAAACGGTGCATGATTTAAAATCATGGATTAAAAAGTTCCCTGACATACATTTTATCCTAATGATTTATACCTTGGTATCTGAGACTTTCCATAATTAGAACAACGGCATTGCGGTAGAAAATTATCTTTTTAATATGAAAGTGAAGGAAAACGGACAAATAGAGCAATGCATGCCTATTAATTCAAAAGTGATTTTTGTTACGAATTGTCATGTGATAACAAGCACAGAAATGTTATTACAGCAACTGAAGTTCCGAATACAACAATATTCATGAATGCATTTTAATTTCAAATAAGGTTTATAATGGGAATGAAAAGACATTTATCTTCTTTTCCTCTCTCGTTTTCAAAGAATTTACAGAGTATGATAATAAAAACTTTTGTGCTTTTAAGTTTTCAGTAATTTTTCAAAAACCGTATACATTGTCTCATTACAACATAATTGTATCGATAACGGCAAAAGAATTACCATCTAGATAAAATGAAAACATTTCTCCATAAATAAGCGATAAAATTGGAAAAATATATACTACAATTGAAATGATCCACCGTTGCTTAACATAAGGTTACCCAAGTGAAGACAGTCAACAAAAGTGTATAATATATAGCAGTTTTATGTATGTTGTAAAAAGCTCATAAAGATTGAAATAGTGATCATAACATTCCTTCAACAAACGTTATGACTTTATAGTGGAGGCTGTGATCGAGGTGTGTGTTTTATATGTACATAAACCGACAATAATACAAGCCTAACGTAAATGAAATTTTAAATGTATTTTAACATCCTTCGCTTTCACTGAAGATATCATAATGCTTCTTCTCTGATAAACTGTTGGTTATTAGTTTTAGTTAATATATAACTCACCCCATTATTATATCAACACAATTATATTTTAAAAAATAGGTATCACCGATAAACATTATGAACCTATCAATTAAGAAGCCCATTTCGGAACCTCCAACTCTTGAAACCTCGAAGCACACACGCTTCATAATTAGACAATTTACCTAATATAGACGGGACATTGGCAACTAAGCAATACGACAAACGCGACGATTTCGGTTTTCCCATCGTAAATTTTCCACATTTAAGTAGTAATATCCCTCAGTTACCCGCATATGGAGTTTATATTTTACAAATGATCCGATATGCCAGGGCGTGTACAACATATGGAGATTTCATATACAGAGGTAAACTACTCACTGACAAATTAATGACACAGGGATATCGAAAACCGCGTTTAATGTCAACGTTCCGCAAATTTTACGGTCAGTATAATAGTCTTGTTTGCGATTACTCTGTTTCACCTAGTGAAATGCTGAGTTGCCTTTTCGTTGGCGGTTTTCGAAACGTCTGTACCAATTGTGACGAGGATTCACTTCTCGCGTATTTCATTGGACTTGACTGTAGACTTGCGGCGGGTGTGACCAGTCGAAAAGGGATGCTTACTCCTCCATGACACCTGATCCCACATCTTGGTTTCCAGAGGTCTGTGTTTGTCCTTTTTTGCCGGATTTGTATCTGTGTCCTGGACATACTATTGATTTATACTTTGGAGATAAGATATATATATATATAAATATATATATATATATATATATATATATATATATATATATATATATATATATATATATATATATATATATATATATATATATATATGCCTCCATGGTATAGATCAAAATCCAAAACACTTATAATGATAATAATAATAATAATAATAATAATAATAATACATCATAATGGTTTTTTTTCAAAATACATAAACTAATAATCTTAAAAAGTCAAAGTAAACATCAGTTGAAATATGAAGAAATAGTCTCCGAAAAGGCGGTGCGTTATACATGTAATTGGTTTATTTGATATTTACCACCCACAATAATTGTGTTTTGTTTGCGTTCCTAAGTTATAAAAAAACCACATATTTATTTATCTGACCTTGTAGGATAAAATTAGTATTGTAAGAAATCCAAATGTACTGATACACACGATAGTTTCGTTATAAAAGCAAAATGACGTATGCAAATTTTCGTTCAGTTACAGAGAGTTGTCGTTAGGCGTCTCTCAACTAATAATGTTCGATTTCATTTTTCATCTTATTTAGTTACCATCAAATATATCATCCGAAAGGTTTTTAACTTTCCACCAGCCAATACTGTTTAACTAATTACAAACTAATGAACGCAAAAAGTTGTAGACTGATAGTGTCTGTTCCTATGTGAAGCGTTAAGAAACCTGGATTGACATTAGTCAATAATTGTGGCTTTTCAATTTTATCTTGTTATATCATCATATAAGTGAAACTCTAAACAATACTAAAAGAAGAAACAATAAATAACTTCTCCCTATCAACACCTGAAATATATTTTACAATACATCGATCCGAACCAATTTAAGTCATAATTTAATCTACACAAGCTTTGGATTTAGAATATGTTCGTAGTGTTTGATCAGATTATACGCGTTTAGTTTACGATCTGCCTTTTTAGTTTATATTTCTCAGTTTAATCACACCAAGAGAGAGAGAGAGAGAGAGAGAGAGAGAGAGAGAGAGAGAGAGAGAGAGAGAGAGAGAGAGAGAGAGAGAGAGAGAGAGAGAGAGAGAGAGAGAGAGAGAGAGAGAGAGATATTTACGCAATCGATAGTTATATTTCTCTATCAATTTTTTTTCATACTTCATGTAGTTACGTAAACACATTGGCAATATCCGCCCTATTGAGAGGTTGGATTTTCATAAACAATTCTGTAAAATTATGTAGGTTTTTTATTCATAAAAATTGGAAATGAAATATCTTTCTTCATAGAATCAAATTTAAAACCGCTTACTCAACAATTGTGATCAAGGATGAAAGAGAAATGGGCTCGTTTTCTGTAATTTAACACCTTCATACCCAGGTCATAACATTCGACGGGCTCAAATTTCCAATTGTTATTTTTTTTATGAAAAAGAGATAGTAATTACCGATAGTGCTTGATAATGTTTTATTGTTGACAGAAATAGGTAACATTAATACAGCAAATGATATCGATGTGGTAATATAATTCAAATACAGCAATTAATGACATATTTAATATATTCATTTTTATGATCACTTGTATAAAACTGTTATCTCATGCTTCATATTCATATTTCTTGAACAATATTTCAGTAATGAATAACAATGGCCTAGAATATCAACCGGTATAGCCAGTATATGACATTTATGTGAAATATCTGTTTGTAGATGTAATGGATTCATCACATGACGTGTGTGTGTGTGTGTGTGTGTGTGTGTGTGTGTGTGTGTGTGTGTGTGTGTGTGTGTGTGTGTGTGAGAGTGTGTGTGTGTGTGTGTGTGCGTGTGTGTATGTGCGTGCGTGCGTGCGTGTGTGTGTGTGTGAGTGAGTGAGTGAGTGAGCGTGTAGATGTAATGGATTCACCGCGTGTGTGTTTGTATGTGGGATTGTTTGAGTGTGTGAGTTTAAGTGTGCGTGTGTGTGAGTGAGCGTGTGTGTTTGTATGTTGGAGTTTGTGTATGTGTGTTACGACAATGTGTTTTATTTAAATATCCTATCAAGTTGTCACAATTTGTGCATAAATCAAAAGCATTGATGGCATGGAATTTATTGCTATTGCACAAACTAAATCGACTCTATTTTAAAGACTTTTGTGATAATGATAAATAATGCTATTTAAGTAATTGTTATAAAGCAAAATAGAACTATATATATATAATTGTATTAAGAGAGAGAGAGAGGGAGAGAGATATTTTTAACGATGAATAAACGAAATTGTAGTAAATGTGGTGAAACATCATTTATATGCATTTTGCAAATATGACTATAAACTATTAATATTTAATGTTTTTTTCTTGGCATTTTGATGTATAAATACATGTGTATGCCTTTATGTTAAGTAGTATATAATTTTCAACTGTGTGTTGATTTGTATTGATTTCTTTTCTGTACATAATATGAAATATTTTAAGTCAAACTTTAAGTTAAAAAGTAGATCGAAGACAATACGTAATATTTATTTTAGCAAGAAATACATTTGTTGTTAAATTTCTATGATTAATAATGAACATTTTACATTGAATGAATTTTAATAATTTAAGATAACAAAATCGATGGTGAGAAACGTTTAAAAACCATTCAAAAGTCCGAATCAGTATAGGTCGTACTGGACATCTTAAAGATTTATACGTTAGTATGAGATTTTATTCTTTGGTATCTGAGCTTTTCGTAAATGCTTTTGATATTTTGGTTCCTTCTGCCATTTCGATACCCTGTCATATGACTATAACAATTGTCGCAGATTGAAAATTGCATAGTTTAGTCTATGTGAACCTCAGATTGCAAATTACATACTTTATTCTATGTGAACCTCAGATTGCAAATTACATACTTTATTGTATGTGAACTTCAGATTGCAAATAACATAATTGTCATGTAGTCTAAAAATGAATTTCACTGGAAATGAGCTCTCTTATTGTTTAACGGTTATAAAGTCCAAAATAAAACTTGATAATACGATATTGACAGTCATTTATTTGATACATGATCATGTCGCCATTTGAAGCACTTTAAGTTTAAATGTTTCGAACACATAGCAAGTTTGTTTGCAATTTGTGAATGACACATTGTTATGTCTCAAGTTTCTTGAACTACAGAAATAATACATCTGATTTTGAATGGCACTAATAAATTGAAGAAATGAATCAATAAAAAGGCAATTTACAAATAAAAACTGGGATAGGGTGTATCGAAAGTTCAAATATGATTATGATGATGACAGAAATATTGAAATGTAATTCCATGTCAGATTAATGAAATGTATAGTAGGAGATAGGGGATGTAATATAAGTTGTTGTAGCGTACGTAGGGTCCGAAATGCCTGATTTCAAGTGGTTCCCTATTTTCATAATAAACAGAATAAGAATTGTGTATAAAGTTTTTAAAATGGAAAACTAATTACATAGTACATAGTTGTAATTAAAGATTGAATATCAGCGAAACATGTAATATAACTTGTAATAAATGCAGATGAATCAATTCAATTGGATAGCACTTTCATTTATGTTTCAGTTTTTTTAAAAAAAACTTTTAAAACGTTTTCAACTCTTATCATATTAAATTCCTTTGCATAATGACATCTGTAAGAGTGATATTAGAATACAACAACAGCAGATGCATCGAAAGCTGACATTGTGAAACTGTTCATTTAATGTTTGATCTTGTGATATATTATGATATATCATATCCATGAAAATTACTGATGAATCATTTAGGATCGTGTAACAGTTTAAATTAATACTAAATTTCACTTTAATTGCTATTTAATGTTATATTTCTTTTTCAAAAGTCAACGGTCTGTCTTTAAAAACGCACTGACAGAGAACGAAGCGTCTTCATGCAATTATGGCAATTAAATCATTCAGTTTTACACACCCGTTTTGTAAGCTCAGATGAATAAGCGTATAAAATACAAATGTACAATCTAGATGTGATGTACAGGATTTAGGAATAAGTCAATATGCCTGAAAAGAGCATTAGCTGTCTTTACCCCCAAAATTATTTCGATGTTTTCTACTTTTACTACTTGTACTTGATGTACAATTACAAATAAGATCTATACACAGGCATAAAAATCTTATATTTCTATATATTTTGTAAAAAATAAAGTCAGGTTCAGTACGGTATTCATATACAAATAGTAAGATTGAGTTAATCAATTGCAATTGAAAAAATGCCAAATCTGGGTTTCTCTAGCGATTTTCACAAAATATATAGGGATTTTAGAATTTGTATGTCTATGTATCGTTTTTGTTATTGAATATCAAGTAGAACAAAATTGGAAAAAATGGAAAACACAGCTAATGCCCTTTAACATAAGGTAATTTACCATGTTGTAGGTAACGCAATGAAAAGGTGAACTATAAAACCAATACATTGTTTTTTATTGACACATCATACTTTGTTTTCTCTTATATTTTCTCTTTGGTATTGGTAAGAATACTATACATTAACATTTTGCCAATAATTTAGGTTTGTAACAATATCCTAAATGATCACTAGATACGTTTAACTTTTAAATCTAAAATAGATGAACAGGGTTGAAAGAAAAACAAATGACATAAAACAAACAATTATTCTTTAGAATGATCCAATATTATACATATGTGTGGATAAAATTTATCTTTACCAGATTTGTATCTGTATACTAGCCATCTGAAATATTTATATATCATGAATGTGTTGAAACTTTATCTTTACCGATTCGTATCTGTATCCTAGCCATCCTGAATATTGATACTTTGGTATCTGTGATTTGTATATTGTATTCTGGACATCCTGAAGATTAATACTTTGCTATCTATGACTTGTATCTGTATACTGACCATCCTGAAGATTTATACTTTGGTATCTGTGATTTTTTTATTGTATCATGGACATTCTGAAGATTTATACTTTGGTATCTGTGACTTGTATCTGTATACTGACCATCCTGAAGATTTATACTTTGGTATCTGTGATTTTTTTATTGTATCATGGACATTCTGAAGATTTATACTTTGGTATCTGTGACTTGTATCTGTATTCTGGTCACCCTAAAGACTTATACTTTGGTATCTGTGGCTTGTATCTGTATCTTGACCATCCTGAAGATTTGTACTTTGGTATCTGTGATTTGTATATTGTATTCTGGACATCCTGAAGATTTATACTTTGCTATCTATGACTTGTATCTGTATACTGACCATCCTGAAGATTAATACTTTGCTATCTATGACTTGTATCTGTATACTGACCATCCTGAAGATTTGTACTTTGGTATCTGTGATTTGTATATTGTATTCTGGACATCCTGAAGATTTAGACTTTGCTATCTATGACTTGTATCTGTATACTGACCATCCTGAAGATTTATACTTTGGTATCTGTGATTTTTTTATTGTATCATGGACATTCTGAAGATTTAGACTTTGGTATCTGTGTCTTGTATCTGTATACTGACCATCCTGAAGATTTATACTTTGGTATCTGTGATTTTTTTTATTGTATCATGGACATTCTGAAGATTTATATACTTTGGTATCTGGAACCTTGTATCTGTATTCTGGTCACCCTAAAGACTTATACTTTGGTATCTGTGGTTTGTATCTGTATGTTGGCCATCCTGAAGATTTGTACTTTGGTATCTGTGACTTGTATCTGTATCTTGGCCATCCTGAAGATTAATACTTTGGTATCTGTGACTTGTATCTGTATCTTGGCCATCCTGAAGATTAATACTTTGGTATCTGTGACTTGTATCTGTATCTTGGCCATTCTGAAGATTAATACTTTGGTATCTGTGACTTGTATCTGTATCTTGGCCATTCTGAAGATTAATACTTTGGTATCTGTGACTTGTTTCTGTATCTTAGCCATCCTGAAGATTAATACTTTGGTATCTGTGACTTGTATCTGTATTCTGGCCATCCTGAAGATTAATACTTTGGTATCTGTGACTTGTATCTGTATTCTGGCCATCCTGAAGATTAATACTTTGGTATCTGTGACTTGTATCTGTATTCTGGCCATCCTGAAGATTAATACTTTGGTATCTGTGACTTGTATCTGTATCTTGGCCATCCTGAAGATTAATACTTTGGTATATGTGACTTGTATCTGTATCTTGGCCATCCTGAAGATTTGTACTTTGGTATCTGTGACTTGTATCTGTATACTGACCATCCTGAAGATTTATACTTTGGTATCTGTGATTTTTTTATTGTATCATGGACATTCTGAAGATTTATACTTTGGTATCTGTGACTTGTATCTGTATACTGACCATCCTGAAGATTTATACTTTGGTATCTGTGATTTTTTTATTGTATCATTGACATTCTGAAGATTTATACTTTGGTATCTGTGACTTGTATCTGTATTCTGGTCACCCTAAAGACTTATACTTTGGTATCTGTGGCTTGTATCTGTATCTTGACCATCCTGAAGATTTGTACTTTGGTATCTGTGATTTGTATATTGTAATTCTGGACATCCTGAAGATTTATACTTTGCTTATCTATGACTTTGTATCTGTATACTGACCATCCTGAAGATTAATACTTTTGCTATCTATGACTTGTATCTGTATACTGACCATCCTGAAGATTTGTACTTTGGTATCTGTGATTTGTATATTGTATTCTGGACATCCTGAAGATTTAGACTTTGCTATCTATGACTTGTATCTGTATACTGACCATCCTGAAGATTTATACTTTGGTATCTGTGATTTTTTTATTGTATCATGGACATTCTGAAGATTTAGACTTTGGTATCTGTGTCTTGTATCTGTATACTGACCATCCTGAAGATTTATACTTTGGTATCTGTGATTTTTTTTATTGTATCATGGACATTCTGAAGATTTATACTTTGGTATCTGGAACTTGTATCTGTATTCTGGTCACCCTAAAGACTTATACTTTGGTATCTGTGGTTTGTATCTGTATGTTGGCCATCCTGAAGATTTGTACTTTGGTATCTGTGACTTGTATCTGTATCTTGGCCATCCTGAAGATTAATACTTTGGTATCTGTGACTTGTATCTGTATCTTGGCCATCCTGAAGATTAATACTTTGGTATCTGTGACTTGTATCTGTATCTTGGCCATTCTGAAGATTAATACTTTGGTATCTGTGACTTGTATCTGTATCTTGGCCATTCTGAAGATTAATACTTTGGTATCTGTGACTTGTTTCTGTATCTTAGCCATCCTGAAGATTAATACTTTGGTATCTGTGACTTGTATCTGTATTCTGGCCATCCTGAAGATTAATACTTTGGTATCTGTGACTTGTATCTGTATTTCTGGCCATCCTCTGAAGATTAAATACTTTGGTATCTGTGACTTGTATCTGTATTCTGGCCATCCTGAAGATTAATACTTTGGTATCTGTGACTTGTATCTGTATCTTGGCCATCCTGAAGATTTGTACTTTGGTATCTGTGACTTGTATCTGTATCCTGGCCAGCCTGAAGATTTGTACTTTGGTATCTATGACTTGTATCTGTATCTTGGCCATCCTGAAGATTAATACTTTGGTATCTGTGACTTGTATCTGTATCTTGGCCATCCTGAAGATTAATACTTTGGTATCTGTGACTTGTATCTGTATTCTGGCCATCCTGAAGATTAATACTTTGGTATCTGTGACTTGTTTCTGTATTCTGGCCATCCTGAAGATTTATACTCTGAATCTGAGATTTTTTATGTTTAAACTGATACCTAAGATATACTGATATCAAGCAAGAACCAGTCCTAATCCACATCTTTTTATGTTTTGTATTGGTATCATATAGAATCTTAATAACAATACAAAAATGAAATTATATATGTATTTGTATATCCCATATTTTACCGAAAATAGTGCCGCGACATGAGGTAATGTTGTGTGACCAAATAAAATGTAAGCTATGCTGAATACATATGTATGTTCCCAATACAACACTCTAATATATTATTATTATTATTATTATTATTATTATTATTATTATTATTATTATTATTATTATTATTTAAGGGTTGTTTTTCATTTTCTGAATATCATTGGGATATAAAAGCAGTTGCTCATGGAAAAAATTCTGGCAGCACGAATGATGTTCAAAAAATGAAAAACAATACTTATATTTATATACATTACCATTTTTCAGTGAAACTGTAGTCCACTGGATACTACATTCATTCCAGAACACTGACTTTGCGGGGTGTGTTTTCATATGACGTAATGGCTCATCAGTTGTTTTGACATGAGAAGTAGTTCTCTTTTTTGATAGTAATGAACTTAAGGTTTAATTTCTTTTTTTTATATCATTTTGAAAGAAACTAGTGACATGGACAATTTTTAATACTTATTCTCAGATTTAATTCGCAGTTTTAATATTCGACCATTTAGTAGTGGCGGGTTAAATGTGTCAGGAGAGAATTGCCCGTGTAGGATGGTTGTTTACAACAAATTTTCGTTTGAATTCTGATATTTTATCAGTGAAATATACTACAGAAAGTTTGAGTGTGACTGTTAATATTCGTTCATGACAACATGAAGTAGCCATTCTACTTGATATTTTACAAATCGCTGAATCAGCTGGGAAATGCTGTGAACTGTGAAGGGGTGACGATTTCGTTAGTAGACCTATTTCATTATATAGGCTAGCCCACTAGCAAATCCTTCAAATCAATTGAAACAAGACAAATGCAGATTATGTCGTAAAATAACAAACTGTTATTGTTCTGTTTAAAAGATAATTATCGACACGTTCGTTATGGAAAATCCGTGTAGGCCTATAAAGTAATAGATCCATGTCAATTCAGACTTCAGTTTTTACCAGCTGATTATATAGAGTATCCCGTCAATTTACTGCGAAACCTATGAAAACTACTCAATAACTTATGCTCGGCATTAACATTACACTTTACGGGTTGTGAAAAACAAGATGGACCTGGGAATTAGCCTAGCAATTAAAAGGATTTGAGGTGAACCGAGAGTTGATTCACGCGATGCGAGTGATGAATTGTTTCTGACAGGAATAGACAGAAATTGCACTAGACCTGACTCCCTTTTTAACTTACTTACAAGCAACGTAACTACGAACCAAATTTTCATTCCTGTGGCCTGTGTTTCTTTTCATAACATGACCTAGATCTATCGCAATAGGCCTTTGATATTGGCTTGTAGATCTACAGTGTGCTACAGATGCAGGCCTAGTCTAGTGTTTTCTATTTCTTTCGGTGATTTTGGTTTGTTGTGTGGTAATTAATGGCTTTAAATAAAAAAAATGGAATGAATGTGTGTTATTTTATTCTTTATGGATTCATTCATATATTCAGAGAATACTTGTCCGACAAATCGCTGCCGTAACATGATTTTGGAAAGGGTTTCTTAGATATTCAGATATTCCTACGCCAGTTAGCTGTTAACACTTAGATCACTGATTTTATTGATATAACAATACAGTCATTCTATATAACTATAATGAAGGATATTACAGTCGGTATGTAAATATTATTAACTGTCAAATGAAGGGAATGTATATGTTATGCCTAAGATAACAGGATTCGTTTCATACCCGTTTATAGTCCATTTAATGCAGAGGCTGGTTACATAATGTGTAGCCCCTCAGAACATATGTCGATTCTCCATGCTGGACATCCCTTTAAGTCCTTACGTCACTCCAGTTACTAGGGTATTAGCGTTTATCTGGCACCACAAAGTTCTTACTCCAAAACGGTGAAATCGTGGTCCGCATCTTTATTGTTCGAAATACGAGAGAAAGAACGCCTTGTTTGATGTTTGATTCCTAAGTGGAGTGACTAAAATTAATTTTTGTGTTCTGTATTGACAAATCCACCTTTAGTAGATCTTTTTTGTAAACGGATATCACAAATTTAAAACCGATAACGACTTTGGCGTAATCCAACAGGAGGTTAGCCTACATTAAGTCAATAAACGATGACAATAGTATTATAGTTTAAAAAATAATACCAAAGTTTTCCTTTTGCAGAAATGCCTACACAAGTGTTTAGCACTGTTTTAAGATAATTTAATGTTTTTTTTATTTCTTTCTCTCTTTCCTCTTTCTCAATCAGTTTACCGTTATCCTTTTGCACTAAATATTGCACATAAATTCAAAGTTTCATCAGTTAGAACCTATACTTGTTTACTGTTTTTTTAGCTCAAACATTAAAATGCAATTATCATATCATTTCTGTCAACATTAAATTTGCACCTGCAATTGAAGGCGACATATCTTTAATTTTTACACCAGGAGAATAATACGTATAATTATATCAATAATCAAAAATGAAGTAAAGGCAGATATATTAAGAGTTTTAGAATGTCTGTAAGAGTATTTAACATATTTGATTTGAATATAGACGCCATATGCTCTTCCTTATACTATCTAAATTATCGCGTAATTGGGCCATGAAACATGCACGGTCAGGTTTCTGCAATCACATATATTAAGCGTTGACTTTGCTAGAAAGCGGTATGATTTCAATATATCTGATTTATCCATTCCAGCAGTTTGTACTAGGGATTGGTTATCATGATATTTATTTTGTCCAACACCACTGTGATTCTACACATAAATACACTAAAGTTGATTTTAAAAAGATGCTGGAATTTCTAATGGACAATATATTTGTAATGTTCGGAGGCGTGATATTTCAACAAACTGTCGACTTTTCGATGGGAATCAATTGTGTCCCTTTATTGACTGACGTACTTTCGTATCATTTATATGTAACTGGGGTCTCTGTGGCCGAGTGGTTAGAGCATTGCACTTTTAACCATAAAGTCTTTCATCTCCAATCAGTGCGGGATCGAATCCTACTGGAACCTGAGATAATTTTGCGAGAAAGTTTACCAGTTTACTTCCTAAAGGCCGGTGGTTTATTGTAAATGTCTGCGACTATGTGGCTAATCAATTTGAGTGTGGCGTAAAACAATAATTAAAGACCTCAAAACATGACATGTTATGATGATGTTATATGAAGAGGATAATTATATATAACATTTTAATCATAACACAATCATAGATATTATAAACATAATACTTCATCTGTTGAGCTCCAATTCAAAATGTATATGAATTTTCTAAAGAGAAAGAGGTACCATACAAGGTCAAATAATAAATCTGAAAGTATAGCCGAAATCCGTCTAAGAGTAACCACTTTAAAAAGTTGAATATCTTAGCTTAAGAAAACTTTTGAAATTTAACTGGGCTTATCAGTGCCAAATATTACTTTAATATAAGATCATCAGCTGGTACTGAAATACCAGGTACTAGTTTTATGTATATCCTCGGGAACTCAAACGGTCCACCAGCAATGGCAACGACCTGGTTATAAATATTATAAACATAATACCAAAGTTAAAATGCTCAAGACGATCGTTTCTATTAATTAGACTTCATCAGTTGAGCTCCAATTCAAAATGATTATGTATTGTCTAAAGAGAAAGTGGTATCATACATGGTCAACTAATAAATCTGAAAGTATAGCCGAAATCTGTCTAAGAGTAGCCACTGTAAAACGATAACTGCCTTAGCTTTAAAAAGCGTCAGAATTAAATAAATCATAATCACATATACTTTCTGCTGTTTTAGACATCGAAAGTGATATAACATGTTTTATATGATAGATTGATTTATGTACAATTAGATTTGCTCTATGTCTTTGAGATATAATTTTTACACAGACCAGTTAATATTTAAAGTGGTAACATTATCATAATGGTCTCATAAAATAAACTAAAGCTCAAAATTGTGGGTCAATAGAGCGACAAAATTACATTTATAAACATTTTTAAATTGAACACAAAAGTTATTTCCCTACGACATTATGTTAATCCAATAATCCACTAAGCAAACATAATTTTTTCAAATAATGTAAATTCTGAGTCTTCTACTTGACTAAACAGAAAAAATAGATCACTTTTTATTTTCACATTATGAAACCTTGACATTTTTCAAAGAACGCATTAATGTTGTTTCTACTTATAATTCTTGTACACGTGCTACAATTCTCATAATCTCCTTAAATACTCGTTCATGGACTGCCGAATAGTAGGGTTATTTTTTCTCTAGCAGTGATCGCTTATAACGATTGTAATCAGGAGTTATATCCCCTGTTTAGATCTGAGTTTAGCTACCGACTATCGGCGAGTGTGTTGCCGATAGGTTGGTTATGTTTAGTTATCCATATCACCTGGACTCAGATCTGCATTTCCCAGAAGATAGTAATTCCAATACATCTATATCGTTTCCTTTCTATCAACACTTTGGTACCTGCTGTGTGTTTTTTTTTATAATCAGAACTACTGTATAACTGCAGAACTACTGTATAACTGCAGAACTACTACATAACTGGGAAGTTTTGCTCCCATTTAGTTCTCGCCATTTATAATGAAAAGTTAAACTTTAAGCAAAATACACTGGAGCACGGACATCCATGTCATCCAGGAGATTACGGTGAATTAGGGGAAACTGAAGATTGGGTAAATATGCTTTCTGTCATAAAATGGCGAAAATAGCCACAGGGGATTATACATTCATACAGTATTCGTCTTCAAGGTTCCTTCCCACTTTGATTTGAGTTTGCATCAAGCTTTTTGGTTTGCAATTATGATTCATACATATTTTCTTCAACTAAATTTATAACGGCCGTCTTTGAATTATGCTTTACGAGAATTATGTGTAAAGTATCCTCGGTCTTGACAATATTATGTCTTAAAGATACAAATATATCTTCCAAACTCAAATAGTGTGTGGGTGTGGGTGTTTCTGAGTCTATGTGTGCATTTGGTTGTGTGTGTTTGTGTGTGTGTGAGAGAGAGAGAGAGAGAGAGAGAGAGAGAGTGAGAGTGAGAGAGAGAGATTGTGTGTGCATGTGTGTGTATGCGTTTGTATGTGACTGTGTGTGAGTAAATGTGACTGTGTCTGTGTGTGAGTGCGTTTGTACAACAACTCTCTCTCTCTCTCTCTCTCTCTCTCTCTCTCTCTCTCTCTCTCTCTCTCTCTCTCTCTCTCTCTCTCTCTCTGTGTCTTGAACATTTTGTTTTCAACATTCTTGCAAATCTATTACTATCATTATGTTAAGAGCCTCGTTGGTTGGTGCATCGGACTTTGAACCAATAATTCTTTCACTTCTGTTCAGCGCAGGTTCGAGTGCCACTGGAACCTTGGCTGATTTTTGTGAGAAAGTTTGGCAATTTACGCGCGGAAGGCCGATGGTCTCTTCTCGGGTACATTGTAACCGGGTTCTCTCCTCCACCATTAAAAACTGGCCACCACCATATGACTGAACATTGTTGAGCGTGGCACAAAACACTCATCAGAGTTCAAATCTAAAGTCAAGTCATTATGTTTGATATATAGAAAAGCGAGAAGACGATGAACAAGTTGTCAAAACATTACATGGTTGTGTTTATCATTGCAAATATTAAATTTCGACTGTAATTCTTATTGGGATATATATCAATGATTGACTTTTCAATAACCCTGAAGAGTAGTCGACGAATTTTCTGGCATTAATCAAAATATGAAAGTGCACGTATCTACTTTAGTATTGTAAAGATCAGTTTACATCCGGCTTTATAAATTCGTTTAATATTAACCTTAAATATTTGATATAGAAACTATACGTTACGTTTCATGGTAATTTAATAGACAATTTTACACTTTCCTCTCATTTAGTATTCACAGATTTTATTTATTTACTTTCGTATTCACGAAGGGCCGGCCTGGCTAAGTCGGTAGTGCGCTCGACTCTTGATCGTCAGGTCGTGAGTTCGAGTCCATCCGGCGGCAGTTCGGTTTCCTGTCATTCGGACTGAGACAGTAAAAACCGAGGTCCCGTGTCAAGGTAGGTGACGACACGTTAAAGAATCCTCATTGCTCAATTATCGTAAGTGCTGAGCATAGGCCAAAATTTGAAGCCCTTCATCGGCATTTGGTGACGTCTCTATATGAGTGAAAGATTCTTGTCTGGGACGTTAAACAACAATAAACAAACAATCCTATTCACGAATGTTAAATCATTCATCTATGGAAGACTAAAAAATATGAAACAATATATATATATATTTATGAAAATATATCCTGTCTCACCGTTTCATCAATTAATATCTGTCAGTCAATATAGATAAGTTACATGAAGGAAATTAAACCTGGATGGAGAGAATCTAATCTTGATCACTAAAACTATTTATCTATATCAAATTGAAAAAAAACTGAGGCAGTATAAACATGCTCATAGTAATGAGAATTTGAGTAAAATACAGCATTCAAACAAAAGTGTAAATGACGTCAGTAACGTAGTGAAAATTGAGTAGGCAGTAAATTGTACCTTTAATAAAAATGGCAATAGCGGTTTCATATGATAGCAGATGGCACGTTTCTAAATGACAAACATGATATCACAAGTCAACAAGCCTTGCTATAATGTGTAATACTAGTAAAACAAAAGTACAAATCCAAGAAAACAATCGGATCAAATGGGTATATCCGCAAACGAAAAGGAAGATATTTATTGATTGCCATTTGTTGTTGCTGTTGCTGTTGTTTTTGTTTAACATCCCACTCAAATATCTTTCACTCATATGAAGACGTCACCAAATGCCGGTGAAAGACTTCAAAGTTTGGCCTATGCTCGGCACTTGCTGCCATTGAGCAGTGAGGGTTCTTTAACGTGCCGACACCTACTGTGACATGGGACCTTGGTATTTACTGTCTCATCCGAAGGACAGGAAACGCCAGTTGCCTCCACCGAGGTTCAAACCCGCAAACCTCCGGTTGTAAAACTAGCACTCTACCACGGAGTCACGACGATTCTCAATTGTCTTTTGTAAACAATAATACTGTGGCAATGACAACGGTTTGTTTAGCAAAACGAACCGGAATGCATGATCCTATTAACTGAACAAAATATCACTGCAATAACTCTCAATTTTTACAATTTGGATGTTACTCATTAGAAGTACGTTCAATATATTTAAGTGGTTTACATAAAGTCTGTTAATTAAACACACACCCATTTCCACTGGAGACGAGTGGAACAGTAATGTTTGCATTTTCCATTAAAGAAAGTGTTGGCGGTTATCAACTTTTGATATTTTGATATTTTTGTAGTTGTTTCTGGAGCTCGGTATATTCACGTTTTCTGTAATTTTGTGATATGAAAATGTGCAACGATACTCCTGACTAATCGGCATATTAAAGATGAACATCATGGTCTGATGTAACATGTTGAGTGACCATTGATACATGTACGCTTGATTTAATATTTAAATATGAGTCTTACCAAATAATTTCAAATTATACCGTAACAAAATTCAATTTGAAAAACGCGAGGATGACTGATGTCTTTTGATATCACTTATGATGTTGAAGAATAGTAAAGTAGACTAGCACACAGTGCGAGCCCTGCAACCATCCGTTGCCAACCGCTATTTTATCCCCAAACTGCAAGAATGCCGTATAACTATAGACATTTCTCTACAGGTACCACATATCTGAATTGTAGTAATCGCACAGAGGGGAAAATACATCTTCTTTTATCGAGTAATTGAATTTTTTGGATAACTGAACGTATAAAATGCAGTCCATGTGAAGATCATCTTATTCTAGGTTGAAGTTCGATAAATTACTATCGATAACGACTTACGTCTTAATTCGAAAATAGCAAAAATTATATGATTAAATAGTATCACAGCTTGCTGCATCAATTCCATTCATCACATCCAGATCGTAAATATGACGGAACAGTGGTAAGACTTTTACTTATAGGCTTGAAACTTGATCTAAAAGTTGTATATTTATCGCCTACAAATATCTAACAAGGGTTTTTATATGAGAGTATCGTGCCTATACACATTCAAAGTATAGTATAGAATCCGCATAATTATATTCATTGAGTGTCATCACTTTTTCTAATTATAAGGGATGGATTCAATATGATTATTATTATTATTATTATTATTATTATTATTATTATTATTTCCATAACTATTGGTTTTATAAATAATATTTTGATAATTATAATAATGATTATAATTATCATCCCTATAGTTACTACTTTCATTTTTATTTATGTTATTATAATTATTTCAATATTCATCATCATCATCATCATCATCATCATCATCATCATCATCATCATCATCATTTATTCGTTACGAACTGTTCGAAATGTTTGCGGCGACGCATTAGCTTGGGGTGAACTGCTAGATATTTTGACCTGCACCTACTAAGTTGAACAATCATGAAACCCCGCCTCTATCGTGACATAGGACTTATGTTTTCAATTTTACCCGTCATAGTCGATAATCATACTTGCTGAACACTTGGCAAAAGGGGCAGTCACATTGCTTTTTACTAGTTGTAGGAAAATTTGTTGTATTATTGTTACTATGGTTGTGATTGTAAGTGTTTTGTTGGCTTTTTATAGAGATCGAACTGATCAAAAAGGAATATGAAATACAGGTTACAGTAAATCGAGCTAAATGTAATCGTAAAGGTAGTAAAGCTTTAACTGAATAAAAAAACCTTTAAAGGGGAAAAATAATAATAAAACACGCACCTGTTAAAAAAAAGAATAACATGAAGAAGGATACCTTTGTATACTAATGAAAGAATTTTTACATTTTCGATTTCAAAAAATATGAAGATATTATAATGGTGATTTTGGATTTTACATATAAAATATGAAGATATTATTGTGGTGATTTTGGATTTTACATATAAAATATGAAGAAATTATTATGGTGATTTTGGATTTTACACATAAAATATCAAGATATTATTATGGTGATTTTTGATTTTACATATAAAACATCAAGATATTATTATGGTGATTTTGGATTTTACATATAAAATATCAAGATATTATTATGGTGATTTTGGATTTTACATATAAAATATCAAGATATTATTATGTTGATTTTGGATTTTACATATAAAATATCAAGATATAATTATGTTGATTTTGGATTTTACATATAAAATTTCAAATTAGGTCTCATCAATAACAAATTACATACTGCAATTACTTTATAGTTGGCTATGGAAATTTTAAATCTCTATTATATAAAAAATTTCAGTTACCAAAGTATAAATCAATAGAATGTCCAGGACATAGATACAAATCCGGTAAATATGGACAAACACGGACCTCTGGAAACCAAGAGGTGGGAGCAGGTGTCATGGAGGAGTAAGCATCCCCTGTCGACCGGTTATTATCCACTCTCATACCAGACAAACGATAGCTAAATTCAAGTACACGTATGAAGTAAGCGTAAAACACGAACAACGGAAGACGGGACAACGGTACACTATAGGCCATTAAATCCGTTTTTTCGCCTTCAAAGTTATGACAAAATTCAAAGTTTTTGTGTAAAATTCACTCGACATTGAAAACCACGCGACTTTATAAATACATTTTAACATACATGTACGGTGGTTTAATGTCCCACGCAGTTAAGCAATTTTCTCTGCTTCGTTTTATTACCTGTAATCATTCAAGGTAAATTTATAATGGTATTCGTCTTAAAGTTGTAGATGGGTATCAGAGAAAGCAATGATGTTCGCGCTATCTGCTTCTATGTTTATATTTCTTTTTATATTACAAAGATTGAATTGATCATCAAAATTTGTTTAATGAACTACAGAGTACAGAAAAGCCACAGATACTTCAATTATGTGATTTCTAACTGGTATTTCACATATTGTCCTGATGAAAATTCTATTTCAACCCTTACTTGAGTGTTTGGTTATCACTTATAACATTGAAATAACTAGACACAACACAGTTCGACATATTTCTATCAGGGTATAATTTATACGTAGAACTTAAGAATCTGAGACTATAAATCTTTTACATAATTATGTCTATATTGGGATGCAACTTGCCAATGGCACCCGATCCCACCTCTGGATGTCCAGAGGTCCATGTTCGTCCAATGTTCTCTCTAGATTTGTATATTGCCTCCTAGATATCCCAAAGAAAAAATAATCTGGTATCTGTAATTTTTATAATCAAAACAGTACAATGAGTGCTGTTATCAGTAAATGAAATGTATTAAAAAATTCAGTTCATACAATTCTGTGAGAAAACATCTGTAACACATATATATTAATTTTAAATATTTGATTTAAGCATTACGCCCATAACTTCACCGTTGTTATCATCAATGATGTGTACTTCCGTTTATGTTTTATGTAAACATTATTAACAATGCCAAACTTTTAGTTTTTCAAAAGAGGTCAAACAAATGCTCAAAACGATCACTCCTGTCAATAATACTTTATCAGTAGAGTTTGAATTGAATATAGATGTATATTTCCGAAAGTCAGATTGGTATCATACAAGGACAAATAACAAATCAAGCTTTATTGCCAAATCCGTCTAAGAGAACCCACTGTAAACCATTACTCCCGTAACTAATTTTTAAATACAGCATATAGTCTTTTCTCACATGCTTCATAATGGGCACGATTGGCTCATGTTTTTTGGGTAGTAACCTGGTATGAATTATTAGGAGACTATGCCATTCCAGAATAAATTGCAAAACATTAACAGTATAACTGCAGATACTGGTCATCTTAATGGCTTTAAAAATAGCTTCAGATCTTTAAATTGTCAAGTTTTAATAAAAAGTGTGTTTCATGTCTTTAAATGAAGCATGGGTTTCCGTGTTATTGATTATTATTTTGATACATATTATTTTAGAATTTAATAACCTACTTCGGACTGTCATGTGACAGGAGTTGAACAACGTGATTGGCTGAATCCTGTTGGAGGTGTGATAAATATCTATATTGTCATAATGTGAACATCAGAATAATCGAACTTAGTACAAATGCCTTTTTTATCGACAGAAACGAAGAGTACTTTTACTGCGATCTATATTCTTATCCTTCAACTTGACGGTAAAATTTTCGACCACACATATTCCTGACTCACTGTATAGTGTATATGTACTTGTGTTTGTAAATAATTCGTGTACATGTGTATTCGGCTTCTTTAACTTTCAAATAAGTTCCTGTCACGGTAGTGATATATTTTACATATCGTATTGTCTTACAATGCGAATACTCTATATTTAGCCTAGTTATTCAAACAATACAAATTGTTGGTGTGTTCATATAGTGTTTACAGTAGATGGTAGTAATATTATACATGTTATCTACTTTTTATATTTTGTTGTGCTGCTTTTATTTCAAAACATCTTATAGAAATATAAAGAGTCGAAGTAAGAAGGTACCGACCTTTGATCAGAAAAAATATCGAATTCAAACTTATTTACTTCAAACCTAAAATATACACAACAAAACAGCCCAAATGTTCATTAAAAAGGTAATATGGTAATTTAATGAAGGTTTGTCGGGGTGACAGCCAGCAGAGGACGCTGACTCCTTCCGGACATCTGGTCTTATCTCGTTTGGGATTCGCAATTGTTATTCATGTTTAGACTATTTGCACATGTAGTTGGTCGTGTTCTAATGGATTTGAGTTTCGATTATTTATTGGTACTCATTTTTATTTCATATGATGTATTTGTAAATAGAGGCAGAGTGAACAAACACGGACAGTCGACAAAAATATATAAATGTGGAACCATATATATATATATATATATATATATATATATATATATATATATATATATATATATATATATATATATATATATATATATATATATATATATTATCCATCTATTCTTCCTTGCGATTCTATCTTTTTAACGTCCAATGCATTATCATCATCTGATAATTGTTTTTAGAACAAATGTCTATTGCAAAGTGTCATATATCGCGATATCTCGCCAAAGGTGATCGTTGTCAATGAAGCGGTTTATTGGTCGCGAGAAATCACCAATGTGAAGCCAGGCAACATAGTAAAATTATTATAAATATACATAACGCTTGTTTCAGAATGATATGAATGTATGTTGATCGTTAGGAAGTGTAGAAATGATATGGTCATTATCTGACAACAGTGTCCTGGTAAGGTCAAGGGCCATGCGGAAGTGAGCATCTCAAGTCAAACAGATAACTCCGTGAGTCCACAATCACTCTCAAATCAGATCAAGTGATGACTATCTCCTCGTCACTATCGGTATGGACGGTAATAAACTATCGAATAAATAACTAAGTACAAGCCAGGTCATTATATCGACCATAACATTTAATACTGGTTTGTTTGCCCCATTATATGAAAAAATAATATAAAGTATAGTATCCTACGTAATAACTCTCTCTCTCTCTCTCTCTCTCTCTCTCTCTCTCTCTCTCTCTCTCTCTCTCTCTCTCTCTCTCTCTCTCTCTCTCTCTCTCTCTCTCTCTCTCTCTCTCTCTCTCTCTCTCTCTCTCTCTCTCTATATATATATATATAAGTCGTCCACTGTATCGTTCAATGTCTTAATCAACAATCTTCATATTTTGACATAGTATACGTTTAGTCTATGTTGTTATATTATCATTGTGATGTGATGGTATAATTCTATATTAATCATATATAGTGTGACATTTGATTTGCACTTTCATCGTTAAAGTGTTAGCCAATTTGCCACTTATTTTATGATTACTAATTATTTTCTATACCATTTAAAAAGATGCATGTTTCACAAGATTATGGATGTAATTTACATAGTGTGGCTTAATATTGTATCAAAATATCAGCAGTAAGGAAGAGCAAATTATTTCAAGATTTCGATTTACATTTAATATGATACTGCGAACTTCTAATAAAGGCTCAAATCAGTTTTTTTTATAACAAAAATCGTGTAGTGGATTTCTAATAGATGTGTCGTTCTGTAGTCTCGCAGGCTACAAGTATGTAAATATGATACTATTATCAGAAACATTTAAAGAGACCTTTGTAAGAAATTGACATAAATATCTAAAACCTATCTATGTTCATCTAAACCTATAATGAGATTCTTGTTTTGTAGGGACGTCTATGCTAAAAGGGTGCGTATTTTGCTACATAATTACAAAAAGTGATGTCAGGAAATTGTATCACACTTATAGATATTAATTACATTAAAAAAGATACAAAGTGAATACTATTTTGTATTTACTGACTTTTATTGTTGTTTCAGATGAAATTATATACGGGTGGATCAAGAAATTGATTCTAAACTACCTATGCAAAATGACCGTTATTTTAACGGCGCACGGTAAAAATATATGTGCATTGTTAAGAAGCGTGGGAAAATAGTCTTATGAATCTAAATGATGTTGCATGTATCTGCGTTTTATATCTCTTTTACAATAAAAAGGTAAGTAATTGGTTAGATATGCCAAACGACGTGGTATAGTATTACACAATTATAATATATGCCTGTTAGAATTCTTATAAAATATTTGTCAGATAATCAAAAGGCTGTATACACTCTGTGACTGATACTGCAGCTAATATGTATTTTAAAACGTTTAAAGTGCGCAGGAAATACGGTAAGGTGTCATGTGTATTTTAAAGGCAACCATAAAATAGATGATCTTATACCTTTAATTTATTTAAACAATCGCTATGTTTTCTAGATACTAGATATATTTAATGTCTGCAAACATTATCGTTTATAAATAGACTTTATTATTATTCAATTGAAAATTAGATACATCACAAAGTGCCAGTGTATGTATAAAACAATATTCCTTAGTTCATCCCTCAGGATTATCACATTCTCTTTCTTTGGGGTGGTAGACATGTAAAAAGAAAATGCATAGCTACATCGTCATTAACATTTGTACCCAGGTACAATAAACAGTAACGTACTTTGGAGCACATGTGTCAATTGACCAAATGGTACGAAACAGGGTGCTATTGATCGACAGAGAATGATGTCTCCTCTATAACACCTAATGCCACCACTAAAGGCCTTGTTTGTGTTTAATTCACCATGTTTATATAACTGTCTTATCCTTTGCAACTAACATTTGGGCATCCGTACTTATATATGCATAGTCTTGATTATGTGAAAAACATATTTAAGCGATTTTCTCAATTCTTATTTATTCCAAAAAGGAATGAAAACCTCCTAAACTTGTCACATTTCAGTTTGTTTAGGAAAGACAAGTTTTGTTTGCCTGGATGCTTACAATTTACAACTTTACACATGTTTATTAATGTCTAAAGTCATGTTTGGAATGTTGTGTTTGTATAATCGTTGTCCTTTTGTAACTGAAATAAATGAAAAAAGGCAGACATAATCACCATCAACATTAATACATGAGTCGATCATGGGACAGATATAAAATAAAAGATTTGAAATGATAATGAAAGCGAATAACATATTTACATTAAGTTGTCTATAGGGCTGCCTGCTGTAGTTCATTTGCTAAAAAAGTTCTTCTCACAAGCGGAAGGTCTAGTTTCGATTCATTGTTCTGTTAATCCCAGTACTTAAAAAGGTGCTTCGGACACGAGGGGGGAGTTGTATTTTTTGGTAAAATGTGTAACGCTTTACAAAAAACTTGTGAAGATTCCATATGAAATGTAGAAATCATAAATATCAGGTGCCATGTATATTTAGAGCATCCACTGTTGATCGTCACACCACCACAAGTCAATAATCAAATCCAAAATATCAGATACCAAAGATTAAATCTTTAGGATGTGCAGAATACATATACAAATCTGGTGATATTGGATAAAAACGGACGTCTGTAAATCCATAGGTGGGATCAAGTGTCATGGAGGAGTAAGCAGCCCCTGCTGACCGATCACAACCGCCCTGAGACAAAATTAAAATTCAAAGGAAAGAAGTAAGGAACAAATCCTCGTCACAGTTGATAGAGACAAATCAACAACCGCTGTCGAAAAGGTAACTCAATATTTCATTAAGGGAAGCACATTAATTGCAAACTAGGTCGTAACACTGACCATGAAATTTGTGAAATTTTGATATCAAAAGCGATTTTTGTTATCAGTAAGAAGTTTGCTTCTGTATGTGAAATGTTCATTTGCTGATTATTCCCTGACATATCGGATCATTTGTGAGATATAAACACCATTTGTAGTCGAAAAAGGAAACATTGCTTCAAAGTTGTGGAAATTTAACTAAAGAAAGAGCCAAAGTCATCTCATTTGTCGTAACGCGTAAACTGTAATTTTCCTGTATTTGTATATCGTAAGTAAATGTATAATTGGAAGCAAAATACGCTTGGTTTTGTCTCGTTTTTAATTTCTAGTCCGTTGGAATATGTCGTATTTATGTAACAGTAAGTATTGTCATAATTCTGATGAGGATTCGTTCCTCACGTATTTCATTTGGACTTGACTGTGGACTCAAGGCGTTTGTGACCGGTCGACAGGGGATGATCATTCCTCCATGGCACCTGATCCCACCTCTTGGTTTCCAGAGGTCCGTGTTTGTCCGTGGTCCGTGTGTTGAATGAAATTGATGTTCCTGAAGGGATTTAGAACAGCGTTGAAACAGAAAAACATAATTTGCTCTTATAATTTGTAAAAAAAACATTTTGTAAAAGTATTCTACAAGGTTTGTTTTGTATAGGGACATTATCATATCCTATTTTCCTATGTAATTTTCTTCTGTATAAAGAAAACAAACAGATAATAGTTAATGTAAAGTTTATTGTCATAATTAAAATGATTAAAATGATATGAGTGATGATCATATGATCATGACGTATATCAGATGAACATATCATTTGCTTATTGCAATCGTTCGTCCCTTGCCTAGAAGATATTGCACATATTGCCGTAACCCTTGGGCAAAATGATATTGAGCTGTTAATTTATCACTTCCGTGTTAGATATGTTAAATATACCAAAGATACAAAGTGAATATTATCCACCATCTCTTTTCCAATTTGTGATATAGTAAGAAGGACATAAAATGTTTCAGATATGCTACAGTAAGTGATATTAGATAGGATATGCAAATTACAGTATACTTATCGGAAGTAAAGACACATGCTCATGTCATTTGAACCAGCTGATTTTATATCACGAGGTACTGTCTATTTGCAGCTGTGAACAGATGGTACCATTACGATTCTATAAAAACATTCAACAGAAATATATCAACATATCTTTGTTTTCAGAAATCTGTATCATTATAATGGCACACCAGAATCACAATAATGAGATAAACCTTTTTGCCAATTCAATATATGTGTTCTGTTAATACTAGTTATGAAAAAAAAACCAGTTTTAATTGGACAATAAATAAATGGACCACTTTTTATTTTGTCATCGCAATCTAAATTAACTTGGGAAAGAAGCAGATTTTGCTATGCAAAATGTCACGTTAACACTCATTATTGTCTATCATCGATTTTCTCGGGAAAACCTAGGTTTAACTCATTTTTGTGATTTAGATGCAAATATACCTAGACTTCTTTCAGTTAATAAAATATAAGATTTAAATTGACACGACGGTAAAATAAAGTTTAAGTGGGAAAAACTAGATTTAGGTCATATTTATATATATATATATCTTCTGTCGCTCTGGAAACGTAAGGTAGACATTGTAATTGTAATTCGTTGTTCCTTTTGATCATTGGAACAGCACTCAAAGTATTAACGTACATAACACAATAAACTCATATAAGCATTACTTCCTTCCTAACGACAAGTCCATTATTTCTGGGAGATTATTATTCTTGTTTTCTTCTGCGAATTTAAATTGTCGTTTATCATAAAATTTTAACAGTATAGGATTTTGAGGATGAAAGTTTTTCATGTGAACAAAATGTGACCCTGGATCACCTGTAGTATGACCACAGTCTTCACAAACATAAAGCTTAGTACGTCGTTCCTTATAGGCAAATTGAAAATCAAGTCCATGTACTTTACGTCCGTGTGACTCTAATGAACATCGCTGTGTGAATGCCTTACCGCATCTCTCACATTTATACGGACGTACACCTAAAACAACAGAAGATTAAGTGAAATTGTTAAAAAGGTTATAAAAATGACCACTGTTACATCAGTCATATATATCAAACTTTGCTACATCGGGCTTATCTTAAAACATTTTTATTTTAATGTAATGGAAATTTATTGGAATTTACAGACGAGTATTTGAAACTCAGAATATTGTCGCCTTGGCGTCATTTAAGTACGTGCTATCAATATGATATACTGAGATAACGCTAAAAGTAGTGATACAGAATTGTCAAATACATCTATATAGATTTCTAGATATTGACTAGCTCATTTTGATTCAAGTAATGCACGGTGATGAGCTGTTCTTGTGCAATGAACCACCTAACATCAAGATCCCAAATATTTTATACTAATGGATACAATACGTTGTAATGATATCTAAGATATCTCAGATTCCCACTTAACTGATAAAGTGGGAGCGATCCACGGGTTGTACCTCAACTCGAAATGACTGGAGAAAATGTACTTTCCTCGGAATTTTTCTATGATTAGATAATCTAGAATTTTTTTAATATACAAAATAGTTCTCCCCGATATTCCGCCATCTTTTGTTTTTCCTAAATTTTGCGGTATAATGGGTTTGGAAATTATATATATATATATATATATAATTTAAGTTATATATATATACACATAGCACAAATACAGAAACAAGGCACCTACAAACTCACCAAGCCCCGACTGGGGTTCGAACTCACGACCTACGGCACCAATCGCCTGACTCCCATGCACGACGTCCTAACATCTAGGCCATCTAAGCATTCACTAAAGTGAATGTCTCGACAGCGGTGAGTAGAATTTCGAGCATGAGAATTCGGTCGTAGAGAAAGAAGTGAAAGTTATGTAATAATAATGTAAATGATAATAGATCGATTAACGATGCATATAGTGTAGAGAAATACAAGTACAGATAAAGCACAAATATCAGTACAACATTGAACATTTACTATGAATCTTGAATCAGAAATTATACTATTTGCGTAAACCCCGGCCGGGGTATGGTGAGATTGTAGTTGACTTGTTATTTCTGTACTTGTGCTTTATGTATGATTTATTTACCCAGATAGTATCATTAACTCTGTTTCACGAAGTGAAATGTTTAGTTGCCTTTTCTTTGGCGGTTGTTGATACGTCTGTACCAATTGTGACGAGGATTCACTCCTCACGTATTTCATTGGACTTGACTGTGAACTTGCGGCGCTTGTGACAGGTCGACAGGGGATGCTTACTACTTCATGGCACCTGGTCCCACCTCTTGGTTTCCAGAGACCCATGTTTGTCCATTTCTACCGGATTTGTATCTATGTCCTGGACATTCTATTGATTTATACGTTGGTATCTGAGATTCTGATTCAAGGTCCATAGTAAATGTTCAAAGCTGTAGTGATATTTGTGCTATATATATATATATATATATATATATATATATATATATATATATATATATATATATATATATATATATATATATATATATATATATATATATCAGAGTATTTTGTATATTTTCGTACCTGTATGGGTTCGGGTATGCCTCTTGAGATCAAAGGTATCATTAAACCCTTTCCCACAAAACGTGCAAAGGTAACGTTTAATTTCACTGTGACACTTCAGGTGTCTGTTTAGTAGTCTTTGTAGGTGGAATGATTTACTACATATACGACATACAAATTTATCCCCATCTAAAAAAGAAAAAAAAAACAAAACAACTGATTAAGCCACAAAAATGGACAATTATGTAGAAATAAGCAATGTCAATGTCGAAAATTAAAGATTGCGTTATTTTTTACTGCCCGTTGTCAACAAATCGTCAAATGCTATTTAAAAATAAGATTTAAATTTTTAGTTTACCTGAACTCTCGCAAGGGTATTTGTCATTTTGTACGTGAGCAATAATTGGATTTTTTATCCCATATCCACCGTTTATAACTTCAACTCCTTGAAGAATGGATGGCTGCAAGGTAAATAAAACCATGTATGTAATTCAGTAAGATATTAGCCCTTTTTCAAATTATCCATTTTAATAGTTTACTAATTGCTGATGCTCGAAATATCTGTTTCTATATATGAAGTTTCATTTCGAAGAAAGAATTAATTACAGTGAAATACCTTCATATAAGGAATTGTTGTTTCTGTAAATTTACTGCTGATTTCCGTTTTCCGTGGCGATTCCGGTTTGACGAAGGTTTCGGATAGTATTCTTCCTCCTTCAATTGCTGATTCTGACCGAGGGCTTGGAATTGTTGGTATACTTGGGGACGAAGGTGAACACAATTCAGGATAGCGGAAAGAGAAAGGCATAATCGGTGAAGTGGCTTCCGGAAAACATCGATTAAAAGTAGTGCTCCCCGGAGAATGTAACATTAAATTGTACATTTTGTGTTCGTAAGGAAATGGAAGAAATACAGGCGTTTTTCTGAAAACTTCTGTGGGAAATGACGGATTTTGAGATTTAGAACATTCCATTTTGTCAATTGAGCAGCAGTTATTAGTCACAATTGTATCCATCTCTGTAATAATAATAATAATAATAATAATAGCTAGCGATGTTTCATCGCTGATGCTTAAATGATATAAAACTATACATTTTAAAAAATTATACACATCATTTTATATAAACAGATTTAACTGTCCCATGTATAGGGAAAGAAGGTTCCAATATTATAAAAATGCATTTCACATGAATGAATGTTTATATACTTTGTATATTGAATTAGTTTCAAGTGCAAGTAAGTCGTAGTTGAAGTATCTGGAATTTTATTCACTCTGTCTGCGAACGATTAAATTCAATTTATACAGAAAACGAGAATATGCAAGATAATCAAAGATAAAACACTTTCATATAATTGTTTCAAGCTTGACAGAGATAAACCCTGGAAACAAAAGACCAAACTTTATGCCGTAACAACTCTCTAGTCTGATGTTTAACTGTAGTTTTGCATGTTTATGCATTAGATATATGTTATACTGCAAATGTATCTATCTATCGTTATTACTGAAATATAATTCCCAAGGAAAAGTTTTATCACTTTGACTAGCAAAATGACAACTTTTGTCGTTATATCACATACGATTATGAACTTTAGGTTGCTTGTCATGCAACACCTATACAGAACATAGTTTTTGTAAGTTTTTGCTTTTGTAACTTAAAGCAATGTTTTAGTAGCAGATTTGGGTACAATTCACAAAATGTATTTAGGCTTTATCAATTTGCAAGTCACGATGACAACAGGATAGAAATCACGAAATACAATATGTAACATTATGATCTTTGTTATGCAGTACAATGATATAGATGAATGTGTTGTTTGAAACATGTAAACTAAAGCCTTCAGTGAAATCTAATTGTACTGTCTTACAATAGTTAGAAACACTTAAATGACGATGAGACACGAAGGATACAACGGCGTGTAAATATAAATTCTTCTGCAAGTACCTACCAGGAAATATTTATTATTTATTATTATAAAACGACCCATAAAATGTATCCATTTAGAAATATTGTTGCACCTGGCTTGGATGTTTCCAATTCATTGTAATTTATGAAAATACCAATACTATCTGTTTTTGACATCTTTAGTTAAATAAAACAAATGGCTAAATGCAGACAATGATCAAACCATATATCAGGTACCTAACTACAGTTGAGGGTCAGTTATCCATATATTTATACAAACAGAAATGCATAATGTAAAGAGGGAATAGTGTTCTTTTTATTTAATGGTAAGAATACGCACATGTAATATGACATGTTTATCTCTGCTTTATGTAGGTATCGAACTCAGCGGTATATACGTCATGCTATCAGGGGACGCTGACTCCCCTGGTCTCACCCTGTTTTGGATTTCGCAGTATATCTTCAGGTTGATACCAGTTGCATATGCATATATTAGTACTCGTATGAACTTGGTGTTTCGATTATCCAATGGTACTTCTTCACTTTAATTGTATTTAAAATTTTTAACTGTAAACCGAAAACTATCAACAAAAATATGTTGGCCTCAGGAGTTAGGTCGTATTATATTTAATAGATTAAGTATGTAGCATACCTGTGTAAAATGATATTTTCATGACTTTCCTTTAAATTTTTTAATACAATTCAACAGATTTATATTTTTTGTGGTGCTGAAATATAAATGTTTTTTTTATTCTAACGTACTTATAATTTTATCTGTCTTTGAGTTTTAAAATCAGATGAGAAATCATTAATCATACAAAAGCTTCAACGGCTACAGTTCCATCAATCGATGATGTCTTACATTCAATGCTTATTGTATAACAGTTCAAAGTCGCATCTGGCGAAACATTCATTTGCACTGCTGAAGTCGATCTTTTGATGAAGGGACAGTAGATGGGTTAAAACACTGCAGAACTGTATTACCGGACCCGCCTACTAAATGTCCGATCAGACATTGGATCTAGACAGAGAATTATCATTCATGCAATGTGTTCATATAAGAACAATAAACTTCTCTGCTTGTTAACAAAGTTTGAACTAAAAAAATTGATAAGTTTTTGTTTCACATTATAAATGCTGTCATCAATTACCAAATTTGCCCTAGATCTGTTCTTACAAATCGGAATGGTTAGAATTACATTTGAAAACGACAGTCGTAAATTTCCAAATCACCGTAATAAAAAGTTGTTTTACCTAATTCTCACTGATTTACTGAATATTTATTTCAAACGATCTCTTTATTTCCCATAAAGGTATTTGAAGGCGATAAATAAATTAAACTTTAAATACATTTTACCACTGATGCTAGGGTTACAACGGCTTTAATGAAGCGTGAAAACCGCTATCCCACGCTATTAATATGCCATCTCTGTCAAAACTATTTACACAAACTTCTTCGAATCAGTGACGATCGTTGTATTGTACAATGTAATTATTTTTGTTTATCACTGCGCCTAGAGCTCTTTTAATTTTGTTATTCTCAAGCATTTTCTTTCATTTGAATTCCATTCTAAATTACAAGAATAACGGGAAAATATTACAAATAGCCGAGAGGAGCGTTTAGTTATATATGATATAGGGGTGTAACTAGTTAGATATATCGACAGTCTTGTAAGACAATATGTCTCTTGAGGGGGACCAGTTGTCTTTTGACGGGTAAAGTATTGCTGCACTTTCCTCTTCACACCCAAAATAGTGGCTGCCACCGTATAATTGGTATCGGGTGTAAAACATCAATAAACAAACATTCAAGACAATATGTTACCGACAATGCATTACAATAGAAATTAACATGACCAGTTTCTTTTTGTGGTAGTGTTTTAAAAACAGGTTCTGTTTCTTCATATGGTTTAATCTGTTCATCTAAGTGAATAAGAAGAGACGAGTCTCCGTAACAAAACTAACAGAGTCGTAAGACTTTTAAAACTACCCTTTTAAATTCTACGTTGAGGCAGATTTTAGTTTGATTAGAGATTATCAGTGTAAAATCTGATATTCTGATCTAACCATCTTCATTTAACAACTCAAAACTAAAATCTAAGGTTATAATGAACACAAAGTTGAACCTTGTTTCTCAAAAGTGGGATTGTACCTTCCACGAGTACATGAAATCCACCACATTTAGTTAATTTTTCAATTATGAATATCTAAAATACTGAAAAACGGGATAACAAAATGAGAGAGGCTAGATTCATGCGACAAATGGGATATTTAAGTAAAATTCTTATCATTAGTTATTCAATAGCAACCGCTTCTTGCTTCTTGCAAATGATATATGTATGGAAAGCGGATATATCCATAAAATAATATTTGAAAGAGAATGTATCTGAAAGACAAAAAAATGATAGCTAGATTACTAGTACTACATTCATACTGTCAAGGGGATACCCTATATTTGGTATATTGACGAATTTTATAGATCTGTGATTTTAAGAGACAGTGAATATGTTTTTGACGAAGTTAATACATTAATACATTATCAACTGTTATTTATACTATTTCTGACTCATAAATTTAACAAACAGCGATCGTATCAGGAGAGAGAAATTAAACCTCTATCAGGAAGTCTTGACTATGCATAGACAAAAATTCTCACCTCTAGTCCTTGCATTTCTTTCTGGCTTGTTGGCGTTATCATATTTTTTGTCATTAGATGATAGCTGGTCTCCGTTGTGATGCGACTGCACATACTTTACGTCCAGAGCTAACTTATTGGGTCTAGCACTATGATTTCGTACTAGGAACGATTTTGGCATTTTGTACGTCTCTCAGTGTTTTTTTTTTCAAAAAGTATTGTTTTATCCAAAATGGTGAATTTTTACGTTCATATGGCTTTGATTGTCATCGACTACTGTATCTCACTACTCAGAATTTATTCAGTCATGACAAATGTCCTAAAATTGCATTAAATCGTTTTAATAACACTTATTTGAGATGAAGAATAACAGTAAAACGGCGAAACTTTCATCTTTTATACGATGTTTACCCTGGCGTAACATTATCAAGCAAACGCCTCCCCTCCTTTTGATAGACAAGAGTACTCGCATCACCCTCTAACTGTATCTTCTAACGTAAATAGAAGAATTTACGGTTCAAAGAACCAGTTACTGTTGCTCTCCTTTTGTTACCTGTATCTACCACCTGAAATGAAATTTACCTGTGTAAAGGGTATAGGTAAATGTATATTGAATGGTATCAGTAGCCATCTAAACGTGTATGTTAAACATCAGAATATGTTTTAAGACAAACATTTAAATACAGGAGTGTTCCAAATATGTTTATGAAATCTAAATATGATAGTAATAATATTAAAGAAATAAAGTGTAAAAAAAAAAATTAAAGTATTTAATATTTCATTTCAAAAATGAAAATAAGACACTCCTCAGAACATTAAGTAAGCCCTTTAATAAAAATTTAACATCCCATAGAAATTCAAAATCATTTAATTGCATTTAAAGATACCTTTAATTTGTCCCCATTTCCACATAATATCAACGTAATTCATAAATAAAGGTATTTTGCTATAATTAACAGTTTAAAGGTATTAATTACAGGTTTACTGGGTCCAGAATGTGGGTGATATATGCAAAGACGTCATTTTCAGTGAGGTGAATTAAAGCACCTTTAATCTAATTGATACTCGAATTATTAAGTATTGATTGTTTTGCACCAAATGTTTCTATGAATCTGTACCCATTAGTTTTATTCGGTCATTCAATACTAAAACCAATTTGAATTTACAAAACAATCGTAAATAAGTCTATAAGACAATATACAAAATGTGGTTGAACACATTATGGGGACTTTCATAAGTGGTATCAGGTCGTAGAAAGCAACTGTGATATCCTGCCGAGTGGTCAGGTTATACACTTCAACTCAGTTGAAGAAAATAGTAATAACTTTTGTTTGACTTACTGCATTACTTTCAACATGTCAATGTCATCATTTGACTAGAGAGTGGACCAAAAGGTACCTTTTCAATTTTTGGAATAAATGAAGATCTAATGGAGCCATCCAGAGGATGGTGAATCACTCTCCAATCATATCATATCCAAGTCTTCCTTGAAAGATCCGTAACGTTGACCTCTTCTGTTAACAACATTTCAAATAGGTCGGCGATCTGGATCAAACCTAGGACCTTCCGCTTCTGAATGCTCTTTCGCAATTATATTTATCATATTCCCTGATATAAAGAATAGAAGTAACTATACAGTATAATTGTTTTTATACGTATTTTAGCTTTGTGAGTCACATAATTATTGCATGTATATGACTTCACATTATTTACATTAACGAGTTTGAACTAGATCTTCTCGGTTAAAAGTAGTAGTTTATCAACATTTAAACCTCGTTTTTTATTATTGAATTGCACTAACTGAAGAAAACTTAGATGTAACCACGTCAAAATCGTTAATATGTTTTAAACACGAAAAAAATCTGCCCCCAAATCACATTAATGAGTAGTAATGTATTTTTGCGATCTATTTCTCAGTTTCATCTTTTAAGAATAGTTTTTGTCCAGTTAATTCGAATTTCTTTATAAAATCACATTAATGCGTTAACCTTAGTTCTTCTTCCATCAAACTTTTTTTCTCGAAAATCACATTAACTGGAAAACAGCTAGATTTAACTCGGTAATGTGATTTCGATATAGTACCCTATAGGCGTAAGTTTTATAAATGTTAAGTTAAGACACACAAAATTCAACGATGTTGAAAATACAAAAATATATAGAGGGTATTTGCCAATGTTTGATGGATAACTTTTTATTTCATCGCATGAGGCATAAAAATACATAGCGTAGCTCGGGTGTTAGATATTATTCGTCTGCTTGGCAATATGAAACAAGAAGGCTATTCATAAAAATTCTCAAACTTCTGTCTATTACAGTTTCAAGAACAGTTTAATTCTTTGGCTTGTGAAATGTAAACAAACCACTTCAAGTTTTGATTGAAATCGATTACCACCACCGAGAAGATAGTGCATTAATACTATGAAAAATAACAATTAAAGAGCAAATTTATTTGATTGATAGATACATACATTTCTCCGCCAAAATCTAATAAATGATATGATTTGTATATTTTCTTTGAATGGTGAACAGTGTAGAAAAAAAAGATGCACATCAGTCGAACAATAACATAACATTGTTGTCAAGGATGAAACCCTGTCTGTACAAGTTTTTTTTAACATAACAAGTTAGATAAGTTATAACTACTGTTTGTACAAAAATGAAATACCCTGATAAATGGAAATCAAGAAGGGTATTTAATTTTTATAAGAATAGCGGCTATAACAAGCATGAAAAGCCGATACTTTTCAAGATTTTTTTCGAAACTAAATAGCCCTTACACAATAAACCCAATGCGACACATTTTGATACATTTATAGCGTCACAATTAAAATTGCCAGTCAAATATTTATATAAATATGACATCACAGTCTAAGAACGTCAAATTGTTCACATAAATAGCGCGAGTCAGTCATTTTGGGATAAATCAGTTCTAAGTTCCCTGAAACATCTTGAAAATAAATATTATTCATATAATTAGTGAAAAGAAATATGTCACAAGTGCTATTTTTTGAAACTATTATTCCATAAAGTAACAATGAATCTAGGGATGTTTCGGATAATGTAAACACCGTGAAAATTTATTTAGCATTACCTGAACTGAATGTTCATTTCATAGGGATACATATGCCAATGTAACTGATTCTATATAATATAAATATACAGAAGCAAACGTGCGAACCAGTAGGAAGTCCAGAAACAATCTTCAATCAAACAATATACAAGCAGAGATCTCTGGAGAACCAACAGGTGGCGTCAGATGTTGTGTCCGAGTTAGCATTAATGAGAAAACGAATTTTTGTTGAGACATGATACGAAAGTAAGGCACAAAATCCTTTCATGAAACTGAAAACCATTACTGACATAAAATGGAATTGAATGCTGTAATTTTACATAAATATTCCTTTTTTTACTCTAATTCAAATGC
Source organism: Atrina japonica (assembly GCA_030159075.1). Lineage (NCBI taxonomy): Eukaryota > Metazoa > Mollusca > Bivalvia > Pterioida > Pinnidae > Atrina > Atrina japonica. The sequence goes on along the minus strand of BROG01000129.1, from coordinate 1,086,639 downwards.
CTTGAAAAAGTTTCGAAAATACCAAAAACACCTATTGCTTTTTATAGACAAGGGATTTTGATAAATGATTTTAATTAAATAAAGTTCACGATTAAATCGTTTAAATTCCACTAGTTCTCTAAAGCTAAAATAGTCATCTTTTTTACAGTGGTTACTCTTAAACGGATTTTGGATATACTTTCAGATTTATTATTTGGCCTTGTATGATACCACTTTCTCTTTAGAAAAATACATCTATATCTTAAATTGGAGCTCAACTGATGAAGTCTAATTGACAGAAACGATCGTTTTGAGCATTATTACTTTGGTATTATGTTTATAATATCAATACGATCTTTTGGTTGTTTTGTCAAGGATATTTGTTGATATTTCTTTTTACTTGAATTCACATAACGCACATACACGAATATATTCCCCTCACTGTCATATCAGTTTCATCTTTAGCGGGGTTACTAGTCAGTAGGTGATGCTCCAGTTTGTTATTGATATAGGGATATCGAAAACCGCGTTAAATGTCAACGTTCCGCAAATTTTACGGTCGGTATAATAGTCTTGTTTGCGATTACTCTGTTTCACTAAGTGAAATGTTGAGTTGCCTTTTCGTTGGCGGTTTTTGAGACGTCTGTACCAATTGTAACAAGGATTCACTCCTCACGTATTTCATTGACTTGACTGTGGACTCACGGCAGGTGTGACCGGTCGATAGGGGATGCTTACTCCTCCATGGCACCTGATCCCACCTCTTGGTTTCCAGAGGTCCGTGTTTGTCCATTTTTACCGGATTTGTATCTATGTCCTGGACATTCTATTGATTTATACTTTGGTATCTGAGATTTTTTATTATTGTACTAGCATAATATTATAAAAATATCAGATATCGAAGTATAAATCTTCAGGATGTCCAGAATACATATACTAATATAACCTGTTTACTAGTAATTATAAAATATTAACATCAGTTTACCACGTCCATGCAAGATAATCATAAACCTAGGACGACTTTCGCGACTGATATTGAAATTCATTATTACGATATACAATATACAATACAATAATACAATATAATATTACAATATACATGTATAACATTGATAATTATCGAGTCTGTCAAGCTGTTTTTTCCGTTTTATCGAATCCGTTTCATTATCAGATTTCATCAATGATCTAAATAAATAATGTTTGGAAACTTGAATATCATAAGTGTAAGTATTTCTATAATTACAACTTCGTTATAACGTTATTACATTTATTTTGTTTCGTTTGTATCGCAGTTGATAGTACTAAATTTAGTTTTACATGAGAAATAGCATTTTCCGTTCCCGATAAAAGCAATATAACTTGATGTGAGTGCACCTGTGGGTTGTACTCCGCAAATCCGACACTCTGTTTGGGCTATTATGCTATGAGTATTTGACCCGTGACTCCGGCGAGCTGAAATCAGATGCCCTTGGTATAAAATTAGCATAAATTGTCAAATTTTTCTCTGCTTGTTTTTGTTTAAATCCTTTCAATTTGAAAATCGTCCAATATAAAGAAGGCTAAGAGTATAATGCTGCAATAACTCTAACTGTAATTCTAACGCAGTGACAGTGTAATAAAATAAAATCTGAGCTCAAGAGGTCCTAAACCCTTGTGTCGGCAAACATTATTTTCTTTTTGTATACGTTTTTTGTCATTTATGACCACAAAAATATGGTGCAAAGAGAATTAATGATCTGTCATCTTAGACATGTGCTTCTCATAATAGAGACATAGTTCGCAGCATCTGAATCTAAGTCAAACTGATACCATTCATATCTTGTCCAATTATTACAAATGGGTGAATTCAAAAGGTGGGATGTTTCGGGTTTTTTAGATTAATATCAATAGATGTATGCCTGTGCTACAACAATTAAAAAGATTCCATGTAATCGTAAACCATGAATTCTGTAACAATTGTGAAAGTATAAATTCATAAAATCATAGCAATGTAAGCAAAATCAATTGATTTTAACAACAAAAATATCAAATAAGTGTACATGGAAACTATTGTTTTTTTTAAATAAGATTATTGAGATAATACTATAATAACTCGGAAAGAAAATGATCGTACATATGGCTATATGAAAATTAAAAATATATGACATATGTATTTTGTTGCGCATGAAAAACCTTATTTGTCAAGGACCACTCGGATTCCAATAACAAGTGCACTGAAGACGATATTATCAAGATGCTGGGGTTTCTAATAGACAACATCTTCGTGGTTTTTGCGGGAAAAGTTTTCCAACAGATTGTCGGCATTCCAATAGGTACCAATTGTGCACCTCTCTTGGCTGACATATTTTTGTAGTCATATGAAGCGGAATTTATACAGTCTCTGCTCTCGAAAGGAAACAAACAGTTAGCATCACGGTTCAATTTTACTTACAGGTATATCGAAGATGTTCTGTCCATAAATTATTCAGAATTTCAGAATTAACCTCGGCCAGATGTTTCCTGTTGAACTAGAGATCAATGAGACGACAGAGAGCAACACATCTGCTTCCTACCTAGATGTACTCCTTGGAAAAGACTGTCAACTACACACATCCCTCTATGACAAACGAGACGATTTGAATTTCCATATCACAAACATCCCGTTTCTAAGGAGTAATATTTCATCTCCTGCCTATGGCGTTTTCATTTCACAACTTATATGTTATGCCAGGGCATGCTCTTCTTATGAATGTTTTATTCTGAGAGCTGAACGACTAGCCAATAAACCACTTACACAAGGTTACTTTGTTGACCGCTTGGAGTCGTCGTTCAAGAAGTTTTATGGTAGTTTTTTTCGGGGATCTTGTTAAACATTATGAAGTCCCCCTCTCAGAGATATTAAATAGTATTCTGGATCACGGCCACAGACAGTGACTCCGTTTCACCAATTATGCTTTTTAACGAACTTGACCTCATCACCAAACTTGACCTTTTTACCGAACTTGACCCTTCATCGAACTAGAAAGGTGTCCATGGAACATTTGCGACGGATGTGGCATGCCAGCAGAAGACGCTGACTCCTTCCTGACATCTGGTCTTATCCCGTTTGGGATTCGTAATTGTTCTTCATGTTGAGACCATTTGCACATCTAATTCGTTGTGTTATAATGGACTTGAGTTTTGATTATTGATTGCTACTTCTTCAATTTTATTTCCTATAGACCATAAGTCACTTACAAGTTACTCACATTAATAAAAACAACGGGTCTCTTCTTTCGTGTAAATAAAAAATTGCGTTTCCTGGTTTTGGTATTGTACTTTGATATTAGGTTTATAATATTTGTAACATTGTACAAAGTATTTTTCTTGATGCACCTTTAAATCCGCGCCATGCTCTCTCTGTGACTTTATTTTGACACACAACTGTACCGACTCTATCCGATTATCAAATTTGTTTCTTTACGGATCGACCGTAGGCGTAAATGTCATTTATTTCCAAATTGCGTGCTGTAATCTATCAGAATGAGTCCAAGTGCCCAACGCTCTGTAAATAGGAAACAAGAGAATACTGATGGGGATTTTTTATTATATATATTCATTACATTGTATAAATATGAATAGATATTTAATGGTAGCAAAAGTAGGCCATTCACACTGCCAGGTGACCTCTATTGCAAGATTTGTCAATAAGACATATAGACTTATTTAGTTGTTTTTATTGTGTTTACATGTATTTTATATGAATTACATTTTAAGCCATACTCATCGGGTTTCCGTTATGATGGCCGGTTTCTGATGGGGATGGGGGACTTGGATAGTGTGTAAAGACGGTTAAAATATTAAGCTTGAACAAAATGCTTTCTTCCTTTTCACCAGTATGCTGGGGGATATATCCAGCAAATAAAAAAATGGAAAAGCTGCGGTAAATTTTGCTGACATTAACATATTTCATAAATATATCACAAACACATAACACTTGTTTTTGCCCTACCAGAAATGTGTATCTAGATGTCAGTAGATGTGAATGTAGAATTTTAGAATATCATTTTGAATAGTGATTTCTGGCAATCGAGAGTGGTGATCATTCTCAACGCCCATTGTAACATAAAACACCATAAAACATGTGACCAGTGAACGTGTAAGGAAAAGTGCAGTTATTGCATGTTTATTTCAAGATGTTAAAATTTAATTATATGTTCTCGATATAAATCAATCACTCTTTCAAAATGAAGTTGATAATCTTGCAGTTGTGTCAGAGCACGACAAAAATATATAAATTAAGATAAACTAAAAAAGGTAATGTAAAACAGACTTGCGATCTGTGCAAATCAGCTCTGAAGTGAATAGACATGCAATAACATCAAAATTTCAACATTTTATAATTCGAATAATGCGAAAAACTTTGATAAGAAATTTAACAACATTTAATCAATATCAATAAATGGATTATTACCAATCATACAGGTTTAACCTGTAGCGGTGTATATTATATTTGCTCATATGGGCATAATTTGTAGCGGTATATACAAAATCTATCAAAATTCTATTTATAGATTGATGAAATGATTATCAGTAATACACATGTTGAGTCACGTAGTTTTAAAATCCTATCTCCAAACTTAATTGCATTTACATTTTGATATATAAACACCTTAGTGCAATCTTATATGAATTTGTTATTTTCATAATCTTGCTAAGCTGTTTGGAAGCGCTTGTGACATGTAATTTAAACCTTGCAATTGAAACTCTTATATCTTAACTACATTTTACATGATGACTATCAAACTGATGAAGGATGAATATATGGAATGCACACAGATGTCTATCTATCTTTCCATCTATCAATCAATCAGTCTATCTATCTATCTATCTATCTATCTTTCTATCTATCTATCTATCTATCTATCTATCTATCTATCTATCTATCTATCTATCTATCGATCGATCGATCTATCTATCATTCACCTTTCTATCTATCTATCTATCTATCTATCTATCTATCTATCTATCTATCTATCTATCTATCTATCTATCTATCTATCTATCTATCTATCTATCTATCTATCTATCTATCTATCTATCTATCTATCTATCTATCTATCTATCTATCTATCTGTCTGTCTGTCTGTCTGTCTGTCTGTCTGTCTATCTATCTATCTATCTATCTATCTATCTATCTATCTATCTATCTATCTATCTATCTATCTATCTATCTATCTATCTATCTATCTATCTATCTATCTATCTATCTATCTGTCTGTCTGTCTGTCTATCTATCCATCCATCCATCCACCCATCCATCCATCCATCTATCCATCTATCTATCTATCTATCTATCTATCTATCTATCTATCTATCTATCTATCTATCTATCTATCTATCTATCTATCTATCTATCTATCTATCTATCTATCTATCTATCTATCTATCTATCTATCTATCTGTCTTTCTATCTATCCAAATATTTATCTACTTGAATATTTCTTAAAGGATTCAGACATTACACTGACTACAAATCTCGTATTGCATTATTACATTGTCAGATTTTAGGGCGATGTTAAAGTTTAACGGACTATATGGAATGTTGATTTACATAATTACATACAAATCTTCAAATAATTTATTAAAAAAAATGTAATTGAGCTAAAAATAGTTTATTCTCTTCCGTTTTCTGTGTTTATCTACATATTGTTGCGGGGACACGTTAAACCTGTTTAGATTATATTATTCCAAGTAATATCAAACATTTGATTGTATTGTGCTTATAGGTAGGAAGATGTACATTAAAATCTTCTCGAGTTAAATTCTTTATATATGATGGTTGTGGGAATAAAAAGAAACACAAAGTAACAAAGGTGTCTTTATTTATGAAATAAACAAACGGTCGTCGGTGTAGATGATGGCCTTAGACAATGATAGTCTTTTATCTTGTTTTAATAAAATGTATACTACTTTCTAACGGGATTTAAACCAACGGATTTTGCTTAGTAATGACGGGTAATTGGGCTGTTGCTACAAATCTGAGATATACCCTGGTATGAGAGACACAAATTATATATACATCTGACGTCACAATGAAAGCCATGACATGTAAATAAAAAGTAAAATTATAACGTTACTGCTACTTGTCCGTCTTAAGAGGTCTGAGTTGAGATTGTAATTCTGTTGAAACAGACAAATGAATCGTTTCTATTTCAATATCGTAGTTCGAAGACAATAGCAGAAAATTTATCCAAATTATATTAATGTCAAATATATATAGATTCTACTACGAGTGTTAGTTGATTATTATGTTTCCCTAACTCGAGTTAATTAATTTTGAAAATTTGAAACGACACGAGGTTTAACAATGAAGATGTAAAAAAGGAGATTGGGCTATGCAAAAGCTACTTACAACAAACTTAGGGTCATCTAGAACAGCTCACAGATCGGGAAAAAGAGAAAAATAAGATTATATTTAATTCCTACGTCATATCTGTCTTGCTCTAGGAGAGTGAAACATGAAAAATAAATAACTTCGATTAGCACATCCTGGATACTTTCCAACACAAATGCTTAAGAATATAAAAAAAACTCAGATAAATAAGTATAAATAAATAGAATGTCCATGTCATATATACAAATCCGGTGAAAATGGACAAACACGGACCTCTGGAAACCAAGAGAAGAATCCTGAAGATCTATGGCCTCTGATGGTGGGACTGAGACACTGAGGGAAAGAGCTGGAATGGAAGAGATCAGTAACGTCATAAAAAAGGACACATGCCATATTGGTATTATAAAATGGACACCAGAGGGAAAACACGAGAGAGTTAGACCAAAGGAGAATTGGAGAATAACTGAGGTGAGAGGGCTTAAAAAATAGACTTCAAAACATGGACAAATGCAATTAAGGCAATTAAATGAATGGTGAGCACCAACAAAACATTAACAAAACAATATAGCGGATGAATAGCGGAAGGACAGACGGACGAATTAAGACAGGACCGCTTCCAAAATGACATTGACAACTATCATGTCGAAGTAGCTTCATGCCAGTTTTTCAAATGCCTTTACTCATTCAATGTTTGTTTTATGTATGAAGTGTTGACATTCAACATTGTCGAAATTTATGTAGATATATTGTAACATAAACACTAAATGAAAATATGAGCAAATGACAAAAGAAATTGAATTTGTATCACAATACAAAATTCCAAAAGATCGCAATCTGACCTGGCGTGTTTACTTCAGCAGAAAAAAATAGGATATATGTTAAGTAGCAATCGTTGATAGATCATGCAGAATAGAAAATAAATAAATGTTAGAACAAGATGGTGAAGATAGACTATTGAATGTATTTAAAACTAAAGATAGTTATGTATTCAAAATACACTATTAGATAAGCTTAATGCTTATTTTTGGATTGAAAACTGGTGTTTTTGGACACACCCAACAGATTGTAGTCATATGCTGGCACTCAATTTATAACTGAGGGAATAATTAACTGAGACACTTTTATGGCACGCCAAAATCACATTAATGAGTTAAACCTAGTTTTTCTCAGTTCAACCTAATTTTTTTTTCCAGCTAAACCTAATTTTTTTTCAGTAACCTAAATTAACTGGAGAAAAACTAGGTTTAACTGAGAAAAACTAGATTTAACTGCACCAGAATCACAAAAAATGAGTTAAACCTAGTTTTCCTCTAGAAAAACCTGGTTTAACTGAGAAAAACTATATTTAGCTGGCCACAATCAATGAGTATTAATATGATTTTAATTTTTTTCCAGTTAATCCTAGTTTTCCTCCGTTAAATCAAGTTGTTCTCCAGTTAATGTGGAATACCAGAAAAACTAGGAATAACTGGAAAAAATCAGGTTGAACTAAATTTAACTGGAGAAAAAATAGGTTTAACTGAGAAAAGCTAGGATTTAACTCATTGCTGTAATTTCGGCGTGCTTCATCATTTAAACCTAGATTTTCTCAGTCAAACCTATTTTTTTATCAGTTAAGATTAGCTATTCCCAGTAACCCACATTATCTGGAGAAAAACTAGGCTTAATTGAGAAAAACTAGGTTTAACTGCGCAAAAATCACAAAAAATGAGTTAAACCTAGTTTTTCTCGAGAAAAAAATTGTTTAACTGAGAAAAATAGGCCAACCAACAGTTTTAGGTCATAATTGACCTAGGGTAGTTAAAAATTATAGTCACTATCTTTCATCCAAAAATTCCCACGGATGCAAAAATATGTCTGTAAGGGACCTGACTAAATGGAGTGACATCTAGATACCCTTATATTGGTTATGTATATAAAATACCAATAGTTAAAAACTTGATAACATTTATAATGCTGCCTTATATAGTTGCATAACATAAAAATATCATATACCAAAGTCTAAATCTTCAGAATATCCAAGAAACAGATACAAATCTGGTGAATATCGGACAAACACAAACCTCTGGAAATCCAGAGGTGGGATCAGATGCCATGGAGGAGTAAGCATCCCGTGTTGACCAGTCATATAATGTAAATGAATAACACTGAAGATTGAAAAGTTATGATAAACGGAATAATTATCATCTCTTGTAATTTTACCATACATTTGAAAAATTTGACACCCTTTCGCTAATGAGAATAGAATTGAGTACGAGTGTTATTTGTAAAAGTGAGATTATCTGAATGATTCTTTAAGTACAGTCCGAATAAAAAGCAAAAACAAAATAAATACACTCACTCCTTAGTGATACAATGTCAAATTATGCAGTGACAATGCAATTGTATCATTTCCGGGTTGTATTTTTTCAAAAAAGACTTTTGGTAGCTTAAGACTATATTTTAACTATAATTTCTATCTTCATCACACTGCCATATCAATGACCTTGATCACGCAAACGTAAGCGACGAAATTAACACTGTATCACATACATATGTAATATAATTTGGTGATGATAGAATTAACAGTAAATCTAAAACAACATAACCCTTTGTGATAGGTATAACGCAACAGATCTTAATGTTTTCCCATGGGAAGTTTTAATTGCAGTTAAAGAAGGTATGATAACAAATTTGAATATTAGGAAATATTAATAACTTGCTAAAAGCTAAACTTAACTGTATAAATTAATTTCGCTCCTCAAAACTACAGTAAATTATTTTAGTACTTCACACTTAGATGATAAAAGCACTTACTCATATTTGGGAAATGGCGTGTGCAACTAATAAAATGTTTGTGTTAGTATTTGAGTAAATGCCGTAGAGTAAAACTGACGGTTTGGTCACGGTTATCCAGTCAACTTTCTATGGTGCAATATATATATAATATTTTTATCTTTAAAACAACATATATAAAAAACATGTTCTCTCCTCTTTGTAAATATATCAGATATATCTAAACATCACTATAAAGAGATTAAACGAGACACTAAAAGAATGGATACTTTTAAAGAATTGAGGTCAGGATAGTTTAGAGGTGGGGTAAGGATTACAATTAATTCTGATTACCTCAAATAGTGACAAGAGAATGGCACTTTAATCAGCGACGCCATTGAAGCGTTTCATTGAAACTGATGATGACAGTGTAAGTGTCTGCCAGTAGTAATAGTAGTAGTAGTAGTAGTAGTAGTAGTAGTAGTAGTAGTAGTAGTAGTAGTAGTAATAGTAGTAGTAACAGTAATAGTAGTAGTAGTAGTAGTAGTAGTTGAAGTAGTAGTAGTAGTAGTGGTAGTAGTAGTAGTAGTAGTAGTAGTAGTAAGAGTAGTAGTAGTAATAGTAGTAGTAATAGTAATAGTAGAAGTAATAGTAATAGTAGCAGCAGCAGCAGTAGTAGTAGTAGTAGTAGTAGTAGTAGTAGTAGTAGTAGTAGTAGTAGTAGTAGTATTAGTAGTAGTAGTAGTAGTAGTAGTAACAGTAGTAGTAGTAGTAGTAACAGTAGTAGTAGTAGTAGTAGTAGTAGTAGTAGTAGTAGTAGTAGTAGTAGTAGTAGTAGTAGTAGTAGTAGTAGCAGTAGTAGTAGTAGTAGTAGTAGTAGTAGTAGTAGTAGTAGTAGTAGTAGTAGTAGTAGTAGTAGTAGTAGTAGTAGTAGTAGTAGTAGTAGTAACAGTAGTAGTAGTAGTAGTAGTAGTAGTAGTAGTAGTAGTAGTAGTAGTAGTAGTAGTAGTAGTAGTAGTAGTAGTAGTAGTAGTAGTAGTAGTAGTAGTAGTAGTAGTAGTAGTAGTAGTAGTAGTAGTAGTAGTAGTAGTAGTAGTAGTAGTAGTAGTAGTAGTAGTAGTAGTAGTAGTAGTAGTAGTAGTAGTAGTAGTAGTAGTAGTAGTAGTAGTAGTAGTAGTAGTAGTAGTAATAGTAGTAGTAGTAGTAGCAGTAGTAGTAGTAGTAGTAGTAGTAGTAGTAGTAGTTGCTGTTGTAGTTGTGGTAATTAGTGTAAATTACTATTACATAATTCCAAATAGTTAATAGTTTTATGACAGAAACGTATTATATTTTAATTTTATGTCCATCCAAAGTTTCATATCACTTCAGTTTTTGTTATCTTTAGATGGGCGTGAAAGGATTTATACCTGTTTACAAAAGACGAATTACGTATTTCATTTACTAATTTAGGATTGCACTTATTTACTGGGAATGTATAACTTATGAAAAATAAATAAACGCGTTATAATGGAATAAAAGGCCTTTTCTGTTATAAATCGGATCAAAATAAAACCCATAGCAATTCAACTTATCATTATTTAGTTTCAAAATAAAAAGCCTAAAACGCACTGGCATGACAATGCAGAAAAACATCAAAACAAAAGGTTCGTAGCCTACATACCATGTATACCGAAGATTGTGATGAATTTCATTTCCCTGTTAGACTATACTGGAGTGGTCATAATTTCAATTTTATACAATGATTTACAAGTGTCCGTTTACTATTTAAACGTTCTTAAATGACAATAAAATGGAAATATGACAATGTCTCTTCATATTTCGGCAGAAGGGGTAGATATATAAACTATTGCAAACGATTAAAGGATGTAGTCTTTTTTTTTTAGTTTTTACGTCCGTTAAGAATGTTCAGTAATTTGAGACAGCACAGGTTATTGAAAAGGTTCTGGAACAGTTCTCTCTTTTGCCCATATGATAAATGCCACGCCTTCCATGACAAGATACCTGAGGTTTCATTTTTATTTCTATATCTATTTAAAATGTGCATTTAGCTGCGCAGGGGAATTTCGGGTCTTAATCAATAAATTCCTTAAGGTCTTCGAAACATCTTCGTTAGGTCTAACTACTGATTCCACCCAGGCTGTGTTACTGCTAATTGCAGCAATGTTAATTTATGGATTTTCAACACACACACACACAATATACAACACACCAGATCAGAGCTACAGTCAATAAGTACAATACGTTTAAGGAAAATTTATTGCCGGCATAATTGATGTCTGACTCATGACTTTTCTACTTGACGTTATTCGTGTTGATGTCATAATCACGCCGACGTTTGACGAGCCATTTTGTTATGTATTATTCCTCCATGTCACCAGATCCCACCTCTGGATTTCCAGATCCGTGTTTGTCCAACATCACCAGATTTGTATTTGCATCTAAAACTGAATTTAAATACTATGTCAGCATTATACACTTAAAGTCAGTATGACAAAAATATAACCTAATGCCTTACCATTGATTATGGGATACAAAGGTAGCAAGAATAGTTTAAAGATATAAACACGTTTACTTACAGCTTTTTAATATGAATGCTTTTGCCCATAGATTTTCTTAATGGTTTTGTGTCCGTCCGGCCTATTACTTAAAATCAGACATTATGGCTCAATATATCACATTAGAAATCTATGTTGTAAAATATCATGTATAAGTAACGTTGCACTGGGCTCGGAATCAGAAAAAAATGAAGTTTATTTCAACCTAATCTCGGACACCTAAATCAGCATAACGAAGTACACATGAAATGTCATTAAAATCTGTAAAATGTAAATGTAAATGAAAGCAATACAAATGCATAAGTAAAAGTAAAATCAAATTGTTACTAAAGTTACACAGGTATCCAGCATTTCAAGTACAGCCGTAGGCCTTTTGACACGGACATTCTCGAAAAAATATTTCAATGAAATTCTACCTTGCAATCCAGGATCTGACTGATCTGTGTAAAATAATGTTGTCGTTTTCTGTTATATTATCCTATACATGTTATGCAATGTAAAATGACTGCAATTTCAATTGCACATGTAGTGGAGATATGAAAGTGCAAACATAGAACTTATTTCACAATTGCATTGAACATTTCACCTTTAGTGATCCAATGTCCATAGTAAATATAAGAGTGATATTTATCGATTAGTCCTCTGTCATTTACGAGCTGGCCTGGCTCAGTCGGTAGCGCGATCGACCCTTGATCGAGCGGTTGTGAGTTCGAGCCCAACCGGAGACAGATCGGATTCCTGTCCTTCGGGTGAGACGGTAAAAAGAGAGGTCACAGTAGGTGTTGGCACGTTAAAGAACTTAATGATCAATGGTCGTAAGTGCCAAGCATAGGCCAAACTTTGAAGCCCTTCATCGCCATTGGTGACGTCTCAATATGAGTGAAAGATTCTTGAGTGGGACGTTGGACATCAATGCAACCAACAAATACAATTCCGTCATTTACATAAAATAATAACTGGTCGTTGGTACTATAGTCAGAGTAGGGACTGTGCATCCCATTATAAGTTCCAATTGATTATTTGTTTGATTGACGCTTTACATCCCGCCATATATTTTCATTTAAATGTCACAAGCTATACGGGAAGTGCTACAATAGTTTTTGTTATGATGTGATGCCGCTTGCGATTCGAACACTACCACTGGCAGATGTAACCTCGTACACCGTACAAAGTTGATACAAAAAGGACGTTACACGAAATATTACCATATAAATCTTGTATACAAAGTGACATTATGGTATTAGGTTTCTGTCATTTGATAAGAATAAGTACACGTGTCAATGCCTTTGTTTTACGATAATGTTCATCATCTTCGTATTTCGTTGTGACATAGACCGTCACAAAATGTAATGGGGCGAACTGTCAAATCTAAAAATAATACATTACACATTAAACGGAGGTTCTCAAAAATGATACCATCAGGTCGCTAATGGTTCTCGAGAACTAAAGGTACATATGTTCAATGATAACCCATTCGAATTATGTTAAGAAATGTGTCTTCATTCGTGAAGTAGCTTTCCCCCAAATTATTACAAAAAGAGGAAAGCACTAATAAAAATGTTAATAGTATAAACACTAAAATGTAAGCGGCAAATAAATAATTTGACTTTCTTTTATTTTCAAATTAAATTGAATCTACATACAAAGAATAATAACAATAGAATGCTTTTTCTCACCACAAAGCCTTCCAATTTCTAAGCAGTAATATACCATCTTCTCCTGCCTATGACGTTTTCATTTCACAACTTATGGAGTTTATATTTTACAAATGATCCGATATGCCAGGGCGTGTACAACATATGAATAGTTCATATACAGAGGTAAACTACTTACTGACAAATTATTGACACAGGGATATCGAAAACCGCGTTTAATGTCAACGTTCGCAATTGTTCGTCATGTTGAGACCATTACACATTTAATTCGGACTTAAGCTTCGATTATTAATTGGTACTTCTTCATTTTACTTTTTCGAAAATCATACGTTATTGAAATTGTATTCAAGGCACATTTGACTAAAACATAATCAATAAGTATTCATCAATCTATATTTCATTGTCTATCTTTACCTTACAAAATCTGAATTACAGAGATTACGTAAGCTTTGTAGTAAAACTTTAACTTTGAAAAGGCAGAGGATACACATTAAATGCATAAATAAACTGGTTAGACATTCAAGATTTCCCATTCTATGTCTCACCGTTATGTGTGACATTGAACGCTGAACATTGGTATAGACAGGTGCAGCTTGACTTCCTTTTTCTAGTATATTTATTTCTTTTGCATTATTTTTTCGAAATTAAATGAATAAAATGATTGGAATATATCTAAACAAGAGAATAAATCACATTCATATTCTTTTTAAAAAAATGTTTTTGAAGTGTTCATTTGGATCAATGCCCTGAAATAAGTAAGGTTCTTTTTTATGAAAATTGTAAAATCTGACATACAATATAACGTTTCTGAATTCGATTTGTATATTTGTGTCACCAGAAAAGGGGATACCCGGCAGTACATTAGTACTCACATATAAAGTACTTATAGATATTGTCTACATTCTATTCAAATACCATGGGTCTTACCTAAGTATCGACTTTGTTACGTTTATTACTTTGTATTCTTTTTTTTTATTTTGTCACTCGACTCTTTATATCCATAACTCCATAAATTTCACTTAATTTGATGTTAATTTTTCGAGTTTAATATAAAGCCTTCTATTCTATGCCAATACATTTTGATTTAGTTCACTTCTTCGAAATATATCAGCACATGTCATAAAAGATGAGCTATTGTTAACAAAATCTAACGTTGCGTGGAGTAATGGTGTCCTGTTTCTACACTTGTTCGTATCATATCTTCTCCGATTTTCCATTTTGTTCACATTTTTTACTTCATAGATGGTTTCTCTTTTTATATGCATTATCCTTATGAAGTCCTTTTCTACAGATAAATGTTGTTCTTCTTTAAGATATTCAAAATGAATCATAATCTTACTACACAATGTACGCATCATATACTGTTGCATGAACATAATATCTGATTTTTTAAATAACGGATTTTAAAAAGAACAAAACTTACGGGATGGAAAGCTATTTTCAAAACTTATTTGAATCACAAATGGTAGCAGCAATGTTTAAAAGCTAGCAAAACATTTTAATTGATTTATAAAGTATGATACGAGTATAACAAAATTGAACATTTATCATCTGAAAAGGTCGTAATGTTACCGCTGTATGTATATTATCTGCATACATATTGAAATGCCATATAGAGTAGGCAAAATGAACATAAGATGATAGATTCTGGTTGGTTCTATATAGAGAGCACAGAAATCACTACAACATTACATATTTACTATGAACCGTGGATCAGAAATGATGCTATCTGCGTAAATAAATCATACGTAAAGCATAAATACAGAAATAACAAGGAACCTACAAACTCTCCATGCCCTTGCTGGGGTTCGAACTCTCGACCAATCGCCCCTGGCCCCATGCTTGACACCCTAACCACTTAGCCATCTACACAATCACAAATATGAATGTTTCGATAGCAGTGAGTAGAATTCAGAACTCGGTCGTAAAGATAGAGCCGAAATGTGTTTAATACTGATGTAGTTTACAATGGATAAATCATTAAAATGCCTAACGACACGGAAAAAAAGAGTCAAATCTTCGGGACGAAACGTCCATTCTTCAGGACTGATATTATAAAAACATAAAAACGCCAACACACACTCACACGTAAGCACACACCCACACAAACATGGAATACAGACGAATCGTTACCTATTAAATGGTGATCCAGATCGAGATAAAATGTATTAGTGTGAAACTAAACTACCAACGATATAGATATAACGTAATGTGAGTGAAATGAATGATTTCATTCACACTTCATTCACACTTTGTCATAATGTTGGTAGTTCAGTATATATATATATATATATATATATATATATATATATATATATATATATATATATATATATATATATATATATATATATATATATATATATATATATATATATATATATATATATATATATATATATATATATATATATATCTGTGTTTATGTGTGTGTGTGCGTGTGTATGTGTGTGTATGTGTGTACGACTTCAATAGTGCTTCATGAATATACATGTATCTGTTTATCGATAATGGAATTTTTATGTGTAATACTATAAGTAAATAGTGAATTTAAGATTTAAAATGCACATTCAACAACAGGTTTTTGCATAAAAAAGCATTGCTACAATCCATACATGATAAAAAGTTAGAATATTTTCTGTTACATAATACCATACAATCACATCTACCTTTATTTGATTTTGAAAGTAAAAATCACTCTGAATCAGTACAGGTAAGAACCAGTCTTAGTTGCCAAATTAATTTCGTTAGATTTCCATCACAGTTAACTAACATGAAATTGGAGTTTGCCTGCAGGGTGTCATCTTCATTTTCAGAAAGACAAATGCATTTTGAAATGAGGTGGGTTTACCTGTCGTATATTCTACCGTTACAATCAAACGGCATCCGGTATTTTTTTCTTGTATTACTCATTTCATCACGGGTAACCGTGGGAATCGAAAAACATTGAAGCATGTATTTATTTTATTTTTTTGGAACGTTCACTGGGAAAACTGATTTAAATTGTTTAAAAATAATTTTGCTCGAAGATTACAACGTTTATTTTGTTTATATATAACGTAAAAGGTAAATTATGCTGCGTATTTAGATAGTTAACTAGTATTTTATGTACATAGAACAATTTTTATGATTTTCCCATGTTTAGTTTTATGATAAGATCAATGCACGGATTTTATTGAATTTAGATCACTGTTATTTACAGTAAATATTGTTATTTAATGTTTTATGTCTGTGTATTTTAAAGATTTTGGAGTTAAATCTTTTGAAGTTCAACAACAAGAATAAACAATACCTAGATATACATAAAATTACCAGTACGTCTATAGTACCACACACACATTAACAGAAGATTACAAAAATCATTTTTAAGGGTATGATTAATGTGAAATGTATTTTAATATTCTATAAATAATTGCAGCTCCATGAATTAATAATTCTATATTTAAGCCTGTAAGTACAAATATGAACATAACGATCACCACCTCAGTTTCATTTTGGACTGCCCACACCTTTATATAAAATTCATTCTTGACTGCCCACACCTTTATATAAAGTTCATTTTGGACTGCCCACACCTTTATATAAAATTCATTTTGGACTGCCCACACCTTTATATAAAATTCATTTTGGACTGCCCACACCTTTATATAAAATTCATTTTGGACTGCCCAAACCTTTATATAAAATTCATTTTGGACTGCCCAAACATTTATATAAAATTCATTTTGGACTGCCCACACCTTTATATAAAATTCATTTTTGACTGCCAACACCTTTATATAAAATTCATTTTCGAATGTACTTCATTTCAACATAACGCAGCATGGAAAGTTCTAAAACGATTTAAGAGAAATACATTGATCAATATTTCCCATGGTTGAGCGAACACACATGTAACCCGTGGGCAGAAGTATGAGCATTGTCATTACTGACTGACAAAATAATTATTGCATGTCATATTAAAGATTAAGATTAGTTATGACGTTTTTCTTGCTCCAAAGCTTTATAACTTATTCGAAAGTTCATGTTTCCTGAAATGATATGCAGGAACTTGCTCAGCCTATTATCGTTTCATACACATGTAAAGTGATTACATTTTGTTTCTTCACACGTTGTTCCTAATGTTTTATTTGTTTATACGTTATCATTCCGCAGCATATATTTACTCAAAATGAAATAAGATATAGGAAGGACAGACATTTTTACTTGTGCAGTGGGACTATGCCAACTGAATTAGTATTTTAAGGTACCACGCCGGCATCAATATGAGAACTAGGTGTATTTATGTTCCCGGATTGACGAACTTTCTAAAAATGTATTCTACCTGTGAATGGTATGGGTCACGTAACAAACATAGTAAGATACGTGGTTGGATGAATTGATGGATGTCAAAACACGTACATATACACAAACCTGATACCTAGTATTCCAGTACCATTTCATTCTTTTATTCTGAAGTGATATTTCGAATTGATAGCACAGTCTAAATTATAATTTCCTTGAAAGCTAATATAGTCACCTTTTTGTAGTGGTTGCTTTTAGACGGATTTTGTAATTAATTTTGACCTTGTTAGATACCACATTCTGTTGCGGAACTATTCGTCGTCTATTTTAAAATGGAGTTTAACTAATGAAACCTTATTGGCATAAACCAACGTCGTGAGCATTTGTTTTGGGTTCCTTGTTGTGAAATTATAACTTTAGTATTAGGTTTATAATACATATAATTCAGTCAATGAAATTAAATGATATATCCTGCCATCACATACGATATACTCAGTTACAAGTACTATTTTACATGCTTTTAGAAGTCAGCATTAACTAGCCTCTAAAACGAAATCACGAATGTATCACAAAACTTGCTCTAATCATTTGCTGCATCTTGAATTTCAGTTTTAACAAGTATTTAAAAAGTTCTAGGCCTGTTTGTGAATATCTATAAATAGCTTCTAGAGTGTTTGTTTCCGTACCAACAAACTGCTGACAAATATTATGAAACGAGATACCAGCATACCAAATGTATTTGATAGGGTAGACCTGTAATATATTTCTGTAGAAGTGTATCTGTAATCTATATTCATTATGTCTGAAGCAGCTTTAAATCTTTAGAAAAATAATTAAATCTGCACAGTATCTGAAAGTTTTTCATCAACGGATCATCTTCAATCTTTTTAAATCTATCGCAGAATGGCTTTGTTAACAAATACTTACTACAATGGAATGAAATATATTTCAAAAAGGATATTATCTTATTTTCTCCATCTTATTATCAACTGTCACAGTGTTATACCAAATATTTTCACTGTATTGTACTGTGAATTCCTGTCAAACAAAAGTATATTTACTCTTTATAGCTCTCAAAATATCACCGCTAGTTACAATCTGTCCAGAGTAGAGCGCCTTTTATGTCCTCATCTAATCTGCCGTGTGATCAACAATACACTAAAATAACGGCATGAATATCAGCCCAGCCTTTGGCAAAATATGCACTGAAGTGAAAACTTTAAACAACAGTGTCCAGAATATCTTATCAACAAAAATATCGATTGAAAATTTGAATTCTTGAAGAAAAAAATATAAATTGAATTGACGCTTTAAAAATAATTGAACACTGTCGACATCTGAGACATATGTGCCTATAAGTTCGTTTAAACTGTAGTCTGTAATATATTTTGAACTGCCGAACTAACCAGGTACTAGAAAAGTGTGTTAATACCCCAAACACATAAATGTATATAATGTTGATATGCAAAATGATAGTAAAGAGTGAGATAATTGTACAGGTGTCTTATAAAGGTGTGTTTTATAATCTTAACATTAACAGTTAATGGCCCTATAGCGATGAACGACGGTCCATAAAAAGCCAAGGAAACACACTGCTTTCTTTTCTACTTTCATAATTGTTATGAAACTGCTGTGTATCTTGAATAGAGAGTAACTGGATCTGAAATGATGAAGAAGCATGCTGACATTAATCACCTTACTGTTAAAAGAAACCATTAAAACAGTTCAGTTATAAAATCATTCATTGAAATTCTTTTCTTAGCCTTCATGTAATAGTTCAGTAAACTCTGACTTCGAAATGATGTAGGAGTTGCTGGAATAAGTAATAGTATTTCGTTTTGAAGTACCCCATGATTAGCATTATGTTAATTATGTCTCGGATACAGATTTACGACAAGCCTGGGTAAATACTTTTGTAAATTCTTTACGTTTCAATAACTGTACATTCACAAAACAAATTGAAACAAATTTAAATACTTTAAATCATAGTGAAATATTTGCTTTCACCATTGATATTGTAACGTTTGTTTCGAAAGATTTGCTTTGGAATAAAAGGAAGATACCGGTGGCTAAACAGATGATTTTGACGAAAGTGTGCAGGTGTTTATTTCCTAAACATCTTCTCATTGATGAACAAGAGAATTAAAGGTATATATTTACCAAAGTCGAGCAGCGGAAATAATTTTGTGTATTAGCATTGTTCCTTAACAAACATGGCATGTAATCTTACCTTGGTGTTATTTATCTATGTCACACAACTGTAAACCCTGGACGAAGCAATGGATGGAAACAATTTACATATACAAGATTTATATAATATAAAACTGAAAAAGATGGAAACATTTTTTTTAATTGAAACTTAAAAAAATTTCCTTCGGGTTCAATATATCGACTATATATATATATATATATATATATATATATATATATATATATATATATATATATATATATATATATATATATATATATATATAGGAACAGGAAAACATATACTCTAAAGATTGCACAAGTAACATCAACATGACAATCAATACCCAAAGCTGAAGATACTCTGCTTCATTTATGATTCTGACAGTGATCGAAAGTTATCCCACTTTCACAACAAACCGCTGACCAACTTTTACATGTACACGTCGTATGAAGCGACGTCACTTGAATCTGTGAACTCAACTGCACTTGTAGATCTCTAAGATGCATTTTGTTTTATCTATCAAAGCTTGATTGTTGATTCTTGATTATTGCTAAAATGTATATTGTCATGTGGTTCAAAAGTATTAAAGGCTAGGCTTTGAACTTTTTTCTGTTGTGTAATATTTGGTCATTTTACCGTTTGACCTAAACATGTCACTTTCCCGCTGCTATTAAGCAACTATGCATAACTCCCTCAAATAGTAAAATTATGCATTAGTGTTCAAAGCATATTGCAGCGACGTTGCAATTTACAGGGTTGACGATTTATGAAGTGTTAAAATTGTCATGGTTTGTAACGAATAAAAAAAGATAAGCCTTGGATTTTACAGGGTTTTGTGACCCCTAGGGTGGAATAAATTATATCTAATGACAGCATATGGAAGAGTCTTAATACATATATACATACATACATGCATACATTTCTATATATACATACATACATATCTATATATACATACATACATACCTATATAAACATACATACCTATATAAACATACATACCTATATATATATATATATATATATATATATATATATATATATATATATATATATATATATATATATATATATATATATATATATATGTGTGTGTGTGTGTGTGTGTGTGTGTGTGTGTTCGTGCGTGCGTGTATGTGTGTGCATTTATGTTTGCTCTGTCATCTGTGAAATGTGTCTTAAACTTTGTTTTAGATAAATAGAAAAATGTATAATTGAATAAGTAAAAATGCATGCCTCTCTTACAAGAAAAAATCAAAGATACGTTGTCTGAAATCAATTATTATGCCAGATAAAATACTATTTTTGTTAAGTAGCATTATGTGGAAATATATATCATTATCACGTAAACTGCTTATATATTAATATTTATAAATAGGTTGCTTAAATTATTTTATGAATTCTTTCAACCATAATAAATATTATAAACATAATACCAAAGTTATAATGCTCAAGACGATATCGTTTCTGTCAATTAGACTTCATCAGTTGAGCTCCAATTTGAAAAGTATGTTTTTTGTCTAAAAATAAAGTGGTATCGTACAAAGCCAAATAATATCTCTAAAAGTATTACCGAAATCCGTCTTAGAGTAACCACTGTAAAAAATGACTATCTTAGCTTTAAAAAAAATCGAATTTAAATGGTGTTAACAGTGCGAAATATTACTTTAGTATTAGATGAACAGCTGGTACCGAAATACCAGGTACTAGATTACCAGGTTAGTCTTTTTTTACTGTTTGAATAAGGGTTTTATCGAGAAAACTAGATTTAACTAATTTTTGTGATTTTGGCGACATTAATCGAGTTTAGCTCTAGCTTATGTGAGATACCCGAACAACTAGGTTTAAATCGAGAAATTTAGGTTAAACTAGAAAACAACATGTTTAACTGATAAAGCAAGCCAAAGTCACTGTTATGCGTTGTATGATTTTGGTGTATAATTAAAATTAATCCATTAAAATATTTGGGGAATTTGTAATTATTGTGGTAGGTTAAACATAGCAAAAATATTCATAAACCTAATTTTTGTCATTGAAACTAGTCCAGGGAAAACTAAGCTTAACTACCTGTTGTAATTTTTGTCCAGTTAAAGCCATTTTTTCTCAGTCAAACAATAAACACAACGACACACTTTGGTTTCAGCAAGTTAATGACACCGGAAACATTTCCTTATTTGTCCTTCATTTTAAAACAGAACTGAAATCTGCTTTGATCTTACATTACGATATTCAGGTTTACAGATAAACCACGTGCTAAATTTACAATATGTGTTGATGAGAATCATTGAGGTGAATGTCCTCAATGTATGTATAGATTGACGGACAAATGACGCTAAGATATGTTATCATATTTCGCATAATTGCAAATTTAGGAACTTGAAACCGCATTTCCTGTTAAATACGTACGAAAAAAAAATTAATCTTTTTTGTAATGAATTAACGGTTATCTGTATTTCTTTATTCGGCTTTTCGGCTTATTACATTTTCCTTTTTTATTCTAAATCATGTTTTTGCTAGTGTATTCTGTTTCTATTAAATAACAAATCGTTTACGTTTAGTTTAATCAAACATGAAACGATAACTGAATTTCACTTAAGCTTGAAAACGTTCATGAATGATGTAGCAATTTCAAAATACTGATAGTGATACCAAGTGTGGATTTGTTTGTATACCTATCAATTATTTAGTACCCTACATAATACCGTTCAATAAAATGAAAATACATGAGAATTGTATATATCATTTATATATTTTTATTTGGATAAAGATAGATTTATCATATCAATATATTTCTAACAACGTCGAAACACCCATAACGCATGCCAACATAAGATAACTCAATCAAAATATTCGTTCCTTTCAAACCTATTTTGAAATTTGACTGTGGACTCACGGCGGGTGTGACCGGTCAACGGGGGATGCTTACTATTCCATGGCACCTGATCCCACCTTTGACACGGGTAAAACCTGTCTACCCAGAGGTCCGTGTTTAATCCAATATCAGATTTGTATATGTATCTTGGATATCCTGAAGATTTATATTTTTTTATCTGAGATTTTCTGTCTGTAAGGAAGGTTACATTTTATTACGAGTCAAAATCCCTGATATAACCCGACCTGAAAGTACTACATATGATACAGGCGATCTATCAAGAACACATTATTTTAAAAATGGAGACAATACTCTCAGGTTAAAACTGTATCTTTAATAATCTGATACGTGTGTTTTCGAGCTGGGATTACCAAGCATTTCATATTTCTGCAACACAACGTGCTGTGATTTTGATGGTATTGTGTCAAATAATTAATTCAAGTATTTTACAAGAACCTCAATATTTTCTACGATGCTATCTGTAAACGATTTTATCAAAGTCACATGAAATAGATATTAATTCTTCAGTATGGTGACCTACAATACATAATGTATTTTGGAAGAAGGTGAAAAGACCAAGGCAAACTAAGCTGATTAGAAAGGCGAACGGATAACGTTAAGCCGCTGTACGCATTATTTACTCACGTAAGATTTTTATCATGGGCTTATATATCAAGGGAAGTATGCAGAGAAACGGAAGAAGACAACCATCGCGTGACTGTTATTGATGCGCGTGGATTTAGTTTTGAAATATAACCGTTACGACCGCATAAATATAGCAAATAACAATAGATTGCATGAGAGCTAAGGTATATCTGTTTCTGAATACTTTAAAATTTGTTTATCACTTTTCAATAATTTAACATTCCAGGCGTTGACCTACAGAATTCTATCTTTAAATCGTGATATCTTAGCAAAACATTACGATAAGTAAAACACCTCGTTGAAATATACTGAAAGACACACACTTTAAACACGATATTTATATTGACGATGCCGTATGATTTATACTTGTTTGGTTCAGATCGTTGTTTATCATGTTTGTTTTGTAATGATAGTAAATCTAGGTGTTGTTTAATTTTTCACAAACATAAACATCTTATATAAAGTTTCCAGTAACATAAAAATGCTTAACAAGCAATTATGAAATATAGATATATAGAAAACACGGGTAAAACCTGTCTACCTGGAATGTCCAAAGGTGTGGTAGGGGTAGGAAACCCAGACATCGTGACATATGTCCGTCAGTAAATAAGGTAATATACTAAATATGAGTATAATTTGGAATCCTTTTATCTAAATAAATCTATATATGAATCATTATTTCGTTTATCAGCTAATTTTGTAATTTTGTAGTTCGGATTCTTGAAATTAATCAAATTAATAAAATCACTTGAGTAGGAAGGTTGTAAGTCGCATTCAAAAGACAACTGACTTGCAAATTTAGTAAAAAAAAATGCAATGAACATCTCCATACATAACCATTCCTTAATGCAAAAATTATTTCTGCATAGAGAATATCTTAAAGCGCAAAAGTAAAACATATCTAAAACATATAACTGACTTGCAAATTTAGTAAAAAAATGCAATGAACATCTCCATACATAACCATTCCTTAATGCAAAAATTATTTCTGCATAGAGAATATCTTAAAGCCCAAAGCTAAAACATATCTAGCATTTTATACAAAAATTTGCATTCAAATTGAAAAGGTAAAAATTATGAAGATTAGATGCATTCCCCCTCTTCATTTATATAATTGAGTGTATAATAATAAATTGAGTCACAGAACCTTGACACCTTTTCATGAGTACAATCACATCTGGTCATCACTTGTTCGAGCCCCGCTGCAACCTAAGCTCATTTTTGTGAGAACGTTTGCCAGTTTACTTCCGGAAGGACGGTGGTACCTTATCGGGTATATTGAAATCGGGTTCTCGCCTCCACCATTAAAAACTGGCCACCATATAAGTAAAAAAATTATGAGTGTGGCGTAAAACAAAAATCAAAATCACATCAAATCATCAGTGCAAAAGTTAATGTCTAAAACACGAAAATCATTTTTGAATTAACTATATTTTGAATAACTCTTAATCCCTAAAACATTTATCCTACATACACAAGAAGCTCACTTTCAAAGGACTAGATCCTTCAAAATCACATCTCTTTGTGATGTACCTACAACCGAAACTGATTTTGAGTTACCATATTTATATTGGATACCTAAACTTTATAAAACCCCATATAAGCAGAGATACATAGCAGGATCCAGCAAATGTTCTACCAAACCTTTATCTTTACTCCTTACCAAGATATTGACAGCCGTTAAGGAGAAACTTCATCAATACTGTACAGTTGCTTATTGCAAAAGCGGTGCAAATCAGATGTGGATACCAAAAAATTCTGGTCAAGTTTTAGAAATTTAAAGGCACACATTTTTTCTCAAATTCACAGTATCAAAACAAACGACTTCTCTACTCTTTACACAACTATTCCACATAGAACAAATAAGAGACAGACTTTTTAGCATCATAGCATCATCGGTTTTCCGCATTTCCACATTTAAGTAGTAATATCCCACAGTCACCCGCATATGGAGTTTATATTTCACAAATGATCCGATATGTCAGACGTGTTCAACATATGAACATTTCATATACAGATGTAAACTACTCACTGACAAATTATTGACACAGAGATATCGAAAACCGCGTTTGATGTCAACGTTCCGCGAATTGTTTGCGATTGCTCTGTTTCATTGTTTGGAATATTGAGTTGCCTTTTCGTTGGCGGTTGTTGAGACGTCTGTACCAATTGCGACGAGGATTCGTTCCTAGCGTATTTCATTTAGACTTGACTGTAGACCCATGGCGGGTGTGACCGGTCGACAGGATTTGCTTACTCCTCATTGGCACTTGACCCCACCTCCTGGGTTCCAGAAGCCCGTGTTTGTCCAATTTTTCCGGATTTGTATCTGTGTCCTGGAGATTTATACTTTGGTATCTGAGATGTTTTAAATTGTTCAACTTACGGCTTTCATTTCCTTTAATATCCTGGACTGAATTGGGCATTTATTATTAATAATACGGGGACCTCCACGGTAGAGTGGTAAGAAGATCAGAATTTTGGAATTCATTATCTCTAATATTTGTTAACTATTACATTTTATATTACTGTATTTCTATTATAGTAAATATAATAGATATTCAAAGCTTTTGTAATCTCGAGTCGAAGTAAATTCAAATTAAAGTTTTATCGGTCTTAGTAATGTTGTTAATCGAAAAATGCTCATTTACATCGGATGATTCCCGAATAAACTCTGATGAGGCATTTGATTACTGTTTCAAAGCAATCGAGGTTCAAATGTGCATTCAAATTTTAAAAGGAATTTGCATGAAAATTTTGAATAAAAAATGCATTCAAATTGTGAATGTGATTTTGCATACAAAAATAACGAAATGAAATGGTTTTTGCAACTTAAAGGGGTTTTCACTTAAAATATCACTTTTTTCATGAAATCAGTGTCTTTTTGCTTTGCTTTTTCCTCACGTAAATGTATCACGTTTCTGTTACAAGTAACTTCAATAAGATGAAACAAGGCGTGATTGTATAGAATAAATGAAATGCTAAATGTGTTTACCATCCTAAATGGAAAAATGTAGTACCCCAAAACATTGAAACAGAAACCGTAGTTTAAGATAATTCTATCTACACTTCTTTTATAAAAATCAGGATATTTACTTGACTGCACACTCCCCTTTAACGTCTAACTCTCATCCCATAAACATTAAGGTGACACCTATATTTTCTATACAATAAGATGAACAACTACACAAAGTCAATATATTTACTTGAAATATTTATCACAATTTCCTCAGTTTTAACTTGCCTGTTTTACTAATAAATAAATCAGACAATAATAATAATAATAATAATAATAATAATAATAACAATAATAATAATAATAATAATAATAATGATAATGATGATTATATGAAAACTATAGCTATATGTTTTATATATTTCATTATTCGGATATCAATAGTATCTCGTCTTCGATTACGATCATCCTTCGATTACCATGTATTATTTTCGCACCCAATGCGAGCACTTGTTCTCGAAATATTTAACTCAACTAACATACATTGCTTTCGCTAGATTTTTACAATTTTTATTTTAGTTTTATTTAAACATTTGTGGATACTTAAAAATTCTAAACAGCTTTTAGAAAATTTGAAGGCACATAATTTTTCTCGAATTCACAGTATCAAAACTTATGATTTCTCAACTCTTTACACTACTATTCCACATAAAAAAATTAAAAGAAAGGCTTTTTAGCATCATAGACAACTGCTTTTTCACTAAAGGTGGTACCCGAAAATTTAAATATCTAGTGATTGGCTATCAGGATACTTATTTCGTCAAACACCACTCTGATTCTACACATAAGTATACTGAAGTTGATATAAAAAACATGCTGGAATTTCTAATAGACAATATATTTGTAATGTTCGGAGACGTGGTCTTTCAACAAACTGTCGGCATTCCTATGGGAACCAATTGTGCTCCTTTATTGGCCGACCTGTTCCTTTATTCATACGAAGCAGACTTCATTCAGAAACTGCTGAATCAAAAGAAGAAAAAGTTAGCGGTGTCCTTTAATTTGACATTTAGATATATCGACGACGTTTTGTCAATTAATAATGACAATTTTCATACATATGTCAATGCGATATATCCCAGCGAACTAGAAATTAAAGATACAACAGAATCAAGTACACACGCTTCATACTTAGACATTTTACTTAATATCAACACAGACGGGAAATTAGCAACCAAGCTATACGATAAACGCGACGATTTCGGCTTTCCCATCGTAAATTTTCCACATTTAAGTAGTAATATCCCTCACTCACTGCATATGGAGTTTATATTTCACAAATGATCCGATATGCCAGGGCGTGCACAACATATGAAGATTTCATATACAGAGGTAAAACTACTCACTGACAAATTATTGACACAGGGATATCGAAAACCGCGTTTAATGTCAAACGTTCCGCAAATTTTACGGTCGGTATGGTAGTCTTGTTTGCGACTACTCTGTTTCACTAAGTGAAATGTTGAGTTGCCTTTTCGTTGGCGGTTGTTGAGACGTCTGTACCAATTGTGACGAGGATACACTCCTCACGTGTTTCATTGGACTTGACTGTGGACTCACGGCGGGTGTGACCGGTCGACAGGGGATGCTTACTCCTCCATGGCACCTGATCCACCCTCTTGGTTTCCAGAGGTCCGTGTTTGTCCATTTTTACCGGATTTGTATCTATGTCCTGGACATCCTATTGATTTATACTTTGGTATCTGAGATTTTTATATTAGTAAGGAAACTTGAACGAATAAGCAATCAGAATTAAATTAGTGTAAAACGCATTATTTTTTGGATTGAGAAATCAAGTAAAATATGAAGGACAATATTGTAAACCGAAATATCTTACCCAGGCGATATTGATGGATAATTTGATTTAACGTATGTCAGAGTGTATTTACTGTCAATATGGATTATGTGTGGTCTTTGTTTTATTTACCTACCATAGTTTTCATATTTAAAACATATCCAAAATAATGAGATTTTCCAATTCCGGCACATGGGATAGACTTATCCCTTTTACTAGTACTATTAAATTGTATCCGAAACTGCTGATCCAAAATACTTTGTGTCTCTATATTATTTGTCAAAACATGATGGATCAAAGATATTTCGGTGTTGATGGTTTGCATTGTTACAATGATGTTTTTCATCTTATTGCAAATATTAACAAATTTTTAATGTGTTTGAAAGAAAATCAATATATCTGTGTAGAACGGGTTAATATATTTATAAATGTCCAGTATTTGCGGTGGATGGACAAGGTAAGTGATTTTGATGGCACAGCGAAGTTCAAGATAGAAAAGTAAATTATCAAGCATATATGACTGATATACCTTGGTGTGACGTCATGTTATGTATGAGGATACAACGTTGTGTACCGTCATTTGAGAACTTCGGATTTAACTGATCTAATATAAAAAAAATTCAGATACTAAAGTATAAATCAATAGAATGTCCAGGACATAGATACAAATCCGGTAAAAATGGACAAACACGGACCTCTTTTAAACTAAGAGGTGGGATCAGGTGCCATGGAGGAGTAAGCATCCCCTGTCGACCGGTCGAACCCGCCGTGAGTCCACAGTCAAGTTCAATGAAATACGTGAGGAGTGTATCCTCGTCACAATTGGTACAGACGTCTCAACAACCGCCAACGAAAAGGCAACTCAACATTTCACTTAGTGAAACGAGTAGTCGCAGACAAGACTATTATACCAACCGTAAAATTTGCGGAACGTTGGCATTAAACGCGGTTTTCGATATCCCTGTGTCAATAATTTGTCAGTGAATAGTTTACCTCTGTATATGAAATCTCCATATGTTGAACACGCCCTGGCATATCGGATCATTTGTGAAAAATAAACTCCATATGCGGATGACTGAGGGATATTACTCCTTAAATATGGAGAATTTATGATGGAAAAGCCGAAATCGTCGCGTTTGTCGTAAATCTAAACGATTTCTACATCAATATACCTTTTTCGAGTTCTTTCATTCCGTCAATGTTCGCCATAATAGAATGCTGTTTCAAATGGAACAGTTGGACAGCATCACTTCCGGTTAAGTCGTTGAGCGTACATACAACCTGGAATAAGGATATTTTGGAGTGATAAGTGCCAGATCTTAAAAGCAGCTTACATCAAAGTAATGTCACATGCCATCTTTACAAGATAGAACATTTATCTAAACTATATTCATTGCAGATGTATTGTAACAAGATAATATAACTAAACTATGTAAATATTACAAACTCGGAAGCGACTTTGACCCACTTACGGACTGGAACGATTAAAAAATGGTCTACTGTGAATCAGCTGGAAACTGCTGCCGGAAATGTAAATGTATGGTGATAATTCAGCGTATCTATGTCCCGTTCGGTTTTCATTTTATATTTACATTTCCCGCAGCAGTCTCCGTTGACTCGGTATTTGACCTTTTATAATAACAGTTTGTTTCGGAACTATATATATAGTCGAGCTCAACTGAAAGTGAAATTATATGTTTTGACTTGTTTTATAAAAATTGTACTTTGATACCCTGCTAATTAATATCCAAAAAATCGAGTGTTTCTCATTTAAGGTCACACAAATATGTATCCTGATCCATCACACCAAAATTAAACACATATGCTTTACCTTTAGTCCTGAACTTTCCCCGTCACAATCAGACCTATGATGTTTAAGGCGGGATATTCGGATGCCATCATTTTGCTTGTCAATATGAACTACAATATGTAATAATAACTGTTGAACGTAAGTCACAAGTCAAAACAATCCATTTCACTTATGGTGTGTCGACAGAGGATGTTTACTCTTTTTGGACAAATATTCCAATGTCTAGATTTTTTCGTGCTTGTTAATTTTTTCCTATGGTTCTATATTTTCTTATAGATGTAACTGCATTCTTTGTATTGTATTAGTAATTGTATTTGCATTATTGTGGTGTTGAATTCCACAAGAAGTTGGGCATTTTAATATGTAACCAGGACCACTTTCATGATTTAGACCTACCTTTTCTGAGATAACCCTAAATATTCTTCGGTTAAACCTACTTTTTTCCAGTTAAACCTCGTTTAACTTTTATCTAATATTTATTTTGTAGGTACAGATTTACAAAAAGGAATGAATGACTAGTTTTAAATAGTTAAAGCTAGTTCTTCTCCAGTTTATGTATGTAACAATTAAACATATTTTTTCTCCAGTTAATCCCATTTTTTTGGCATAATCTACATTAAATGAAAAACTGGATTAAACTGAGAAAAACTATGTGTAACTACGCCACATGCACATGAATGCTCGTTGATATTGACCTAAAGCTAGTTTTTTCTCATTTAAACTATTTTTGTGAGAACTAGATTTAACTTATTTTTGTATTTTTGTCCCAGTTAAATTTAGTTTTTCACACTTAAACCTAGTTTTTTTTCAGTTAATCTGGTTTACTTAAAATAACTGGATTTAAATAGGAGAAATATAAGTTTTAATTGAGAAAACATAGGTTTAACTGACAATGAACATCAAAATAACAACAATGTGTTAATTCTACTTTTTGTGGATGTGAATTACGAGTTAAACCTAATATTCCTATAGCTAGTCTTAGATTTTCTCGTAACCCATATTAACTAAAGAAAAAACTAGGTTTAACCAAGAAAAATTCATTAATGTAATTGTGGCGCAGTCAAACTAGGTTTTCTCATTCAAACTAAGATTTTGTTTCAAGAAAAACTAAGTTTAACTGATATTTGTGATTTTGGTGCAGTTAAACCTAGTTTTTCTTAATCAAACCTATTTTTTTTCTCCAGCCAATTTCGGTTACTGAGAAAAACTAGGTTTGCCCAAGAAAAACTAGATTCAACTCATTAATGCGCCATACGTATTTTATTGTCAATTATAAACATTTGTTTCGGATGTAACACTCTCAGCACATTATTCTTTTTTAGAGTTTTTTGTGAAAGAACAATCACAATTGTTTTAACTGCTTAATTTGTAGATATAAAAATGTCAGATACCAAACAATAAATCTTCAGGATGTCCAGAATACAGAGCATGCATGGCAAATTATGGAATGATACATCAATTACAATTGTGAACTGTATATTAATTATCTACAAAAATATATTAAAGTTATGACAAACTCCGACTCGTAATTTAAAATTGCGTGGCGTAATATTATATTTATTTCAAGTAGTATTGCCATGTCCGTTTTGAAGATCCACATTACATATAATTTGCTGATTTCTAGTTTTCATCGGATCATTGCATGTTAAACGTTTACATTTATAAAAGTCAGAAAAAAAGCTCCGATCTAATAAATGTGATAAGTTTTTAAATGTAATTGAGAATAACAATACATGCAATACAGATATATTCAGAACTTTGTTTTTCGGCTGTAAATGACTCAAATTAAAATGTGAATAAAATGACAAATTTTTACATATAGTAACTTCAAATGCAAACGATATATGATCTTCCAATAAACTATGTTATGACATTAATTTGATACCTCCTAGGAGAAAAAATGAACATTCCTTTCCACCATCAGTTTACGAAACCGAAACCAGTTCTAGTGGATACCTGTAACTATGGTTTCGTTGTCATTTCACCGCTGTCTTTATACCATAATTCAGAGGTCAATAGCAGCAAAATTGTCGTGCATTAAACACGTGCCTTTTTACTTTATCACGCAATGGTGATTTTAATTTTATTCATATTATTACCGGATGTGATATTTTGTATGGGAATACACTTTCATTTGATATCTGACTCAATAAAATAACGGTTAGATATAACCGAGGAGATAGAATTGATAATTGATCTGTAACGAAACTGTCCATTTACTTATGACAGGTGCGTAAAGAGGAAATTGATATCTTCACCTAGACGTGTATGACAGGTGTCCTACAAATGCACTCATTGTTTTGAATACCCTGTTAAATTTGAGGTTTGATTTTCAACGGAGTCTTCTTCACACGGGTTTTGTTCTTTATTTCATTTTTTATTTCTTTATCAGCATACATTCATTTGAGTTTTGAAAAAAAAATAGAGGAAACAATATATTTTGAAAAATAGCGTCATTGCTATCGCAGTTTACAAGTTATTATCTGCATATGCATATCACTAAATTGCTTTCGTGGGGAGAAAGTACAGGGATGCGGTTTCAGACACAGAATATTAAAATAAGGGAACCATCGTTTAGTTTACACAGTAGTAGCAGTATGAGTGTAGCAGTAAGGCTGAAAGTGGAAGTTGAATTGAGAGTAGCAGGGACGCTTATCGTTGTGATATTGTTCAGCGTAGCAGTGACGCTTATCGTTGGGGTATTGTTGAGCGTAGCAGTGACGCTTATCGTTAGGATATTGTTGAGCGTAGCAGTGACGCTTATCATTGGGGTGTTGTTGAGCGTAACAGTGACGCTTATAATAGTAGTAGTAGTAGTAGTAGTAGTAGTAGTAGTAGTAGTAGTAGTAGTAGTAGTAGTAGTAGTAGTAGTAGAAGAAGACGTAGTAGTAGTAGTAGTAGTTGTAGTAATAGTAGTAGTAGTAGTAGTAGCAGCAGTAGTAGTAGTAGTAGTAGTAGTAGTAGTAGTAGTAGTAGTAGTAGTAGTAGTAGTAGTAGTAGTAGTAGTAGTAGTAGTAGTAGTAGTAGTAGTAGTAGTAGTAGTAGTAGTAGAAGTAGTAGTAGCAGCAGTAGTAGTAGTAGTGGTAGTAGAATGGGTAATTGGGTACTTAATGAAGAAGTGGTGTTTCTGTGAACTTTGTTGCAGTAGTTACTTTTGTTTTTGACATTAAATATTAATAAAATACATTGTAATTATTTACTACGCTTTTTAAAATACGTTCACACTATTTTAGTAATATTTCTTATTACTTTGTGTATGGACTATATCACACTAGATTATCGATATTCACATTTATTGTTGAAGATAAAAGAAAACATCAAGCAGTCAATACAAAGGGAGGTAAATCTAACACATCAAAGATCTATTTAAAATTTTCATCTGAATTCTTCTCAATATGTGTTCCCGTTCATTGATTAAGCATCTAGATAAACTACAATACAAAGATGGTATCTGGAATTACTTGTTTGGCAAGATTGATATTTGATAATATTGTTTCTAGAACAAGGATTGCATTCTGTAGAACACAATCAATCAAATATTATATATTTTATTTATTTTTATCAATGGTAGTGTGCCGACGAGGTCCAAATGTAGAAAAATAAATTATATTTGTTGTTAATAGTCCGTGCATGCATCAAGGATATCAGAAATATAAAGTAAAAAAAACAAATTTTAAAGCTGTTCAGAAACATGAAAGAGAGTGTTAAAACAGAACTAAAAATGAGTACGTTTGTTATTAACTGTCGGATGGTTCTTTGATCTCAGGGCAAGATAAATATCTGTGGCTATAAAATCACATTTCATACGGTAAATGACTATCTCGAGTCTGATATGATATTATAATGGGATACAAACAGAAATTAAAATGTTTGACGAGTGTAACCGCACGTATAACCGTTATATAATAGAATTAAGTGTGGTTCACTGATGTATATTAAATAAGAATGGTCTGGCATCGGGGTTTTGTAGAAATCCTGGACTTAATTGTCAATAAGAATTTCTGTACTAAAACGCAAATTTCTAAACTGTTATAAGATCATTTGTTTTACTTCTCTACTGTCACCTATTTATATTTGAATTTCAATGCTTGAAATGTTAGAAATGGAATAATTATCTTACTGAAATTATTAATTCTAATTCTTTGTGATCTTACACCGGACAAATAACAAAACGTTCAACTACTTTCACTGATCAAATACAAATATGAGGAAAATGTAAACGACCGTCTAAATAGGGTTATGTGATACCTAATAGTGACATGATAGCATCTACAAATACATCATTACAAGTACATAGTGTAAGTTCTAATGTAAAATATCTCATAAGAATATGATATCGATTTCAATTAATGTATATTTCTCAGACAGGTGAAACTGATACCATTAGGCCATTAAAACATTAGTTAACTTTAATATAATTGACAAATATTCAATATTTTAGAAAATAATATTGTAAGACTTTTGAGGAATAGCAAATACCCATACACAAATTGGCAATATATTGTTAAATTGTATTTGTTTTCATCATTATTCTTATACATCTAGATGTCTCCAAACATAGGCGCTTCTTTGGTTTGTAAGGATTATCCCCCATCGCATAAGATTGTAACATCGACAGCATATACGTATATTATCGCAATGTCTTTATTTGATTAACGTTTGTTAGTGATAATTGGATTTCTATTCGCAATAAAAATTGTTCAAATTATATTCGCAATATTTTATCAAATACTAAACTGAATTATTAGAATCAACATTGTTTCTATTATTACAACTGTAATTATTATTGTTATCATTATTATTCAGTTTAAGATGTAATTGCCAATAATTGTCAGCTGTTTAGATTGAATTATTTTCAATATGTTCATTATTTTTCATTACGTGACCGTTTTGTCAGCCTAAAGTTGACTCGTAGTCCTAATATACCCAAGATGGTCAAGTGGTCAGTATTAGAAGCTTAAAGTCAAATATCCATCGGATGTTATTTACGAGCAAGATCCAGTCTCTTGACACGGCACAATGATGATCCTTCACGTAATTGATAGAAGACCATGGGAAAAGTCAAAAGTTATGGCAATTCATTTGTAGAGATGGCAAGTCCATATCACTGAACATTTATAACGAGGTGTAAAATAATGTTTCAAGCAATTTTCATTACGTAATATGTTTTTGTTGTTAAGTTAAATATTTGTTTAAATTTCACTTTGCCACTATGTTTAAGTTGACTTTGTTTCTCTATAGTATTACTGTGGGGATATTTGTGGACTCACCACTCACATATTTGCCCTCAATCATTACAGCTACTTGATCTTTTATCGAAGATCTAGTGAAATTCGATAGGGAGACCAAAGCGCCATATTTCTTTTAAGATCCCGCTGAATGTTCAGTCGGAAAAATATTGATAATTAAAATGGCTGAACATTCTCGTCTGTGAGATAACGGATTGTGCTTCGTTGTTTATCAAATCGCATGGGAAATCATAGGAACAATTATACGCTAGTATGGATCAATGTTAACTCAATTACAACTACAACACAATGATTAAACTATGATCATCGGCCAATATGCCGGATATGGCCACCTGCCTTTTTACTAGAACAGAACTGCTTTAAGTCGCAAGAGGTCCTCTGAGGCCAGTGACTGATTAATGACTACGGAGCGAAGGGGGAAACGAATTTGCTTAGACATTCGACAAGCGATTACTACACTGTTGTGGTTCTTCAATTTACATCGAAGTACGCCACCTTTTATTATTTTCTGGACACTTTAATATTTCCAAACTCCAATATTCTGTGTATAGGAGAAAATTATTATCGTACTTGCTTTACATGTCTTTACAAAGCGACAACCAGAAATGCATATATAGTCGATGAAATCTATTAAGACCACTTAACTGGCTACTCAAAGTGAACCGATTATCAATGTGTGGGTCTGGACTTATAAATTATGTATTATGAAAATTTCAATAGACTGAAATGCAAGGTTTAATTTATATTAAGATTACAATATATATATATATATATATATATATATATATATATATATATATATATATATATATATATATATATATATATATATATATATATATATATATATATATATATATATATATATATATATATATATATATATATACACTGAAAGGTTATCAGTCTTTTCAAATTTACCGGAGTGATAAGAAGACCATGTTTACAATACTTCATTTAAATGTATTGTTCTTTGTAACCATTGAGGTAGGAAGAGATGTGATAAAATTCATTTGATATATATCCTCTGTAGAAACATATCAAGCGGAAATTTAATCTACAACTCTAATGGGAAAATTAAGAGCATTTATTAAACCTAATTATTCGATTTTCTTCAACCTTTGAGTACATGGTCTGTCATTGATATTTATATGTAACAGGTACAAGATTTATCGGACTAAGAATTAAACGGCATTTACGGAATTGATTCCCTAAAAAATAGAAAGAATCTTGAGACAAATAAATTTGCACAGTGCAGGGATATAGACATTAGCATGTGTTAGAAGAAAGTAATTAAGTACCAGACACATTTGTCAAATAACTGCTGACAAAAATAGGCAATTTATAATGACGAATATACCACGAGCTTATTAAATTAGGATCCAACCGCTATTTTAACAAAAACTTCAATTTAAAAAATATTGGAGAAACCCATATATTGTAATGATTTCGACTCTGTGCAGGGCAGACAGTGTCAAAAATAATAAACATATAGCTGTCCAAGATAATTTTGTGATGACCCAGTTCCTGAAATGTTACGAGTAAACTAAGTTTTACTATACCCATAGCAATAAAATAGTACATGCAATATATTTAAACAGCTATTTTTTAAACAATCAATCCCCTTTTTGTAATCATGCACGCCTGCATTCATTCATTTTCAGTATATATTGCTAATCGATATATTGCTAGAAAAAATTTAATTGCAAAATCAAATTGCTGCGCCAAAATGACAGCAATGAGCCGAGCTTAGGTTTTCATCAGTTAAATCTAGTGTTTCTCAAAACCCGCATTATATGGTAAAATAAGGTGAACTGGACAAAAACTAGGTTTATAAAAAAAAAAGTTAAAATTTGATTTTAATGTTCTATACGTATAAGAAAATACTGGGCAGAGCAAAATTATCCATATACTGGCAATAGAAATATAGCAATACTCATGGAAACTCACGAATATGTAAATGACGTCAAAATACTGTTTTCTAATAAGTCACGATTGAAGGCGAATTTAAGACAGGATAAATATGCTTTTTACCCTGAAAGGACGAACATTGCTTAACACGGATAGGATTTATGCCTCGTCTATTTCATATAAATTTGACTGTGGACTCAGGGCGGGTGTGACCGGTCAAGGTAATCACCGGTCAACAGGGGATGCTTACTCCTCGATTGCATATAGTCAATCCTTTGGATTTCCAGAAGGCCACGTTTGTCCAATTATTTAAAGATTTGATTTGTATATTGTAACTCGGACATCCCGAAAATTTATATAGTGGTATTTATACCAGTAACAGACAAATAGACGCTCGGGGAAAGTGATATGCTCTTCCAAAGTATAACTTTTTTAATACACCATACTTTACTGATAATATGACATAATACATGAAATATTTTTAATATCAACGGTAGATAATGTTTCACTGATAATATTGATGCCATCATAGATATACAATTCCCGCATCTAAATATGCTAGATATTGTTTCCAGCAATCATTATTTGTAAATAGATAACTACATTATTTATATAATAAATTATTTATTTCTTAAAATTGATTCTTTTCATAATATCGAAATGCTAATGAGCATCTTAATAATGAAAATGCTAAAAATAATTATCGAAATGCTAAAAATAATAATAATAATAATAATAATAATAATAATAATAATAATAATAATAATAATAATAACAATTAATAATAATAATACTAAAATAATGCTAATAATAATAATGCTAATAATAATAATGCTAATAATAATGCTAATAATAATAATAATAATAATAATAATAATAATAATAATAATAATAATAATAATAGTAATAATAAATAATAATAATACTAAAATAATGCTAATAATAATAATGCTAATAATAATAATGCTAATAATGATAATAATAATAATAATAATAATAATAATAATAATAATAATAATAATAATAATAATAAGAATAAGAACTAGAGCTGAGCTTTTTGCTGAAGCAAAAAGGGGTCATCCGACCATAGCTGAGGCTACAGCTTTGATACAGCTTCAGCTGAGCAACAGAGCAAAGCTATGACCCTGAGACCGAAGTCCGATCCACGAAGACAATTTTTGATATTTTGAGTTGAAATGTTGAAATTGAGTTGTGACCTTGACTTTTGAATGACCTTGAAACTTCACACATATGTTCTTGAGCTCATAGAAGTCATCAACACTAACCTATATATAAAAGTTCTATAGTTTTTTAGCTATTTTGAGTTGAAATTTTCAATTTGAGCTGTGACCTTGATATCGGATGACCTTGAAATTTCACACGTATGTTATTCAGCTCATTCCCTACAAATCATCAACACTAACCTATATATAAATGTTCTATAGTTTTTGAGCTATTTAAAGTTGAAATTTTCAATTTGAGCTGTGACCTTGACCTTTGACTGAATGACCTTGAAACTTCACACATATATTCTTCAGCTCATACAAATCATCAACACTAACTTATATATAAAAGTTCTATAGTTTTTGAGCTATTTTGAGTTGAAATTTTCAATTTGAGCTGTGACCTTGACCTTTCATCGGATGACCTTGAAACTTCACACATATGTTCTTCAGCTAATTCCCTACAAATCATCAACACTAACCTATATATAAAACTTCTATAGGTTTTGAGCTATTTTGAGTTGAAATTTTCAATTTGAGCTGTGACCTTGACCTTTCATCGGATGACCTTGAAACTTCACACATATATTCTTCAGCTCATTCCCTATAAATCTGCAACAATAACATATTATAAAAGTTCTATAGTTTTTGAGCTATTTTGAGTTGAAATTTTCAATTTAAGCTGTGACCTTGACCTTTCATCGGATGACCTTGAAATTTCACACATATATTCTTCGGGTCATTCCCTACAAATCATCAACACTAACTTATATATAAAAATTCTATAGTTTTTGAGTTATTTGGAGTTGAAATTTTCAATTTGATCTGTGACCTTGACCTTTCATTTGACGACCTTGAAACTTTGCAAAAAAATTCCTCACTAAATTATCTAATTATTTTGTACAGTAAAGGTATATAAAAGTTTCAATATTTTGAATTGAAATTTTTTTAGAGAATTTTCACTCTCCTGTGACCTTGACCTTTTATTTGATGACCATGAAATTTCGTATGAATGTTAATCAGGCCATTTCCTACAAATAACTCAATATGTCTATACTAAAGTCTGATAGTTCTAGAGATATTAAGATTTTAAATATTCAAAGGTTTCTGTGACCTTGACCTTAAGTTGCGTGACCTTGAAACTTTTTGTGCTTGTGAGGCTCATGAAAATGAACAACTTTCTCATGCATATGTCTATAGTAAAGATGCTTAGTTTCTGAGATATTTTGACTTTTGTGTCATTTTTAGCTGATAAAATATGAGCCCTTTTTTCAGCCCCTGGCGAGCTTTTTTCTGGGGACACTCAGATGAAATTTGAAATGTTCATGCACAACTTCAGCCTTTGCTCTACCAGAAAATCCAAACAGATTTGCTCTAGCTTCAATAGTTGAGGAGAAAAATGACCCACAAAATGGGACATGAAAAAAGTGATAAAGGGCGATAACTCGGGAAGGAAAGGTGATATTGAAAAAATTTCAAAAACCTATCTGTAGAATGTTCCTGTGCACAAACGCTGAAAATTTGAGCAAAATCGGCTCAGCCGTTTTTGCTCTAGAGCTGACACAAAATCTACTAGGAACAAAAAAAAATAATAATAATATTTGCAATAACAATAGGGTCATCCGACCTGAAGTCGGATGACCCTAATAAGAATAAAAATAAGAATAAGAATAAGATTTAAGATATATTTCAATGTGAAATTGAAAAAGTTTTATGTGGATAAAACTCATTGATGAATTGCTAAAGTAAAACAAAAAAGTAATATGATTACTTATTACACAAGTTATTTTAGAGAAAAAGAAATCTACTGTAAGTAATTTTAAAACAAAATGACACTGCTGAAATTTTAGACAAAAAGTTTTAATACTTGACTCTATCTATTATTGGGAAAATAATGTTAAGTTATAATATTCAGTTTCTCTTTATAGATTTCGTTCCAGTATTGTTCTCCGTAAAACTTTTATATCCATTCACTAATTTTATTTGCACGTATCTTGTTGCAAGTTACTGCCAGGAGATCTATATCCAATGCTTGTATACTTTTCAACAGAAGCATAGTGTTGATCACAACTGATGTTCTTCCAAATGTATTCACAGATATAACAAATGGCTTAACGTTACATTTGGAATTTCATCTATTGACCATTTAAAATTGTATTGCAATAATGGATCCTTATGGAAATCAATATATAATTATTTTTGTATGCAAGTATATTGTTCGCATACATTTTCAATTTCAGCATTTACACTGATAAAAAACCCGATGCTTCAGACATGGAAACATAAACATGCCCAATTTAATTTTTAGAGGATTTTATGTTGTTCCAATCTTTGTATTGAAAGTTTCAGAGTCAATTTACGTTAACGTGTACATAGGTTTTACAAGCAGCAGTCTTCTTTACCTTTGTCAATATCTATTTATTGTATGCTACATTACCCGTTTAACTACCTATCTGAGTTGTAAATATTCATAAACCTAACAATTATACGACTTCCAATCCCTTATCTTTTACGTTACATTGATTCTCAACACTTCCTAAAATGTATTTTTGCTAGAGGTGCAAAGGGTGTAAAAGTTTTGTGTCTTCTAAATCTCATTTCTTACGAGGACTTTACGTTTTCGTGTAGTTTGAAATTAGCAAATTAAAATAATTTACGTACATTCTCCAAAATGGTTAATAAAATTACACTTACTAACTTTTGAATTTCCCTTGCTGTCGTAATACCATTAGAAGTAATTTGTCACACGGATGTTTTCCCCCCTAGAGCTGTTACTATTACATATTCATGTATATTAAACTGGTATTACAGCCATCTTTTGTTAAAGGTGAACGATCTCTAACCCATTGGATGTATTTATCTTATGTGTCGTTCAATATAAATCCAACTGCAAATGGTAGTTTCTATATTTTTGGCATTATAAGTATACTGTATCTTTTAACTTTTTAGATTTTATCAGTAAGAACACTTTTTGTAAATACATGTAAGAGTAATATTCTATTTTAATACATACGGCTGTTATTGCTCTAACTCTTTAAATATTTGACTGTGATTGGTTACATTTTAATTTCAGAAATTGTACCAAAAAACGTCATAGAGAGAGAGAGACAGACAGACAGACAGACAGACAGACAGACAGACAGACAGAGAGAGACAGACTGACAGACATAGAGACAGAGAGAGACATCTATCTATCTATTCATCTATCTATTTATCTATCTATCTGTTTATCTATCTTTCTTACTATCTACAATAATAGATAATAAATCGATATATATATATATATATATATATATATATATATATATATATATATATATATATATATATATATATATATATATATATATATATAT
Organism: Atrina japonica; assembly: GCA_030159075.1. Lineage (NCBI taxonomy): Eukaryota > Metazoa > Mollusca > Bivalvia > Pterioida > Pinnidae > Atrina > Atrina japonica. The sequence goes on along the minus strand of BROG01000129.1, from coordinate 1,044,986 downwards.
TGATAATATATATATTGATAATGTAATTAAGAACTATGTCTGGAACATCCACTTATTAAAGAATTAAATTTATTGGCTAAAGGAAATGAAAATGAAGAAATAACAATCGACGATAAATAATGGGAATGAATGACATGTTCTCATTAGTGACATGGATTAATATTTCAGTGTAAAATAATTTTGTTACATATGTATATCATTTAACGACTCGCCAATAAACTTCTCACACTGACTGCTGACCTTCTTATCAAGCTCGAATATCTATCGGTACTTCTCCATTATACTTCAAATGTACGTTAGGTACATGAGTGAATGTCATGCTTTCTAATAGTTAGATAAGAGATAAACGTCAAATTTAAACATAAAAAGATAATTTATATTATGCAATTACGAAAAGTAGTGAGCCGGCTCTTGATCGTGAGGTCGTGCGTTCGAGTCCAGCTGGTGGCGGGTTGGTTTCCTGTCTTTCGGATGAGACAGTAAAAACCGAAGTCCCGTATCACAGTAGGAGTCGGCACGTTACAGTACCCTCTCTGCTGAATGGTCGTAAGAGCCGAACATAGGCCAAACCTTGAAATCGTTCATCCGCACTTGGTGACGTCTCCATATGAAATATTCTTGAGTTGGACTTTAAACAACAATTAACAAACAAACAAGTAAACGAAAAGTAGTAGAACAGCGTCACTACTACTACTTCAGCTACTACTACTACTACTACTACTACTACTACTACTACTACTACTACTACTACTACTACTACTACTACTACTACTACTACTACTACTACTACTACTACTACTACTACTACTACTACTACTACTACTACTACTACTACTACTACTACTACTACTACTACTACTACTACTACTACTACTACTACTACTACTACTACTACCACTACTACTACTACTACCACTACTACTACAACTACTTTTACTATTACTACTACTACTACTACTACTACTACTAGTACTACTACTACTACTACTACTACTACTACTACTACTACTACTACTACTACTACTACTAAGTTGACCGTGTAAGATTCTTGACTAGAAAAATTGGCTGTTCGAGCCCTGTATTTTTGAATACGTTTCATAGATATATTGTTTACTTGAAATACGATAAAATATTTAAGTTTTTATTGTTTTTATTATTACATTGTACCATTTTATAATCACTGTTAAACAGGTTGTAATTAAATTATTAACCAGGTGTATAAAATGCACGCTTAGAATCAATACCAGTACTTCACTAACTTATTGAGGATTGATATAGATTAAATGAAATGTGACTCTCAGATTTTGATATGTCCGCTTTTTTATTTGGGGTGGATAATGTGGATTGGCGAATATCAGAAATGGACTATTTGAACCTTATGGTTCGTATTCTGTCAGTGAAGTCTAGAGTCCTAAACCAAATGCATATTTTGTTTTGTTTGCTATAATGTATTTGATTAGGAAAATAATCAGATAGGATCAAAATTTACATGTTTTGAATGCATTTTCTATCATACATTTCTCTATAATCTATTTACCTAGGTTTAGTATCATATGTAGTTCACGTGTTTAATTATATTATAAACATACTACCAAAGTTATAATTCAATGTTTAGCCGGGTAGTGCTTCTGGTTTGCAATAATTCCCCTCAAAAATCTGTATGCAATACAATCTTCAGGTCATTGTAACAAACCCCAGACATATTACATAACCAATGGGAAAGAACATATTCTTTAACACTATAATATTTATGTTTATACGATTTATTTCTCTAAGTTACTTAATTTTTACAAACATGACCTTGAATTTATTCGTAAGAACTGGAGTCGGAACGGAATGCACAATCGGATAGTTATGGACAGAAAAAATAACAAATAATCTTGAATGACTATATTTTAGTGTTAAATTAATTTCAAAGTATTGCATGTTAATGGGAACAATTACATTTATATACGATATTTATTAATTTCTATATCCCAAAATGCTTGACTCTAAAGCTAACCTAAATAACGTATTTATCTGATTAAAATTTTACCATGAATTAAAATTTAAACATTGGCATAGATGCAAATCCGACAAAAGTAACAATGTACGTACTAATTCATAATTTATTGTAAATTAGAAAAAAGAAATGATTTATATCTGTAAAATTAAAATAGAATCTGGAATATGTTGAAAAAGTAGATGCAGGTTTGGCTTTTGCTTTTTACATTTCTACATTTAGAAGTATATTTGTACTACGCCAATAAAGAGTTTTGTTTGTTCAAATTTGTCATCAGTTCTTCAAATGATATTACACGCAGTATTACTATAATCATATACAAGTAAGTGGGAAATAAGTTGTTTACACTGAAAAAATGTCGGAAGTTGTGATTGTAGACAAAAATTAATACAAATCAAAGTAATTCTTCTGACTGGTGACTATTTTTGTACAAAAACTCAAAGGTATTCGTAGTTTATTTCACATTTTATTTCACATTGTTTATTATTTTCCATCAAAATTTACATCAAACAAACAAAACAAATATAAAAAAGGAAATAATAGTAGTCTATAGATTATAGGAAATAAAAAACAAAATATCTACTTATATCCAATTGAAATATATTATAATAGAATTACATGTATATAAAATGTGCTTACAAAATGCAAACAAAAATTGATTAGATAAATACAATTGTGATCAATAGGGCGATATGAAATTACAGAAAATGTATATATGTACCAATCAAAATATCAAGTAGTCCTTTTGACTAAATTGCATATCGATACACTTTTAATTATCGACCGAAATCATTGTTATAATATGTATGTAACTATCACTTGAAATATGGTTATTTTCCTATAAGTAAATATTATCATGTTTGAAACAATAATGTCAATAGGTAGAATGTTAATAATAATAATAATAATAATAATAATAATAATAATAATAATAATAATAATAATAATAATAATAATAATAATAATAATAATAATTATAATTATAATAATGATAATACTAATAATAATAATAATAATAAAAAAAAAATAATAATAATAATAATAATAACAATAATAATAATAATGATGATGATGATGATGATGATGATGATGATGATAATAACAATAGTAATAATAATAATAATAATAATAATAATAATAATAATAATTATAATAATAATAATGATAATAATAATGATAATAATAATGATAATAAAAATAATAATGCAAACAATAAAAATAATGAAATAATATTAAAAATTATAATAATGATAATAACTGAAGTGCCTATATAACAATTGTATTAAATTTCCATTATATGTTTTTATATAAAAATAATAAAAGAATGCAAAAATGATAATCAGAATAATTATATGCAGTTGTGATAATCGGAATAATTAAATACACTTATTACATAATGACAGGTTCTGGAAGAGAGAGATATGGTAGCAATGGATAGGCAGGTAATATATATTAATGAAACAGGGGTTTAAAGAACATTTAGCATTGATTTTATCAATGACAAGATAAGGAATGATATATATTGGGTCTCATTATGTCACAACAGTAAAATGCATAATGAAATATAAAACTGGCACCTATATACGTTTTCATATCCTAAACGGACGACAGCATTTATTGAATGTGTTATAATGAAAATGTTCATTTGGAATTCATTCAAAGATAAAACTGTGTGTAAAATACAACTTTTTCAATATAAATTAATGAGAAAAGTAATATCAAAATGTATATCATAATCACATATAGATGGTTACTTACAGCTACTTACAGGTATGTAGTTATATACAGGTAATTAGTTATAGGTACTAACGTACCGGTATACACGTACTTACAGTTATGTAACTACTTGCAAGTATGCACTAAGTTACGTGTATGTACTTACAGGTACGCACTTACTTACTAGTATGCACTTACAGGTGTTATTTACTGGTACATACTTGAAGGTGTTTATTAATAGGTACCTACTTACATATATGTACTTACCTACAAGTATTTACTTCCTATCAAGTATGTATTTACTTACCGGTGTTTACGAATAGGAACTTATATATAGGCATGTATTTATAGGTACGTATTTACCGGTACGTATTTACTTACAGGTATTTACTTACTTACAGACATGTACTTACAAGTATTTATTTACTGACAGATGTGTACTTACAGGAATATATTACTTACATATATGTACTTCCTTACAGGTATGTATTTTTACTTACATGTATGTACTTACTTACATGTATGTACTTATTTACATGTATGTATTTACTTACATGTATGTACTTACTTATGGGTATGTACTTAGTTACCGGCTTTTACGTATAGGAACTGATTTATAGTTTTGTACCGGTATATATTTACCGGTATGTACTTACTTACAGGTATGTACACACGTACTGGTATGTACTTATTTACAGGTATGTACTTACATATACTATTTCACAGAATGTCCTTAACTTTTAGTAATTATTTTTTCTGTTATATATTTCCATACACTGTCTATTTTTAAGGTTCGTCCCACAGGGAGAAGCACCGGATTGAATAATGACTCCAACATGAAACATGATTTTTAAGTTCCTTATAAGATAAATACAAACCCCATACAGGACAATGTTGCATTTTATGTTTTTTTATGGTTTTATAATCAATCGATGTAAATATTATTAGTTATCAAGAAATAACAAAACCATACGTTTACGAACAAAAACAAATTGGGCCATAAGCGCGACAATTTAAGATAGAGCACGTTGACATTAGTTCATCGTGTTGATAGTGATTCCCGTGTTTTGCATGAAGCATATGCAATTATTAAACGGATTTCACAATTTAAGTCAATTCAAATCAATATCTAGATAGTAAAACACTATAGATATTCCAATCGTATAATTCTAGAACGTTTATTGATAGATAGAACCATGTAGTCTCTCGTCTTCAAGTATAAACTGAATAATTAAAAGAGCATCGAAATCATTATTATCAAGATCTACGTCTTGAGGTGTCCGTGTTTCCAAGCAAATATTTCAAATATACAAAGATGGTCTTTTTTTAATCATAACTCGCAATAAAAGAGTAGCGATAAACAATGACATGGTGCATAAAATCATAAACAAAGACACAAGCTGAGCTGAAATGAAATAATTGTACATGTAACGTCCCTGAGCCATCTCTAATGGTCGATTAATATAAGTCCAATGGTTCATCAACTGCCACATAGTATTTCGTCACAATTTACAGCCATATCAAGGCTTTCAAAGTAAATGAAATATGGATATCGCTGTAAGACTAGGTGATGACATTTTCTGCACTTTAATTCAAAGGGTTCTTATTTTCATCAAAGTAGATGGTTTTGTAGATGTTTTGGTATCATAACATAAACATTCTCTTTCATGAAATTTTATTATATTCCATACAATCATTATGTTTCGTAAGAAGACAAGGAAAGTCGATATTAACATTATTATATTATCGCTATTTGTTTTATCAAACTTTCCCTGTATACGTAATACAATTCAACAAAGTCGAGTAAAGGGTATCTAGTCAAAATATGTCTTATTGTGAAAAATCGTTGACTAGGAGTAATTATACAATTCTAGAATATATGTTCATAGTAGCGTTATGTATTGTTCCTCAAATATTATTTCAGACAACTTCATTATTTCTGAAATAAGATTTTTATATCGGATAATAGTCATTTAATACTCGTTTTATTAATACTGTCTGACACATTGTAAAATTCACAATGTTTTGAAATATTCCTTTCGTAACAGTAACGCACACACTTTTGTTATTGAACTATGATATATACAATCAGTGAATTCCTTTCCTTATTTTACCGATACTTTCAAATGCAGATAAAATACTGACTGAATATTGCACTTTTGTGCATAGTATCCACACCGCACAATATGTTTACGCCATAAATTCGAACAATTCAACATGGAAATTCTGTAGACGATACTTTAAGTATATAAATCATTTAGAGTTTACTTATTTCAATCATTATCTTCTTATATTAAGTAGTATTTTATTAGTGCAGATTGTTTGTATAACGTTGGACTTAGCCGTATCTTCAAAATATTCCACCCGCCAAAGACACACTTTTTCCTATTGAAGATTGGTGATTGAATTCCGTGCCATGCGCATTAAGAACACTAGAATAAGGTCCCGGAAGTGATGATGCATTCTGCACTCCGCTAGAAACTTTGTTTGATGACACACTATTGTTCCATTTCGATGTATCAGTTTGTGATTTATCTGAAATTGATGAATGGAAATACAAAAACGATGTCTGAAATATGTTAGAAGATGCAATTTGATCAATAAATTAAATAAAAGTAATTCCAAAAGCTGTGGAGTTATACTTATCAGTACATTTACAAACATTTTAGCAAAAACAATGAGCCATAAAGTTTGCAAGGTCGCTTAATTCTGATAAATTTAGCGGCTCACGAGCAAACCATGAATTTGATAAAATCGAGTGACATTATTTTGCATTTTAATCGCTAATGATTTTAATAAGAACAATTAATTATCCAGTATAATGAAACTATGAGGCACGATTAACTGAATGATTCATCAATCATATTGCCACTATTTGAAACGTGGCCATATAATAAGAATAAATAAAATATCTAAGTAAATAGTGAAACATTTGCAGTAAAATAACTATGTAAAATTTGCTTGGCTCGCGAGACAAACCCGCATTCTTAAAAATATTAAAAATGAAAATTCTTTAAGATGTACGTACTTTGGCTGTCCTCTGTTTTCACGGGTTTTTCTTTGTTGTTGTTATTATTGTTAGTGTTGTTATTATTGTTGTTTCCGCTGTTTGGTTCCTGTTTCACTGTGGTATTCGGCTGAGACTGCTGCTGTTGTTGCTGTTGTTTTGCACGTTCCATTTTCCGGAATTTTGCTCTTCTATTTTGAAACCAAACCTGTAGTCCAATTTATACTGATATTGTCAATATATATATATATATATATATATATATATATATATATATATATATATATATATATATATATATATATATATATATATATATATATATATATATATATATATATATATATATATATTATCCATTATTATCATCAAGAATTTTAAAAAATTCCTCCATGTTAATAATGAAACCGATTGAGTTTAATTCGGCATTGGGAGATATTTTTATTTATCTAAGTACTTGTGTGAATCATTATATGTGTATATTTATAAGTTTTTATGTGACTCTCTCTCTGTCTGTGTTTGAGTCAACGTGTCTTTTTATGTTTGTTTTCGTTTGTGTGAACTTTGAAAGTATCAACGTGTGGAACCACCATTGTTTTACCATAAAAAGTTAAAATCTTTGTCATCTACTCAATTATAGATACATGTATATCGATATTTTGTCTAAATTTATTTTAATTGATCTATTAGAGCATAAACGTTCAAACATATCAAAGATTGATCAATGATCTGTATATATTTTGGCCAGCAACGATATTTACCTGGACCCGTGCCTCAGTTAGATCTGTCTTCATGGCTATTTCCTCACGCGTGTATATATCTGGATAATGTGTCTCAGCGAATGCTTTCTCTAATTCTTTCAATTGAGCACTAGTAAATGTTGTACGGATTCTTCTTTGTTTTCTTTTTTCCGGGCTTATTCCGTTTTCATGCCCATGCTGATACATTTTATATGACAGACCTACAATGGATTAATAATAATAATAATAATAATAATAATAATAATAATAATAATAATAATAATAATAATAATAATAATAATAATAATTATAATAATAATAATAATAATAATAATAATAATAATAATAACAACAATAATACTAATAATAATTATAATAATAGCAGTAAATGTAGTAATAAAAGTAGCTGTACTAGAGACACTAACAAATTAAGATAAATGAAATAAAATTAAATAAAAAGATATTGAATTAAATCAGACGATAAAAACGGACAGAAAAGAAAAAAAGGAAGAAGGATGTATGTGTAGTTGTTGTGATTAGCCCCACTCCCTTTTCATCTGTTAAAACTATATTAAAAACATGGTGTTTTATTTTATTATTTATGTTGTAAACTTTTTCGCAATTGTAATGATAAGTAGTTTCAACAGTTTTGGAAAAAGTATTTATCTGATAACAATGGTAATCATTGATGTCTATTTGTTCATTTCATATCATCTTAGAAGACCAACAATCACAGCATTCTTGATTTAAAATGGATCATTTCTAAATATCTGACTTCTGCTGACGAAAAAAAAGATGGATTTTAAACCAAATTTTTGAATGTAATTTACTTCCGAAAGTTGATAAAATATGTAGCATTTCATTGACCTTTGAGTTTACAAATTTACATAACCACTCTAAATCTTGTTATACAGTGCTTAACTATAGGATTTAAATTAAAGACTATGTAAAATACACCGCAGACACTAATTATTTCGGTTCATCAGCGCATGCGCAAATCCCATGTGTGCCATGGGGTTTGAAGTAAAATTTCTAATGGGAACATTATAAAATGGTAAAATTCCTCATGTTAACCATGTTCGATTCGGAAACAACTAAATGGCACTCTTACAAATAAAATTCGACATGACTGTGGCAAAATGTTCTTGAAGAAATACTATTTCAGTTAAATAGTGTCACTCGGGTATCATTTTAACGTAAAACAGACGCAATCACTTTTATTTTCTTGCAAATGGCACATTTAAAGAGAATATGTCGCACTAGAAAAAATCAAAAACAACAATAAAGATTCATACTTCAACCCACATTTGTTTTACAGAATAGAAAATAAAAATCTATCAAAACAGTTTTTTTTTTCTGGAGCATGATTTAGCAACATCTATTTGATACTTGAGTCAGATATTGGTTTGGAAATTTCCATGTTACAAAAGTGTCAGTTTGTTTAATTGTTTTGTTTTCAAGGGACATGAAGTAATATATAGATATGGTTCATACATGTTCCTCTATCTATAAAAAAGCACTGAAGTGAATTTTATGATTATAACTAAATGCCATTTCTAGGTGTTTTATAAGCACGTACTGTAGCAAACAGAATAAACATTTACATTAGTCGAAAAGATACACTATTACATGAATTTCTCAAAATATCTAGTTTTTTTACTCGTATATTCAATATAAATATAGAGCCAAAATTATTTTGACTTTGGCGAACCTTGTTCAGTTGAAATGGCGTCTGTTAGATATGTATTCCCACAATTCTCATATAACAACCAGAAATGATCAACAATATTTTAGTTATCGACAGTTTGATCTAATAATTTCCATTATAGAGTCTGTTACTCTTTATTTGCAAGGAACAAATTAGTGAAATAGAATGAGGGGTCGACCTTTGGAAAATTACACTCTCCGATGTATACATGTGTTGTTCATCATCGCATTGGATTGTCTAAGGGAGATCACTCGTATTATCCTCGAGGGAACTCTAGATTGCATAGTGATTAACTGGTATTAATCATATTGTGGGTGTCAGAGGGGCAATAAAATAACGTCCAACGGTTTGGCTATATACATGTGTACTCATGTATTTCCTTTAAGAAAAATCAGTTTCCTATTTATTAGCAAATGTGCACATTTTTGCGGACGGGTAAATGGTATCTAATGTAATGGCACTATGACTTTACGGTCACTTAGAAAAACCAAATTAAAATGTTTTTATCACATGGGCATTATGAGAAGACTAAATTCCTCTTTATTAGACAGACATTGCACGTTGGAAACTGTATTCGGAGATGCATACATTTCAAATCTTGTTGTTCTAATGGATTGTCATATAAACAAAATTGACACGGCATTTCAGAATATATTAAAACAGATACTGCAAGCTCCTTTTTAATTATATGTTTCATCATCCTAATTCTCGATGCCATCTTAGTCTGTCCCAAGGCATTCCATTCTCTTCCTACATGAAGACAGGACATAAAATTTTATCTCAATTCACTTCTGATATTAGTTTTATTTTCCCATAATTCAATTTACTATGGGAACTTTGAGCTAACAGTAATGGCAATTGTGTATTGGCAGAGCTCGCACGCATTTGAGCGTTAGACTTTGACGGAGAAAATTAATCGAACGCTTGAAAACATACAGAACAATACCTTTTTAAACTTTTTATTTAATAAATCTCAAATTAAGAAGGAGACGCGATGACATCTAATTCATCAGAGGAAAAATCAATAGCAGTTTTGGCTAATGAAATTCCGTTGTTTGTGTGCAAAGTCTTAATGAAAATTTTCGTGACTGGAGTCCCTATTTGTCAAAATGAACTCAGTGCTGCTCAATTTATCGGTATTTACCGATGGGTGATGATAGAACATATCGAAAGAAATTCCAATCAATACTTATCTAATTTGTTGTCTTTGAAGAGCGATTCCACTTGTTATATCCCAGGGTCACAATTACAGTTAAATTTCCTTGCCGATCAACTCGTCAAATCTTATTTATTCTAGAATATTGTCCTAGATTACTGATCTTTCATTTTAATATCACAGTCAGTGTCATGCGAGTATAAAAATAGTATGGTAATGTTAGGGGGGCCGGCTGTTGGATATTGGTATATTAAGTACGGGTAATTTATTTGGGGCGACTGGGTGGGTAGTGAGGATTTTTTGGGGTGCCGGGGTGGATGTGGGGGTGATTAGTGTTTGGTAATGCTCTTTCATGTTTGTGACTCCGGTGCTCTTCACGAGGGTGGGATTGTGGGCACGGGGGGGTCACTGGGTGCCTTGGTGGGGGAACGTGGTGACGGTCTGACGTTGGTGGGTCTCAGGCGGGTGCGGTGTAGGGAGTGTGGGTGTGTGTGTGTGTGTAGTGTGGTGTGTGTGTGGAGTGTGTGGGTGTGTGTGTGTGTGTGCGTGGGTGTGTTTGTCGCTAGGTGTGTGTGTGTGGGTAGGTTTATTTATCTTTTGCGTTTTAGTGGGTGGGGTACGGGGCGGCAGAGGGGTGAAGGTTGGGCATTGGCGGGTGGGGGAGGGAGCGGGGGGGTTGTGCTTAGTGCTGTGTGCGGGTGGGATTAAGGGGCTTGATTCTGGTGTCTTTAGACTGTATTTGGTTTGAGGGGGGGGTCCTGGGGGTGTGTATGGGGAGATTTGGGTTTTAGATCGGAGTTTTACTTTTTGATGCAGTGTTTGGGGTGGGGGCGTTTTCTGGGTGGGATGTTGTGTGGAGTAGTGTGGGGGAGTGTGGACTTGTGGTGGGGTGGGGGTTGGTGTGTTGGACTGGGCAGGGGGGTTAGGTGTTGTTTTGTTTGTTTTGTATGTGTTTGTTTGTTTGCGGTGATTTTCTGCCCTGTTTTTTGTTGTTGTGGTTTTGGCTTGGGATGTTGTGGTGTTTATAGTTTGTTTTTACTTTGTTGTATTGTTTTGTGTTTTACTTTTTTTGTGGTTTTTGTTTTTCTGTTTTTGGTCATGTGGTGTTTGTAATGGTGGGTTGGTTGTATTTATTTTTTGTTTAGCTGTTGTTTTTTCTGTGTTGGGTCCCCTGTGTTATGTATTTTTTTTGACTTTGCTTTTTGTTTTTGTTGTTTTTTGTGGTTGGTTTGTTTTTTTTGTCTCCTTTGTTTTTGTTTGTTTTTCGTTTTTCTTATCTGTTTTGTGCTGTTTTTTTTGGTTGTTTATCTGTGTTTCTTGGGGTGTGTTTTGTTTTTTTTGCTTATCGTCTTCGTTTTGGTGTGTCTTGCTGTATTATCTTATTGTTTGTGTTTTTGTGTTTGTTTTGTTGTGCGTTTAATTTTTAGTTTTGTTCCTTTTTTCTGTTGTTTTGTTGTTTGGTGGTTTTTGTGTTTGTTACTTTGGTTTGTTTTCTTTTGTGTTCCTGTTTTTGTTACTGTATTTGGTGGGTTCTTTTTTGTGTGTTAAAGTATTTCGTGTTTGCCTTCTGTTTTTATTTGATGCTTTGTTGGGTCTTATTTGTTTTCGTTGTTTTTTTTTGGTTGTTTTTAACTTTGTGTTTGTTGTGGTTATGTTATCTTGTTTGTTGTGCTTTCTGTTGTTGTGTTTGCTTTCTCGTTGCGGGTCTTGTCTTTTGTTGTTTTTCGCGGGGCTGATTTTGTCTGATTGTATCTTTTTTTTGTTTTTGTCTATTTGTTCTTGCTTGTTTTGGTGTTGTGTGTTGTGTGTTAGGTGTAGTCTTTTGTTGTGTGTCAGGGGTTGTGTCCCCAATGGTTTTTGTTCTGTCTTTCTGGGTAATGTTTTTGTGTCGTGTAGTGACTTGCTTTATTTGTCTGCTTTGTGTTGGTTTTCGTTTGTTTTTTGTTTGTCTTATTGTTTTGTGTCGTTTTATGCTTTCCTGTCTGTGTGTTGTTTTTGTCTAAGTTTGGTCTTGGCTTTGCTCTTTTTTGGATCTTGATTCTGTTATTTTGACCTTGTTTAGTTTGGTGTGTTGTGTGTGACGTGGTTCTTTTGTTGTTTTTATGGTTATCCCTTGTTTGTGTCTTGTTTTTTTTGTTTTTGTTTTAATGTTCCTTGTTTTGTGGTGGTTTTGTTGTTTGTGTGTATTTTTGATGTTTGTATATTTGTGTTATGTGTTGTTATTTCTTGTCTGTTTGTTTTTTTGTTTGTTTATTTGTTGTTTTGCTTGGTTTCTGTGGTTTGTGTCTTGGTGTGTTTTTTTGGTCTCTTTGTTTTTTTCTTGTTTTTCTTGTGGTTGATTTCTTTATGTAGCTGTTTGTTTGATGTGTGTGTCTTTCTTGTTTTCTTTTCGATTGGTTGGTTTGTTTGTTTGTTTTGTCCGATGTTTTGTTTCTAGTTGTTTGGGTTCGTTTCTGTCTTACTTTCGTTTTCTGTTGTGTGTATTGTTGTCTTTCTTTGTTTTTTTTTGATTTGTTTGAGTACTTGTTTGAGTTGTGTTTTTGTGTTTTTGTTGGTGTTTTTTGTTTGTCTTTTTTCTATGTTGTCGTGTTTGTGATTGTTTTTGTTTGTTTGGGGTTGTTTTTGTTTTTTGTATGCTTGTAGGTTTGTTTTGCTGAAGTCTTTGTTTATTCTGCAGTTTTGTCATGTTAGATTTGTTACTGTCTTGTGCCTCTTTTTTGTGTGGTTTTTGCTTTTTGTTTTGTGTTTGCTCCGTTTTTGTTTTTTTGTCTTTTTTTGTCGATTATGTTGTTTTTGTTTTATGTTTTGTTGTTTGTTGTTGTTCGCTGCGTGTCTGTTATGTTTTTTTTTTGTCTTTTGTTTTTTGTCGTTTTGTTGTCGTTTGTTCGTTTTTTTTTGTGTGTTATGTTTGATCCTGTTTTGTCTTGTGTTTTTGTTGGTGTTTTTTTGTTTTTATATTTCTCGATTGTTTTGATGTTTTGGTTATTTGTTGATGTGTTGTTTATGGATGTTGATTTCTTTATGTCCTGTTTCCTGTCGTTTTGTGTTTTTGTGTTTTGGTTGTTTTGTCATATGCTCTGGTGTTTTTTGCTTTTTTTGTTTTTCTTTTCTGTTTCTTGTGGTGTATTTTTGTTTGTTTGTTTATTGTGTTGGTGTTGTTGTGTCATGATTTGTGGTTAATGTGGTTTGTCATTTGTCTCTTTGTTGTTCTTGTGTCTATTTGTCTTTTGTGTTTGTTTTATGTTGTTTGTGGTTCGGTTTGTTTTTTTTGTTTGTTTTGTTAGTTTTGTTTATTTGTGTTGCGGGTGTGTTGTCTTGTATTTGTTTTTTTTTTTTGTTTGGTGTATTGTTGCTGTGTTTTGCGTGTTCTGTTGTTCTCATTTGCCTGTTGGGTCCTTTGTTATGTTTCTTGTGTTTTTTTTTATTAAGTTGTTTTTTTGTTCTTGTGTTGGTTGTTTTGTTCGTTGTCTTTTGTTTTTTTTGTTGTGTGTTTTTCGTGTTTTTGCGCTTTTGTGCTTGTTTTGTTTTTGTTGGTGTGTTTGTTTTGTTTTGTAGTTTGTATGTCCTTTGTTTTTTTGATTTTTTGTTTGTTTGTTGTGGTTTGGGTGTGTCTGTTTTTTTCTCTTGTTTGTCTTATTGTTGGTGTTTTGTGTGGGATTTGTGTTGTGGTTTTTTTTGATTCTTGTTCATTGTTCAGTTTTTTTGGTGTTGTCTTGTTCGTTTGTTTTTCCTCTTGTGTCTCGTCTTGTCATAAATACATATAAACAGTCAGAGACATGCGGAAAAAAATATGTAAATAGCTTCAGATGGAAATTGAAAAATACCTGTAATTAAAAGTGCTCTGTTGTAGTATGAAATTTGTTTTCCTGGGATTGGTTGGCTTATTGATAGGTATATTCACTTTCATTAAATATCACCTGATCCCACCTCTTGATTTCAAGAGGTCCGTGTTTGTCCATTTTTTCCAGATTTGTACCTATATCCTGGACATCCTAATGATTTACACCTTGGTATCTGAGACTTTTATATATATATATATATATATATATATATATATATATATATATATATATATATATATATATATATATATATATATATATATATATATATATATATATATATATATATATATATATTTACGTAACAAACAAAATCGAAAATATTTATTTACCTTTTCTTCTATTTTATAATTAATGCCAAGCTGGATTTTCTTTATTTTTGTTATATCAATATGCATTTTTCTGTTTAAACAGGTCAAGCAACAGTATACAAATCCAGACAAAGGAATATTTGGTTTACATGGTTATAAACTTTTTATCAATTTAAAACTCACGGCTAAAACAAAAAGATCCTATAAAGGGTACTTGTAAAACAGTGATTGCTATAATATATTTTACTATAAGTTTTATATTCAATATTATTGGATTGTTAAGTAGAGAAGCATTGCTTTTGGAACGTATAATCAGAGAAAGTCTGTTTTATTTAAAGCCGACGGATCAATTTAACATCGTCGTAACTTTGTTCTGTTCTCTGGAATTATGTGTTGGTCAGAATATATAACCTATCATTTGCAGCGCTAGTGTTCTGTAATCGTTTTCTTTGTTATCATTTGTAAAATCAGGGCAAATTATCTTTGCAGACAATGTGATTATATCAAGGCAAAATGCAATATTTTCTGACAATGTCAAGTAAAACGCGGAAAATTATGTTTCCATCTACGGAAATTTATTCCACCGTTTCCATCGAAAAAGATGCATCTGGTTTTTATCAAGCACAATGTCGCCTTCCGAAAGAGGATATCCTCAGCAGGAAAAGTAGAAAACCTATTTGTGGTATTTGTAACGGCCTTACAACAAAAACATTTTGATAACTAGATATGAAAGTTGAATCATGAAATGCCATTTAGATATTATTTGACATATATTGTATGCAGAGCATGTATTTTAAATGAAGTCATTTGTCGATCATTTTTCATTGTATTTTATTTCATTATAACTGTAATGTATCCTTACTTTAATTTAAATGTTACACACACACAAACAATATGCAGTAACATAGTTGTATAACATATATTGGAAGTAATATGTTATATACACACACGTTGGAATGCAAATAGGTTGGCAAATAGACAAAAAATTGAACAATTAGAATTGATGTCTCCTAGAAATATTATATACAAACACTTAAATAAAATCTAAATTTTGA
Organism: Atrina japonica; assembly: GCA_030159075.1. Lineage (NCBI taxonomy): Eukaryota > Metazoa > Mollusca > Bivalvia > Pterioida > Pinnidae > Atrina > Atrina japonica. The sequence goes on along the minus strand of BROG01000129.1, from coordinate 1,029,449 downwards.
CAAGCCTTGATTTTTTTTTCACGGAAATCATTATAATACACAGACATAATGATAAGGAAATATATATTACATTTAAGATAAATTATTCTTTTTATTTTTGGACTTTTATAAGTTTATAATCAGCTAATAATATGACCTAAAAGTAATATTTCACACTGATAATAAATTAAAAAAAAATTTTTTTTCTAAAACTAAGTCATCTTTTTACAGTGGTTACCCTTTACCTTTAAGAATTATTATTTAGTCTTGTACAATGCCAAGTTAACTTTATAAAATACACATACATTTAAAATTTTAATACACAGAAATGATCGTCTTGAGCATTATAACTTTAGTATAATGGTTAAAATATTTATCATATTTATATATTTGAATATTTATATTATTTAATGTTAAAAAACATTTTGCTTTTTAATTTATTAATTTTATTTTCATTCTTAAAAATACTGATAAGAAGACAAAAACATTACCATATATATATATATATATAAATATATATATATATATATATAATATATATATATATATATATATATATATATATATATATATATATATATATATATATATATATATATATAATGGTTCAATCTAGATATCAAAATATAAAGATAAACACACACGTGCGTGTAAATACAGAGACATGGACACAAATACATACATAAATATATATACAATCAACATATACCTGTCACTATTTTAATACAGGGCCACATGTTATAAAATGAACGATGAATCAAATTTTCTAAAATGCATTTTTAAAGTGTTAATCACATATCGATTTGATGATATCGTATACAATGCCTTGTGTAATGGGTTTGCAATACATGAACGATTAATTTATAGATGAAACTGTTAATAAGTCAAGTAACTTTTTCATGACTCAAAATATCAAACGAGTATTCAATCAAGAACATTCTCTTTGGCTTAGTGTCTTTTTCTTCAATGCAATAAAAGTAAATGAAGTTATTCAAATACAAATAGTATAACGACCATGATTAAACGAAGGAAGTAACATTGTTAATGTACACTTTCCAAGTTTATTAACTTATATATTAATTACATCCAGATCTCGTAATACGCAAAACTGTACTTTAACAATATATTATGTCGACAAGTTCAAATATTAAATACACACAAATGGAATGTTTGTTTTTTACATTATATTAATCAAGACATTTTTCTATTCTAGCATAATATCATAATTTGCTCGAAATTAGTATCTACGTGTCCTTGTTGTATATGTTCAGGCTGATAATGAATAAATGAAAACTCCTCATAGACTCTCTGATCAATAAGAAATGATTTACAAGCAATATATTTGTATTATAGAAAAAATGAAAACTAGGGGATATTTCCCAACTAAAATAATTTAGTAATTAAACGTATGTATGTATGTATGTATGTATGTATGTATGTATGTATGTATGTATGTATGTATGTATGTATGTATGTATGTATGTATGTATGTATGTATGTATGTATGTATGTATGTATGTATGTATGTATGTATGTATGTATGTATGTATGTATGTATGTATGTATGTATGTATGTATGTATGTATGTATAATTACTCGTTTACTCTTGTTACTATAGTTTACTCTTGTTACTATAGTTTACTCTTGTGACAATAGCTTATTATAGTAAATATAGTTTATCATAGCTTCCTAGAGCCGCAGAGACTCTGCGGTATAGTGCTCGATTCGCAACTAAAGGGTAGCGGATTCGAGCCTCGGCGGATGCGGCTGGCTTTTCCTGTCCTAGAGATGAGACAGCAAAAAGCGAGGTCCCATGTCGCAGTAGGTGTCGGCACGTTAAAGAACCTTCCCTACTCAATGACCATAAGTGCCGAGCATTAGTCAAAATTTGAAGCCCTTCATCGGCATATTATCTTTAATGATAATCATTATTAACAAAACTATAATTTTTAATTTTACGAAAAGGGCCAACACAATGCTCAAGACGATCGTTTTTGTCCATAAGACTCCATCAGCTGACCTCGAATTTAATATAAATGAATAGTTCCAAAATACAAAAGTGGTATCATACTAGGTCAAATTATAAAACTAAATATATTGTCTAAATCGTGTAAGAGTACCCACTGTAAAAGAATGAAAACTTTTTTTCCTGTCGTAATAAATATATAAGGGATATTTGACAAATGTTTTTGAATAACATGTTTATTACATCTCGTGAGACAGGAAAATGCATATTTAACACGAGTGCGTAGCACGAGTGTTAAATATGTATTTTCCTGTCTCACTCGATGTAATAAACATGTTATTCAAAAACAATTGTCAAATATGCTATTTATTGCATTTGCCAGTTGCGTTTCGTTATGCCCTAAATTCACCCTATGTTTTGTACATGTAGGCTAGTCTACGGCTTGTGAAGTGTAAATAAACCACGTTTTGACACAGGGACTCGGAAATCGTTTTAGAGCGAAATATGGTCAATAAAAACTGAAGACTAGGGGAAAATATTACGCTCTTAAAAGATTTCTCGGCCCTTGTGGTTTTGATTGAAATACATCATACCATTGCAAAGCATCGCTGATTGGTAAGTTCAATGCCAAGAAGGACTAAGTTAGTCCAATACGATGTTCATTATTTGTACTGTATCTCAAGTGTCACTGAATCTTTTTAAACACTCATGAACTGTTGACCTAGATAGTGGATACATTAAACATTTCCACTGCCTTTCGACCACTTAAACCCACCCCATCAAACATAGCATGGCCTGCTTTTTCGTCGAGACAGAACAAGATTGTGCGGAACCAATTTCTTTAGCTTCGATACGCGCTATAAATAGCTCACATGAAAATCCCTTCTTGCTACGTCTTATCTACAGTACGTGTACAAAACGTGTTTACCACGGCATCACCATTTATTGACATTTATTGACAAATGTGATCAGTTTATAGATGGAATTAATTAATCGAATTTTCATCAGTGGTCTTACACTGTATTTTGAATGACTTAATGAAAAATATCATGTTTTTCATTTAGCCAATTAAATTACAGTAAAATCTATGAAAAGTAATTGAGAAAAAATAAAGCTTATATTTAATTGATAAATGTAAATAAAAAGTAAGAAAATATATTACTATAATAAAGTATTTTACTATCATGAATAAAGTTTTTGCTATAGTAAACTATTGTTTACTACATAATTTTGTTAGGGAAGCATTCCCGGCAAATGGCAACAATGAATATAAGTCAAAGAACAATCAAACTAAAAACCAAATTAACTAAAGCCATTGCAAGACAAGAAACATCTAATAAATGAATGCATTCCCCGTCTATTCTCATATTTCTGGAAAATATTACTCTTAAAACATTTTCTGCTATCATAATTTTAGATGTTTTCATTCAATTTAGTTTTAAATCATTAATTTAAGGTAATGTCTTTTGAACATTTCTTTAGACAATTATTTATCAGCAAAATTCAGATATGCATAAACATGAACATATATCAGTTCATCGTTAATTATTAACCAACAAAATAAAGCAATATTCTGTTAGTTGTTTTATTGTAACGATTCCTTTTGACGGATAATTCCAATGGTTTTACTTTCAGGGAAATACTTCAGATTGGCACTCCACATGTTCTTAGAATTATCCTGTTGTAAATTATCTATTCCTTATAATGTATTTTAAAAGTAAAGACGGCGTGATATTATTGGTGTTATGTTGATAAATATTTATATATATTAGCTAAACATGTGTACATGAAACTATACATCGTTAATGCATTTGAGATAAATTATTGAATTTCAGAAATTAATACTAAATTGTGATATTGCTTACAAAATCAAAATCCAACATGTGGTTTGATAGTTTTGGCTAGAGCAATGTTTCATTGGAATATCTTATCCTATGAAGAAAACTTGCATCAGAGCAATAAATAACAAAATTAGCACTATTTACTAGATACAAAGGAAGTATAGACCGGTATATATGTCTCTAGATACACAATACTATTTACACAGTTATGTTGCCCGAAAACTAAATGGCTGTATGCTTAAGATCATGGGATCGATTCCGTATCAGGGGACAAATATTCTTGTCTCTCTGATTGTACAGTTTTGCCAGAAAATAAACATGTTTTATATTCAGTGTTCAAAATGATATCACAATGTGACCACAAACACGAGTGAATCATCATACCTGATTATAATTTTACTAACAGACATGATCATGTAAGATATTTAATCAATATAAACATAATACGTACAGACGAAGACATTTGTATACAAAACAATGACAATCACACATTTCAAAAGGTTTAACGTATCCCAGGAAAACAACGACAATCACACATTTCAAAAAGTTGAACATATCCCAGGAAATCTACAAAACTATCACGAGTAATGTAGATGAGCAAGTTGAGCAGTTTCAAACATACGATATATACCATCTTATCTCCAAAACACGGAATCAATATTAAGGATGTTTTGCCTTTGTGAAACTAAATACTGTAATCATAATCTTCAGTTACTGTTACATAATTATATATAACATGTGTATTTGAGTGTTAGAGAAGAGGAATTTCACACACAAAGATATATATATATATATATATCGATATATATATATATATATATATATATATATATATATATATATATATATATATATATATATATATATATATATATATATATATATTTGAATTATAAACCTATGGGTATATACAACCTTTCTGTTAAGAATTATTACCTACAAACAGTTAAACAAATTCAAAATCAGTTTTCATTGGTTAATCCAATTTAGCGCAGACTTTAAATGGAAAACATCAGTTATTTTACCCTGGAATACCCGGAAATCTCTTATGTTATACATAAGTAGCATATATAGTGTGTAATGTTTAGGCATACTTCCAGATATCTTTCAATTCATAATACTGATGTAAAGTAGATAAGTGGGAACAAGGAGACCAAAGAAAGACTGTAGAGTCATCAAGATGTCATATATTGTGTTTGTAGATAAAAGTCACTTGGCAATTTCTATATCATATATATGCGCACGCAAACACAATGGCACACACGCACACATATCCCGACATATACATACACACCAAAAAATACACCGGCTTCATCATCATCATCATCATCATCATCATCATCATCATCATCATCATCATCATCATCATCATCATCATCATCATCATCATCATCAACATCATCATCATCATCAACATCATCATCAACATCATCATCATCATCATCATCATCGTCGTCGTCGTCGTCGGCGGCGTCATCGTCATCGTCGTCGTCATCATCGCCATCATCGCCGTCACCATCATCGTTGTCATCGTCATCATCATCACCATCATCATCATTATTATCACCACCATCATCATCATCGTCGTCGTCGTCGTCGTCATCATCATCATCGTCGTCATCACCATCACCGTCGTCGTTGTTATCAGCATCGTCGTTATCGTCATAATTATCATTATCTAACAATAATTATCGGGATTTGTGTTGATGTAGATATATTGATGACACCTTTAATACATGATATATCTTACATATGTGTATACTTATATAAAAAAATATGCATACGTGTGTTGTGTGTCTGTATGCGTCTGTACGTAAGTTTGTATGTTGAATTTCTATGCACACTGTACTTAGTTTTATGTGTATATATAACATATTCAGCTTACAGTTTATTCCAAAATATAGTTAATATATAGTTTATATAATATAGTTTCATTCTCTTCAGTTTTAATGTAAGACATTTATTTCATTTGAGTGCAATATATCAGGTACATTTTATCTTGATTTACCCTCTTGTGACGATTCTAACGTAGACATTTAACACTTTAAAAGAGTTATTTCAACTCAATTGCTATTTATTATTCATTACTGTATAAAGAGATCAAAGAATAATAAAAAGATATTATATCAAGTTAAAATAGGTTAATTTCAGCATTTTAGAAAATCGAATTTTATAGCCTCCCAAGGCGGTCATCAAGCGGGATAATTTAATTCTATGATTTCAGTAACATTCACATGGAATTGGTCTTTTACTACTTTATGTACTTCGACTGATTGGTAAAAAAAGGCAAGAAAAAACGTCTGACGTAATTCAATTGTCAGGTATATGTCGGCATTGAAATTAGCTTTTAGGACTCTGCAAATGTTCACATGTATCTTATCAAATCATATTTCCTTTTAAACATTATTTTACAACATTAAAGCGAATCAAATACACTGGATTAGGAAACGCAAATAAAAGAGTTACGCTGCTGGTCGTTTCAAGTAAATTAGTATCTAATTTAGATTTTAGTACCCGATATAGTAAGCATAATTAACCAGATGTCGCATCAATCACGTGATTTATGATTCCTTAACCAAGCAGATGAATCTTTAAAATACAGGAAATCAATTGTAAATTTTATCAATCACTTCCGAAAACAACATCGCTTCACATTTATCCGCTGAAGGGTGTACCATACTCTTTGCGCGTGTTGTATTCAATCAGCGCGTGTTCGATCGACAGATATATTGCAAAGGGTAAAACTAATAGATACAAAATGGGCGATCGAAACTTGTAATAGAGAAGTTTATGCCAACTGCCTAGAGATCGAATGCATTCACACATTGGCAAGTGTTTTCATTTTGTAATAGAAAATGGCAAAGTTTTGATTAAAGTGGGTGAATTGATCCATCCCATGAAGGGCACGTATCTGGATTTATTAATTAGAATTCAAGTCTCTGTGGTACATTAGATGTATTGCTCTTACAGTTTTTTTCTTGATTAATGTTCGGGAAAAGTCTGTAGAATTTTGTTTAATGGTTTCATGTTTTCATATAATTATTGGTATCTGATCGGAGACAAAATGATGATCATTTCCCATAATTACTTTGTTTGATTGATATTAAATTGATAAATCAAGTGTGCGTGTAATTTAACTAACCGATTACCGTTTAACCAATAAGAGCAGTCATTCTCGAGAGTATAAAATTAATGTAATTATGTCTCTTTTTACCGTTAAAAAAGAGCAGATATAAAAATATTTGAGTATTGTATTTTATTTGTGGTTAATAAACTATTTATGTATCTAAGTGTTTTCAACAAAAATGTAACTGGAATCACTTATTGTTTTTATAAATTTCCTGTAAGATTTTAATTAGATGTTAATTCGACTGACAAGTCACGTGTGGTTTAATGATGATGATGATGATGATGATGGTGATGATGATGATGATGAAAACGATGATAATGATGACGAGGAGGAGGAGGAGTAGGAGGAGCAGAATGATGATTATGATGATAATGATGATGTTTGTGGTACTGGTACTGGTGGTGGTGATGATGAAGATGATGATGATGAAGATGATGAAGATGATGATGATGATGATGATGATGATGATGATGATGATGATGATGATGATGATGGTGATGATGATGATGATGATGATGATGATGATGATGATGATGATGATGATGATGATGATGATGATGATAAAATAATAATAATAATAATAATAATAATAATAATAATAATAATAATAATAGTAATGATGATGATAATAAATAACGATAATATGATAATGATTATGATTATGAAATGTATGATAATACTTTTGATAGTAATTATTTTGATTATGATAATAATAATGATGATAAAAATGATAATGATGATGACTGCAGAATGTAATTTTTAATTGTCTGACAAATAGGAAATACAATTTTAATGGTATGAGAAAGATGAATGAGCTGATACAAAATATAAATTTTAATTATCTGACAAATTCAATTCGTAGATTTTTATTGTCTGGCAAATACAAAATGTAGGTTTCAATTGTCTGACAAATACAAAATAAAGTTTTCATGTTTTATGCATTGATTTTATCGTGCACATTTTAGATAGTAAGGTATATAAAAAGAGTGGCTTAGACAATACATGTTACATTGAGAACAAAATCCTAAGATTAACAATAAAAGGATATTTCATTTATCTGTGCTAGGGCTATAAATGATTTTATTAAAGAATGAATGATTCAACGAATGCAAAAATTAGCAATATTGATTGTGTATGGATATGTGTATGCGATATGTATGTCTGTAAATGATTTCGGTTTTATAGTTTAGACGCCAGAATGCCTCTATGTTTAATACAATATCCTTGTGAATTAGCAAAAACCAGAATGAAAAAAAAATAATGTCTTCATAACTGTCTTACATTATTTACCCCAGACTGCTCAGCTAAAACTCACCTCAAAGAAATGCAAGGGATATTTTCTCATGATTTTATAGTGTTTTGACTAAACTTTTGCCATTTGATTTTTATTTCATAATGATGGATAACAAAATTTATGATGATGATGATGATGATGGTGATGATGATGATGATGATGATGATGATGATGATGATGATGATGATGATGATGATGATGATGATGATGATGATGATGATGATGATGTAGTCATCAGTATCACCATTATGATCCGCATTTGTTATGGTCTCTGACAGTATTCCTCATACTCCATTATCATGTTGAGATGGAGGGAATATGCAAAAAAACCCAGTAAGATATGTGAAAAAATTGTGATGGCTCAGCAGAATTTTGATCTGAATCATATTCATAACCTTCTAAATCAAGCGTACAAAGTGAAGGTAGCAGTTGTACTTTGATATAACCTCTTTAGTTAGTGCATTACAATGATACAGATATAGCATTATCGATGCCATTGTTATTTATTTTGAAGTTTGCAATACTAGTGTTATTATAGTTATTATCATCGTTATTGTTTTATGCCGGGATTACTTGTAGTGTTATTTATATTCTTGTTATAGCATGAGCGGTTTCTTTTATCCAGTTTTCATATCATTTGTTTTAACATGTCTTTGGTGTATCCTTGTAGACGACAGAGTACTACAATTTATCCTCCAATTGTGTAATTACATATCAAGAACAAAATGACTTAAAATGCCTGTAGAACAGGCGAGGGTCCCAGTGACCTATGGAAAATCTATATTCAGTTTAATTAATCCAGACGTCATGACCATGCAATGATTAGAAGAACACGCGTCACCTGAGTCATAAATATGCCAAGCACCTAGAACAGGAGATATGATATTTACGTTGTTTATATGAATAATTTATCATCACTAAAATGAAGTTACACTTACTCTATCCCCATATGAATTCCAATAGGCATTAACTTAAATGATCGGAATTTTAGACAAAATATTTCTGGTTACATTATGTCAAACAATTTTCTCATTGTCCTCGCGATGAAATATAAGTATTATATTACGTTTAATAATATTATCCACAATTAAACTCAGGAAAGCGGAATTTCTACTATACAAATACATATTGAACTGAAAACTCTGAAATAGTAAAGGGAGACAAAATGAAAAGACAAAATGTACACTATGTCAACTGATGCCTGAAAGAATTCCACAACAACACACAAGCGCGAACACTCACAAACACACACACACACACACACAATCACAAACACACACATACACACACACACATACACACACACACACACACACACACACGCACGTGCAAACATTTATCTAGGTGAATTCAGAAAGGTGATAGACTATGCGATATACAAATATAGAAGATTTGCGTGTCAAACAATTTTTTAAAATATAGCTTAAGCACTACTTGAGCATTGACTACCGGGAAGGATTGAATGTCAACCATAATTATCTTTAAGTCAATGGCGACTGTTGGGTTTGGTGATTATTTATCATTCGTCATCACTCTTTACCCATTCCACGTAAATATGTATCTAACAACCGAATTAGGAATTAGAATCAGGATGTGTCTAGACATTCTGTCCGGATTGCCATACATGTGTTTTAGTTAAAAGTATCGCTACATCTGCCGATACAGTTATAGCGTTTTAATAAGAATCTATGTATTAAAATGGTTGCGTGTTTCTTTGAAAATAAAACTTGGTAAAAACCTTATGGAAAACGTCCGGCGCCTGTATTCTGTAAGATTGTAAACAGGGAAAATCGCTATGAGTACCCCGATTGCATCACAATAGAAAAAACTGCTACAGCTACATGCAAGATAGGCATCGACAACTTTCAGTAACTAAATAATACAACTTGCTTAACGGTAAAGGAAGACAGGCATGCTTCATTCGTAAGAAGCAGGAACCAGGTATTACTTGTAATGTCGTCCCATGTCTTGTGACATATTAACCGTCTATAAAATAGGTAAAAGTGTAATACATTTCACCTATATTCCGTGCGTGTAAAGGGAGAAAATGTTATACTGGATATAAAACAACAATAGAACAAAATGACTAAGCTTAGCAACATGTCAGGATACCATATGTATTAATCCTATAAATTCCAGCTGAACTGAGGAAGTCTTAGTGACAGTAATGTTCATCTGGGGAGTTTGTTATTTGGATTCTTTTATTTTATTTTCTTTTTTGTAAAACTGTAACTTTGGTATTATGCTGATAATATTCATTTATTAACGACTTGTGGTTTTTAGATGGGAGGAAAGTAAGACGATGTAAAAGGATGTCCTAACAAAGTTCTAACAAAATATTGACTGTTTCGTAGGCTTTCTTAATTCTATCCAAACCTTCTCCTTCACCATGCAACTGATCTGGGTCCCGCACCATGACACCTAAGAATTTTCTTAAGTCTAAAACTATTCTCAACCTTGCCTGCTCAGCAAATCAGATTTCAGGATTTGTCAAATTTAAGAAGAAATTTAAGACTTGTGTAATTCTTATGTTTTATGGTGGCAGGCCCAGAATCATTAGTTTAATATATTACAATTGAATACCCACGATCTGACACTGCAAGACTTACTCCTAATTGACAAAAGGTATCTTTAATAAAAATATAATGATACATCGCTGTTCGGACTTGATAACATGAAATATTTGTTAGAATGTGGGAAAGTGGCCTAAATAAATCCACATCCGACGATCACGTCATTCTGTTCAGACTAGACCATGTATACCAGGCTGACAAATATTCGGAAATGGAGGGGTAACCGCAAATATATTTATACTCCTGGACTGATATTTGCGGTTTGGCTTTGGAAATGAAATAAATGTTTTAAAATATGAGCAAACTAATTCTGTCTAGCAAGTTAAATTAATCAATAAAAATATTGAACCCAGTTACACTGAAACTCTGTTTGATTTGAAATAATTCCCCCGAAAAGTTATAATCCGGCTATTTTGAATTCCCATTTATTTGAAAGAAGAATTATTTTCTATTTATTTGAATTTCAATATATATATATATATATATATATATATATATATATATATATATATATATATATATATATATATATATATATATATATATATATATATATATATATATATATATATATATATATATATATATATATATATATATATATAGGTTCGGCTGTATAAAAGTCTATTGGCAATTTCGTATGGCTCACATACAGTAGTATATACAATGTGGTAATGTATATTCTATGCTGAGATAGATAAAATATGTAAAGTGGTATATTTGTGAAAAACGCATGTTATGAAAATGAAGTTGAAATCAAATGTTACTAACCTTTTGCAAAATTTTCTGATTGACCTAACCAGTGACTCGATCCTGCAATTGAAAAAGAATGTATAAGTTTGTAAATTGTCTGTGATATTTATTCCATTTGTATAAGATCACCGTAATGTAATTAACATGTTTTATAACCTTTGTTTTTATATAGGCAAGTTTATGAGTTTATGATTTTCTTAAATATTTTTAGATAAAAGATTTAGAGATGCATTGTGTCGACAGTAAAAGCCTTAACTAGTTGCATTCGGAAGAGTAACGAAAGCATTATTTTCAAAGTATTAGAAGTAATTTGTTTAGGACGTATTTGTATTTGAAACTTTGCATTTCATATTCGATAAATGTGTATATGGCTATTGAATGTACATTTTGACATATTTAAACCCGATTCTTGGTGCGACAAAGGATCAAGCTTCCGGAGTCCTTTTCCGCGCCAAGAAGGAAGGCGTAAATATTTAAATATATACAGTCAATAAAAATGGATCACTGAACTTTAAGACAACTTTTTCTATTTGAATTTCTCTTGGAAAAGAAAGAAGCGTGTTTGCGACATTGTTCACAGAAATATTTATTTCGAGCGCTTTAGCGCAGTTGGGTATTGGAATTCAGACATATCTGACAACAATATCAATATATTATACGAATAACCTTTTCTACGATACGGGAATAGACTTGGAATGAAACAGTTTTTATTTAAAGTACATTGTAATGACATAATGTAGGAATTACCATCACACTCTCTACTTCTAGATACGCAGACTATTATCAAAATACTTATGTATCTATATTCAATATACTTAATACATATATTTCAGCAATTTAAAAAGTGTTTTTTATTCGTACAATTATAACTAGTATAACGCATATTACCATCAGACTTCGTACACTACATTTAACTATATCATAATTATTCTAGTCACGACTTTTAAACAGGGATTCATTTTGAATCGCTATCTCATTTACTTATTCAGGAAATATATATATATTCCGTATTGCTGATTACAAATATTAATCAAAGCATCTATACAAAAAAATGAACCATTAGTTTATTAAAACTTAAAAGGTAACATATTTTGACAAATTACAGAAAGTCTAAAAAAAATTCCCCTCTGTGGAATTCATCAGTGTCTCGTTGATGTCCATCGTGAAAGAGGTAAAACGTTAACCTATAAAAGGTCTTATTTTTTAAATTTAAAGAATATCTTTTCCTCTTTTAAACGCAATTATTTCCACATTGAGACCGTAAAATTACAATTAATGATTACCGAGAAACGCTATAAACGGAAGAAGAAAATGAAAATAAAAAACAGGAGTATCCAAATTTTGTTTGAGAAACTTACTTACATTTTTTAAAAAAATCGCTACCATGATTGAGATCATGTTTGATTTAAGCATTGCTTCATTTTATTCTGTGGAGGAACTAATGATGATTCCTATTAAATTTAAATTGCATACCAAACTTTTGCAGGGTACCTGAACATATAGTAGGTTAATGAATTCGCCTAATTAGGGTAATCTTATATAACTTTCTTCAGTGAAAAAATAGCATTTTGCATCAGGTCGTAATGAAGTAATGTTATATCATAGTCTTTATGGTGTACTAGCTGAACTTTTTTCATCTATAAACCGAGCCCTGTTTGTAGTTCTATATCGTGCACTCTCATGAAACAACTTAGCATTTCAAATGTGCATTAAAATAGAACTTTGTGATTTATCATGATCAAGAACCTGAGTATTCAATGTATTCAATTATTATTATATGCCCTGACCATATGCTATAACAAAATATGATTTGGAACACCGGAATTTTTAGCTTGTTTCAGTGTTGGTAGTTTCTATGTTTCACTTGCAATAATGTTGAGTTCCATATCCATAGTGGTTATTGAGTCGTCTGTACTTATTGTGACGAGGTTTTATTTCTCATTATTTCATCTGAATTTAACTTCCGGCGAGTGTCAACTTGGATGCTTACTCCATGACCCACCGCTGTATTTCCAGAGTTCTATGTTTGTTCAATATTCGATTGATTAGTATATTATCTCCTAAACATCCTGCAAATTAATACTTTAGGTTTTGTGATTTTTATATAACCCCCAGTATTTTGATATGGTATAAAATATACATCTGTAAATTATTTCTACGTAAAGATCATCTAGTCTATATCTTTCACCAAACCGTCACGGAATCGCAACCTGTGCGATTAATTAATTAAACACAAAATGCAACTATACTTGTAATACAATAGTACATAGGTTTGATATTCAACGCATATTATATTCAAAGGTCTGATAACAAATCAAACCTAATATTCTGTTATTCGCTCTAAAAGGGATGAGCTTTTATAGCTTTCGGCACAATATACTTTCAACCATAGTAGACAGTATTAATGGAAGTTTAAATAAGATTACAACAAAGATTAAGACAGGTTAGACAGATTAATTAGTGACAAGCAGGGTTTGAAAATTTGAAGAAAATCAGCTGAAGTCGATTAATTCCACTGCAATTGATTCTTGAAATATTTTACATTTCAATTCAAAGTTAATCACGTGGCGTCTTTAATGAATGCATTTTATTCCATCATTATATTAACATGTCTTTATTCAATATTACTTCTTATGTAACATCATAATTTTGAAAATAAAAATTTTTTATCAGATAAAATGATATACATTCGCTTTTTTCTTTTAGATATTGTTGGTGTATATATCAATTTAATTTATATTAAATTATATCTAATTTAAAATGTTTGATAAAAGATATCAGGATTGTTTTGATGATAAAATGAACCGATTTTAAAGTTGAAAAAAAAATCCAGTAACGACGATTTATATTAAAAGGTAAAATAATAATAATAATAATAATAATAATAATAATAATAATAATAATAATAATAATAATAATAATAATAATAACAATAATAATAATATCAATTATAATAATAATAGAAGTAGTAGTAGTAGTAGCAGTAGTAGTAGTAGTAGTAGTAGTAGTAGTAGTAGTAGTAGTAGTAGTAGTAGTAGTAGTAGTAGTAGTAGTGGTGGTAGTAGTAGTAGTAGTAGTAGTAGTAGTAGTAGTAGTAGTAGTAGTAGTAGTAGTGGTAGTAGTAGTAGTAGTAGTAGTAGTAGTAGTAGTAGTAGTAGTAGTAGTAGTAGTAGTAGTAGTAGTAGTAGGAGTAGTAGTAGCAGCAGTAGTAATTATAATAATAATAAAAAATAATAAATTTATAATGACGACATAATGCCATAGTTTTTGTCCGACAATCAATCAGTCTGTCTGACAGTAACATACTTAGCTTTATTTAAACAGTTAATTAGTAAATTATTCAGTTGTTTACTCCAAGGTACGTTGGTACGTTTGTTTATTAGCTTGGAAGCTATTCACCAAATTACAGAGAGTCTATAAATAGTTATAATCCAACATACGGAGAACATATAAAAACAATAGAAGTCATAATTTTATATTATTTCATATAATTATATTTTTATCTGACATGTCAAAATTAGATATATACGACAGCGCAGATATGGTGTTTTAGTATGAGGTATTTTAATAGCTTACTGTAAATATATAATTCAGATAAAACTAAATATTCTATTACTTTAACGATGCCTTTGAGGAGGTTATAAATAGTGACCAAGTCGATACATTTGTTTTAACATAATTTTCTTTCATTTGATTTGATTTTAAACGTATCCATTTACTTTACATCGTTAAGCATATTACTAGAATAGACAAGTACCAATAACATGGATACAGTGAAAGATGACTTATTACAAATGAAATATATAAAGAGAAAACGATGGAATCATTAGAATAGAAATTCACCGTAGAAAATGTCCGTGTTTTGCTGTTTTTAATTCAGCTGGGTAGTTAGCGTTATTTTATTGATTTAAGCTCAATACTGTCAATTCAGATATTCATTTTCAAATATTCAATTCATCGTCTATTACGTTGTCTGATCTACTTCAATTTTTGAATCAATTACACGTCGAATTGTTTTATTAGTTATGCATTCATCGGTTTTTATTTTGTTTATGCATTTGCTTGTTTGTTTTCATTCATTCATTAATTTATTCATTTATCGTTCATTATGATGTTTATGAATAATGCCAACTACATGATTAATCGATGTTGAAATATTAAATTAAATTTCCTGATCGGAAGTGAGTCGTAAATGTTAAATCAAATTTCCTGATCTAGGCGAGCTAAATGTTGAATTAAATTCCCTTGTAGGCAGTGAATGCTGAATGTTAAATTACATTTCCTGATCTCAAGAAAATGTTGGATATTAAAATAAATTTCCTAACAGAGAGGGAATATCACCTGGTACTATTTCCTTGCTTTTCTGACGGTCTTTTTTATTCAAATGTCAAGTGATTACGGCATTGTTGTGTGGACTTATAACATCTGAACTTTTTATATAAACAGTGACATTATTATCACTATACAGCATACCTTCGTAATAAAAATATCAGTACTTCAATTTTGAATAGACAAACTTAATTTTGAAACCAAAAATAAAATTTAATAAATCATCCTACATTCATGTTTTTCCCCTCTGCCTTTCAAATAAAGCTTTACATGTAATCAAAGAATAAATTTGACTCGTGTTTGTTTAAAGGAACGTTAGTTGAGTTTTTCCCGAAAAATGTTTCCTCTTTTTACTACTTAGATTGATCTGAAATAATACAATGAGATATATTGAGGCATAAAAATTCTTAAATTCCTTTATATTTTGTGAAAATTACTCGAGAAACCCAGGTTTGTCATTTTTTAATTGGAATTGATTAAATCAACCTTACTATTTGTATAAAATGAATACCACACTAGACATTGCATTGTTTTCACAAAATATATAGGAATATAAGATTGTTTTCCCTCTGTATGGATCTTATTTGCCATTGTACATCAAGTACAAGTAAGAAAAGTAGAACAAGTACCCCTTTAAGTATGAAACAGTCAATTAGGTTCATAGGCAAAACTAATTGCATTCATTGACACTGTTTTGAGTGAGAATGCTTGGGGTTAATCTGTTTAAAATTTGTGTGTTTAATACACAATGGGAATTACGGAACTACTTTTTTTTTAAATTATAAAAATCTTCAATTCATTCCTTCAATAATTCTAATAACAATAGAAATAATATAGACAACAACACCACAGTATATTAACAATATAGTTATTAAAAATATACATAATAAATAATGTTTAGAATGGCACCAAATATTATAATAATAGATATGATTATGATGATGATGATGATGATGATGATAATGATGATGATGATAATGAAACTGCTTCTGCTGATGCTTCTGGTGATGATATTAATGACGAAATTGTTGATTATTATAGTATTATTCTTGTTGTCTTTAATATAATAAATAATACAATAATTATCAGCATTATCATTAATATTATCATAATCATTATAATTATTTAACTATTCAAATGAGCATCATCTAAATCATTAATATTACACCGATATCATTGTTTTAGAATTTATGATTACTATATTATTTTTGTCACATATTTATAAAAAATACAATATATATATATATATATATATATATATATATATATATATATATATATATATATATATATATATATATATATATATATATATATACAACAGAAAGTATTTAAATTTAAATATATATATATGTAAGAAAATATTTTGGATCTTATATGGTAATTCGATATGTTCAAATCATTAATTTTAGGAATTAAAAGTATGATTTTATAATAGAATCAAAATACTGAGTAGTTTCCATGACTGTTCAATTATCGATATTGTTTAACATTTCCATTCCAACTAAAACTGTGTAATTTTATCTCATTTCTTCTTAACAGATTTTTTGAACTTCGTTTAAATTAATTAATTTTCATCTGTAAGATAATAATAATAAAAATAATAATAAATCCGAACTTTTTATTCATTAAGTAGTTTATTCTCTTTCTGTGGTACTCGCCAATAGTTAAAATGGTATTATATTGAAAAATAATCTATATATAAATACAGTATATAGTATATATATATATATATATATATACACTTATTCTCTTAAACATTAAGAAGTGTATTGAATATGGTGAAAATGAATCACATGTACAGTGCATTTACGCATGCTAGAAATACAAAAATGAGGCAATAAACTAAATTATTAAAAGCATAGAAAACACCTCTTCATTCCTAAACTAACTGTTGAAATTCAGTGTAAGTACTTTTGTGTTACTAATTGTTAAATAACATAAGCTTTTTTACAGGAACTAAATCGAAAGAAAAGTAATTTGAAAAGCTGTTACATTTTATAAATAAACTTTATAAGTGTTATATATATATATATATATATATATATATATATATATATATATATATATATATATATATATATATATATATATATATATGTGTGTGTGTGTGTGTGTGTGTGTGTGTGTGTGTGTGTACATATTTATTTATTTATGTATTTGTCTCCTTCTTTCAATGAAGATAAGTAAATTCAAACGATAAATCTAATAATATTTCTTCACTTAAAAGAAATCTATGTAAGTAGGTTAGACTCAGATATCAAAACAGATAATTCTTTTCAATGTGTTTTTTATTTTGATTATTATTATTATTATTATTATTTTTATTATTATTATTATTATTATTATTATTATTATTATTATTATTATTATTATATTATTATTATTATTATTATTATTATTATTATTATTATTATTATTATTATTATTATTATTATTATTATTATTATCATTATTATTATCATTATTATTTTAATTATTATTATTATTATTATTATTAGTATTAGTAGTAGTAGTAGTAGTAGTAGTAGTAGTAGTAGTAGTAGTAGTAGTAGTGGTAGTAGTAGTAGTAGTAGTAGTAGTAGTAGTAGTAGTAGTAGTAGTAGTAGTAGTAGTAGTAGTAGTAATAGTAGTACTAGTAGTAGTAGAGATCGAGATAATTATCACTATTATTTCCTTTCTGATTATTTGCATTACTTTTTGAATAATGTTACGATTAAATGTCATATTGAGATAAAAATTATATACAATTATACAATAATTATATTATCATTTTTATTTCTTATACGCTAAACTCACTGGAAATTCTATAAAAATATAATTTCTTGACAATTGTCACTAAAAAATGCATTCTTTTAACAATGAAAATCTTTCATAATCTTAACCACGAGTCATATCACTGTTCATGTCTGTTTGTCTTTTTTCTTTTGTATAAACCTACTGTTATCTATATTAGCTCGTAGAAAAACCTCAGATAAAGTGTAAATATCAAATCATTCGCTACTGGCGAAGATGTAAGTGAATAAATGTTATATTGAATCTGTCGTTCCGTGAAATGAAACACTTTATATACTATCAACTTGTATTCAATAAACTCTAAATTATTCTTGACGAATATTAGAATGGAAATATTATTTAATATTTTCAATAAAAACAGAATCAACGGATATAATTAGAAATACACCGGATCGTTTGTGGTTAAGTAAATCTTGTTTTACTTCTTTACATGCGACCCAGTTCGAATTATCTGTCTCTTTGGAGCTAAACTTAACTAAGTCAAATCTTATAAATAGGTTTTGAAAAGAACAGCCGGTCTTATTCAATTTTCTAACAATTTGCTGTTTATATCAATTTCGTGTCGTAAATAAATAGAAAATTTTCAGCCTAAGCGAAAATTATGTAAAATGTGTATTTCTACATTAAGTAATCCAATTTGCTAGTAATCAGTAGCGTTAAGTACACGCCGCTAACATAGTTACAGGCACGTAAAACAATTTTCTTTCCCCAAATCTTATTTTACCGTAGACCGACCGAGTAATATAAACCGTAAAATTTGTAGTACTTACCAGTAGGGAAAACTGGTGGTTGCGGGTGGTCTCGTGGGCGAGGAACCATACTGCAACTTGCAGAGCTTATGGACGGGTTAGGTGGGAATGTCCGCACCCCATTGTAACGGTACCCTTGGGCTGCCATCTGCCCAAAAGGGTTACTATCACCGTAGGTACACGGTATATTACAGCTAGCCAAAGGATTTTCCATTCCGGGTAGTGTGCAATTGGCAGCATCAAAAGTATTTTGTCCCAAATAAGAGTACTCCATGTGTAAGTCTGACGATTAAACAAACAATATTACTGTTATATAAGATGACTTTTATGGTTAACGTTGCGCAGATAATTGTGTCTTGTCTTGAAAATGGTCAGTTCCAAATGAAATACAGAAACAGCCGCTTGCAGACAGATACTAGTCATAGGAACGGGGTAAACTCGTGTTTTAACAAATTACCGGTGTCCCGAAAGCTATATTTTGATTAGGATAAATGGGTATTGATGAAGTTTACAAAGTGAGAAATTTGCAAACTCCTGGGACATTTATTTATGGACGAGTTGATTGAATTATAATTTTATACAGTTACAATGTATTGTCGCTATCTCCATGAAGCCATTGGTGTAGAACTTCAAAGAGGCGGAGTAAAGCGATCAACATCAATTGAACGTTTAGATATGAGTTGGTTGAAACCTCTTACAGTTATACACGAAATGTGGGCTCAGGTTTGTTCTCTTCTGTCTCTACTAACAACCAGGACTACAAAAGGGTATAAACATAAACATCTTATAAAAATATCTGCTTTAGTACAGTTTAAAATAATTTAACTCATAGATAAAAATATGCAAAGAACTTCCAAGGATAGTTTACAGGCTGTCAGAAATGCATAAAAATGAGCAAAAATTAATAATTAGGTAATTGTTTTCACAAAGGATTTTGTTGTCTTGATGTAGTCGAGTTTTAATTCTATCAAGCTATACTCTCTTTTCTGTCTGAATACCCTTACTACGACACGAATAACTCGGAATATATAAAAATACGAATTTATGGAGCTAAAACGGTCTCACGATTTGTCTATTTCATACGTTTCTTTTGTTTCACAAATATTACATTTTCAATGTCACATCAACCAATACTAATGGGGACAAGAAGGTTAGGTTGATCTTTTTTAAGTTTCCATAATGGATATATCAATAGATATAACATAATAAACGTAGATCATAATGCTAATAAAAAAAACACTAATTAAATCAAAGTGCATCTATAAAGTCAATACGCTTTGAAATGAACAAACATATATTTACAAAAATCGAATTTCCCCATATATATATATATATATATATATATATATATATATATATATATATATATATATATATATATATATATATATATATATATATATATATATATATAAGGTTATTAAATATATATTAATTTCTATCATTATTATTATTATTATTATTATTATTATTATTATTATTATTATTATTATTATCATTTTACATCTAGTATTAGTAAAAGTTCAGAACGCAGTGAAAGTAGAACAAGAATAGAAATGTCAGTATCTCGGATATAAAGCATTTTTTGTATCTTAAGTATCACCTATTGTTACAATTAAGCAGTCGGTGTAGGTATTTTATAAAAATAGATTAAAATGACAAGTTGAGCGTCTGCATGTGATGATAGGTATTTGTGTCAATGATCATTTCTTATAATGTTAAAGGCAAGAGTAATATGATTATAGCACATGTATCAAAGTATCTTATTTTTATCAGTACTGTCATTTGAGACTGAAACTGATTCAATGTCTTTTTAATAATTTAATATATAGAAGTATGTTTATAGATCTTAATTTGTAAAGATATACATGCATATGCCACTATAGGATATAGGACTTAAATCTATTGATCTTGTGGTAAGAAATATGTTGCAAAATATTAATTTTTATGTAAGCATATATTTGAAATTTAATATGGATGTGTATGAAAATTGTTGATATTCATTTTTAGTTTCACTTCAAATCACGCTACTGACGGACTGGTTGATGAAAATTTAAATCCCTTTTATCTTATAATGTGTAAATGTATATGTGTTACTACGCTTATACGTATGCAAGTGTATATGCAATATATTTGTTTGTTCGTATATATTATATATACATGCATGCATATAAAATATGCTTATGTACTTTGAATGTTTACTTGTCTTACTTTATTTTTATATCAATTATTTAATTATTGTACGTAGCCAGTACTGTCCATAAATACATTTTGTCAAATATATGATTTAATTGTCATATAATTTACATAACTGCTGTTGGTATCATTGACAACATTGTTGTCATATAACTTAAATACTTGTTGTCATATAATACATTTACTCTTTTTTTGATTCAAATAATTGCTGTCATTTAAATAATATACTCATAATATAACTTATATAATTGATATCATATTGAAAATGTTTTTACCATATATTCAAATGATTGCTTTTATACATATGAAGTTTTTACCATATAAATAGCATTGGATAATATATTTACGATGTAAATAAAACACGTATCATGTAATGTATATACTTTTCAAATAGATAGTATACTTGTCATTTTAACGTCCTCTCCCATTTAAAGTGTAGTGCGAAAGTTGACTTGAGTTATACCGGTATTGCTTTTTGTTTTGTTCTTTTGTTTATTAGAACTCACAAATTCAATACCTCTTTCATCCACAATTTAAAAGGGGCATTGGCTGTGTTTTTTATTTAATTTATTTTTATTTTTATTTTATTTACCAATTTTATTGTTTGGATTACATATACATATACGCAGGTATAAAAATCCTTAAATCCTTTTATATTTGGTGAAAAATATTTGAGATTCCCAGGTTTGACACTTTTTCACTTGCAACTGACTAACTCAAAATTACTATTTCTATGTGAACACCACACTTGACCTAACCTTATTTTCACAATATATATAATAATATAATATTTTTATGCCTGTGTATAGCTCTAATCTAGTACAAGAAGTATACATAAAAATGGGAGTAATTTTTTAAATATACAGCTAATGCCCCTTTAAACAAAGTGGTGAATATCATTTTGAGTAAATAGAAATTTTTAAACAAAACATTTTTTTATGAAATGTAGTGTAATATTATCTATAAATGATACGTTGTCGTCATGTAAATAATAAATATGTCATGAAAATAAAAGTGTTTCCAAGGCATATAGTCCTCTACGCCATATATATATATATATATATATATATATATATATATATATATATATATATATATATATATATATAATATATATATATATATATATATATATATATATTATATATATATATAAATATATATATATATATATATATATATATATATATATATATATATATATATATATATATCAGAATTAAAAACCATCAGAAAATTGCTGTGTTGCCTTGAAATAACATATTTACAAGTATCATGTTTCCATGATTTGGTATTTTGGTAAACCCCTGGTGGGAACATGATACAAGTTACTTGTATTTACTAATCTTTATACTAGATACGTTCTTTATATTGTTTTTTATTCATGACAGATGAGGGGGTATTTGATTTCATTGGGGAGGGGGTGTAACTCTTCTAAGTACAAATTTACACCTGTTAAAATGATATCTTATTCCATACCATTGCATACTATTTCTGTTTTTCTTGCTTCAGGCACTCTGCAATGTTGCAACCCTGAATGTAAAAATACTTTTACATATTATCATTTTACGTTGCGTGTACATTTTTACATTAAGGGTAAATACCTGTATATGATATAACTCTTTATACACAGGTATACCCTGATGTATGCATTTTACATTAAGGGTAGATATCGTATATATGTGTTCTTTTTGCAATGAAGATTGAACAAAATTTTGCGTTTCATGTCACTCCAATCTCAAGACATTTAGTTAAAAACCTAGGAGTCATGGGTAGACATTTTTTTTTACAAAATGATTAATACAATAGTTTTTATCTTTTACGGTAAAAAGAAAATGGTGAATGTTGCAAATAAATGTAAATATGACGACCAAGGGATTGTAGTATATGCAATGATATACACTGCGACTGCAATTTAATAAATAACCAACCAAAGTGAAAGTGGATAAACTTGCACATTGCAAATACAACATGCATGCACGTTTCTTTACTCAAAGCAATCAATGGTGGATCTATTGGGGTGTCCATCAGGTGAATCATCGCTAGTAACCTGGAGACGATCACTATCCTTGGGAACCTGGTATTTCCACTGGTACTCCAGGGGTCTATGAATGACCATTGTGGTGCTCTATTGCGAGTACCACAGTGACATTGCGTCAGTTCCGTAGTATTTTACAACGACATTTTACATGATGGCCTGGTGCTTTGTTGACTAATATTACTAACAGTCAAATATAAGTTCGACTAGTTAATTGAATGAATAACTAGCCATTTAGATTAATTTAAAAAAAACAAGTAACCTATACTATCCAAGTCTGCAATGGCCGAGTGCAATGTGTTTTACTTCTTACAGAAAGGACGATAGTTCGAGCTGCACTGAACACCAGCCATGTGCAGGTGAACGCATGGAGGTTGAGATAGTTTCTGTGTTGTGGGTGGGTTCATTAGGTGAAATGCTATTACCTGCCGATGTGTTTCTACGGGGGTGGGGGGGGGGGGTATTTCTAAATCATCTAAACATGAAACACTATGATCCGTCACTATACATTGTGTATAGCTGAAATATAACTGAAATTAGACAGTAATCCTTATATTTTGACACTGAAGATGGGTGGGTGCATTAACTTTTATTGTAAAACATTTCGGTTAAAAAAAAGATTTATTTTTACACTAAGGGCGACATAATGAAAAAAAATACATTAAGGGTAACTTCCACATTAAAGGTTGCAACAATGCAATGTTCTTTTACTTTCAAACTGAAATTTTTCGTCATTATTAAAGTATGACAATGCAAACCTCTGTTTTACTCAAAGTGCCAAGTAAACAAATTGAAAATTTAATTATAATGGTAAAGATTAGATAATGAAGTAAAGAATTTGTAAAATTATGTCGAATTTAACTTCGTTATACAAAACATTTCCAAAATTAAGATGTTATATTCTATGAAAGCAGCTAGTCAACCGCAGTGTTGAAGTTGTCAATCTAATAAAACAATCTAATACACACATCCTTTCACTTGTGAAAACAATTTCATGTCAACTCAATTCATTCGCTCACACCAATTAAATTGTGCATGTGATACAAATAAATATACAAAGATAAAGGCAAGGGTATAAAATGAAGATGATAAACTCGGAAGGGTAAGTCTTATCACATATTATGTACATACTATGCATAAAATAGGTTCAACCTACAGATTCTAAGAGGAACAGACAGACTTATATATTCTTATGATTAAAACACCCACAAATTTCTTACGACCTTACATATGAGTTGGACAAAATCTCACTAAGTTTGATACCATTTGGACGTGTTAAGTGATAGACTTTTCTATGATCATACTTTACGTTCTGGAGGGTAGTGTAATTTATCAGCACTGATTTATGTGTTGTTGTTTACAGTAAGAGATCCTTCCAGAAGAGGGAAATTCTAGACCACCGATCATCTCTGTCTGGTGGTCAGAAGTAATTTCAACATTTCATAATTATTTTTTTCACATTTTGGGCATTATTAAGTTATATATTTTTCTACTTCAGAATTCTGTTTGGAAATTTCTAGACCCTTAGATAAATGATATATGTCACAAAATTGATCTTTATTTTTAAAACAGCACTTGTGCTCCGTTTTATATAGATTTATTACGGCTTGTTTGGTGCCAGATACCTGATAAATCACACAGTCCATATATATGGGAGTACTATTTTAATTTATATATTTGATATACACAATCTGTGCATTACAGTATTGATTACAATAGTATTTGCAAATATTATAAACATAATACCAAAGTTATAATGCTCAAGACGATATCGTTTCTGTCAATTAGACTTCATCAGTTGAGCTCCAATTTGAAAAGTATGTGTATTTTCTAAAGATAAAGTGGTATCATCCAAGGCCAAATAATATCTGTAAAAGTATAGCCGAAATCCGTCTAAGAGTAACCACTGTAAAAAAATGACTATCTTAGCTTTAGATAATTTTCGCATTTAAATAGTGTTAACAGTGCCAAATATTACTTTAGTATAAGATGAACAGCTGGTACCGAAATACCAGGTACTAAGTTTATGTATACCCTCGGGGACTCAAACGGTCCACCAGCAGTGGCAACAACCTAGTGGTTATAAATATTATAAACATAATACCAAAGTTATAATGCTCAAGACGATATCGTTTCTGTCAATTAGACTTCATCAGTTGAGCTCCAATTTGAAAAGTATGTGTATTTTCTAAAGATAAAGTGGTATCATACAAGGCCAAATAATATCTGTAAAAGTATAGCCGAAATCCGTCTAAGAGTAACCACTGTAAAAAAATGACTATCTTAGCTTTAGATAATTTTCGCATTTAAATAGTGTTAACAGTGTCAAATATTACTTTAGTATAAGATGAACAGCTGGTACCGAAATACCAGGTACTAGGTTTATGTATACCCTCGGGGACTCAAACGGTCCACCAGCAGTGGCAACGACCTAGTGGTTATAAATATTATAAACATAATACCAAAGTTATAATGCTCAAGACGGTATCGTTTCTGTCAATTAGACTTCATCAGTTGAGCTCCAATTTGAAAAGTATGTCTATTTTCTAAAGATAAAGTGATATCATACAAGGCCAAATAATATCTCTAAAAGTATAGCCGGAATCCGTCTAAGAGTAACCACTGTAAAAAATGACTATCTTAGCTTTAGATAATTTTCGCATTTAAATAGTGTTAACAATGCCAAATATTACTTTATTATAAGATGAACAGCTGGTACCGAAATACCAGGTACTAAGTTTATGTATACCCTCGGCGACTCAAACGGTCCACCAGCAGTGGCTACGACCTAGCAACGAATATTTACAATTTTGTTTTCAGAACCTAAACATTTTGAAAATTTCAGTTTTAGAAATCCTAAAACGTGGTAGTAATTTCTAGGAAAATCTCAAGGTCTTTGAAATCAAGGTTAAAGACAAACCAATTCAAAATAGCTCAGAAACTAGAATATAGATATATATGTCAGTATTTGGATATATTTAAATCTTTCTGTTAAGATCATCGGAAGAAATATCAAAATTGTAGCTCAATTTGAAAAAACTTAAACATAATTCAAGGACTACAGAATTTATATATGAATATGATAGTTATTTGTTGTTGGATATATATTATATTTAAGTTTTGAATTTTTATTGAAAAAAATCAAAACTAACTATAACATATAACAGTTAGTTTTGATTTTTTTCAATAAAATTCAAAACTTAAATGTAACATATATATTAAAAAGTACAGATTAAAGTGTTAATTCAATTTTGAAGTCGTCACATTTAATAAATTTGTTATTTAGATTTCAAAAGTTCAACTTTCCCTAAAGTCTTTGCGGCACGTGCTCTTTAAGTCTTTCAAACACCACGTGATTTTACTGATGTTCTACATCCCACAAAGAATTATTCTACTTTCAATGAAGTGACACTTATTGGACTTGTGCAAATGCAGTAAAGATTCGCTTAATACGTGTAACGTCTTCCGTGACACAGGGGATCGTCTATAAGTCTTGTCTGGTATTTTTAGGTGTGCCCGGTGGGCCTACGGTAAAATGCTCACTTCTATTAGAAATTCGTTCTTACGACTATCTACGCTTCTTCAATTTATATTGTGTATGTAATGCGGACGGAAGCTGAATTATATCCATTGCATAACGTTCACAAATTTTGGATTATAAATGAAAGCTATGCTAAACATGATAAAATTAGTGTGGGAAAATTCAGAATTACTAGTTGTTATAAAAAAATAATAAAACTTTTATTTCTTCGGGTGTGACCGGTTGACAAGGGATGCTTACTCCTCCATGGCACCTGATCCAACCTCATGGTTTCCAGAGGTCCGTGTTTGTCCATTTTTACCGGATTTGTATCTATGTTCTGGACATTCTATTGATTTATACTTTGGTATCTGAGATTTTTTATATATTCTAAAAACTAGAGCCCCAAAATAAGACAAAAAAGCAATAGTTTTCAAGAAGATATATCAGTTGTTGATTTGATTTGAATTTTTCAAAGTAGGGGGATAACAAAATTATAAAATTCAAAATTGTCTTAAAATAAATAAATCACTGCATATATTCTTGAGGGAAAAATCAGCTAATATCAGGAAAGAAGCATGTTTCAGGTTTGAAAGCCTGAAACTGCAATATATAGCTCCCAGGCAGGGAATCACGACCGTTCACCTGCTAATTGATATATTGCATTGATTGCATTTCTAATAGAAGGTTGCTTCAGCATAAGTAATACGTATATAAGACAGATGTTAAAGGTCTGGAGTTATGTTCCAAAGAAAAACCAGATCGAAGGCCATTTTAACCTCAAGGTTTTTTTTTATTGCCGAAGGGGTTCGGAATGAATTTTTTTATAATCCCCTAATACATTTGGAGGTTTTCCAAGAGACAAATGCTGGGGATCTAGGGTTTACTATGTTCCCACTAAAATTAGTTTGCTAACACCGTTATCTGATTTTTTTAATCTTTCAAAAGTATTTAATTTGTAAATCAGTTAAATCCAAAAAGAAAGGATATTTAGCAGGAATAAGGCCAATGACATGACTTTCGGGAGTTTGCTCCGAAACATTTTGGTATTTTACGAGAGACAAATGCTTCCTCAAACTTTTGTCTTTATTTTTCAAAATCTGATAGGCTAGTTTGAAACTTTCAGGAACAATGTAATCTGTTTATCCTTTCAGGAGTATCGTATCGAGAAATTGATTCCAATCCCAAATCCCCAAAAGATGTGATATTCTGTACGGACAAAAGCAGACAATTAAGGGGTTCGAAAGAATCTCCATTGTACTTTATAATTTTCCAATGTGGAAGCCCAAAGAGACATTTTAAAATCACATTTTTCAGGAATAGAGGATTCGGGTAAGTCCCTGCTTTCAGATTTTTCCATTTGACAACTTACCATTAATCAGCTTCCAAACATACATTGTGACCTATCTTAATCTCAAACGCATGAAATTGACTTATTATTTCCTTCACGTGAATTGAGCTTCACCAAACAACACTTACAAAAGAAATTAATGGATAGAGACGGGGAAATTTTCGCAAGCTAAAAGCTATTAGAGACATTAAACCTAATTATTTTTCTGGAGAACACCAATGATTTAATTCTAGGGTAAACGAAATTTTAACAGTCACAAAAGATCTCAAACTCAAAGGGGGGGTGCTATCCCTGTAACCTCTCTCCTGTAGATCCGCTAGGGGATGTCAAGGATCGATATTCCTGTCTCAGATTCATTCAAAAGATAAATATTATCGAGCTCGTTATACTGGTTTATATATTGCATGCAGAAATTGTGTATAGTACATAAATGCATATACATCAATTTATATAAGCCAATTGTGTCGATTAATGATAATTGAAGCAATTAATATCTAAATGCTATACTGTTTCTTTACTGGTTACTCCGAATAGACAAATACTTAATTAAAGCAGCAATACCATTTACTCATTACATTTCCAGCGGGACTTTCTCATTATGTTATCTATTTATCCTTGCATAACAGGATATGGATGAGTGACAACGATGTCAGATCATCCGTGAAACTTGTTTTGATTTCCACAACTTTGATGTTGTACCGATTAATCACCGCAGCATTTGGTCACGTATCCAATTTCTGCACCCGCGCTTGCCAGTTTTACGATGCTTCGCTATACGGTTTCCCAACATTACTCCCGATCGGACATTTGGCCAGGACGAGTTTTCCCTCAGGTAAAATACACAACAGTATGTAATTAACCCTCAACTGGATTCTGTCATATTTACTGCACGTACGTAAAAATTCGTTTTGAAGAAAACTTTAGTCAGTATTTTCCGTATTTCAAAGCGTTTACTATTATAAAATCATGCTTTTGTTTTAAGAATGAGTGAGTACGGCCAGTTGTCTGCGATATACCCATTTTCTCCCAAATCCATCACGCATCACTATAATATACCGAATTATACCTCTTTTTTTTTGCTTGACAGGCAGTAAAGAAATTTATATCTTAATTAACTCGTCCACAAATTTGACAATGAGCAATATTGTTGGTGACAGACGGATCTGTAAAAACAACGGCAGTTCGGTTTCAGTTCTATTGACTGTACCTGAAGTGGATGGCTTTGTAGGACAAGTACATTAGAAGAGCAACTGCTGCAGAGAAACATTTGGCTAATTATTCAGCGAACGTTTTTGAATAAACTCTTCACACTCGAATGGAAATCTTAAGAGGAAGACAGCGGTACATCACTGAATATTTAGTGATTTTTAATAACTAAAATCTGAATCTTTCACTTCATTAATCTACTTGAAATATTGTAAAGAAATTCGCGAAAAGATTAATGAATCCAGGGCAATGTTGTTCCAAGAGCACAGTGTTCCGGAACAAATGGTCATAAATGAAGAATTAACCTGTAATTAGCTCAAACGTATAGACCATCAATTGCTCAGGATAACCAAATATTAAAAGAGTTCGAATGACGATATGACCGCGTGGTTTCACTCTTTGTTATTTAGCACTTGATATATTTTATCATTTAGGAGATGCTAGTACTTTTTATTGCTGCAGGTGTTGATCTAAAATAATAAATGCAATGTTATATAAAACAAATCAAACAATACATTAGATAAATTGATGAACAAGGGAATAATCAAAGTTTGATGATGATGATGATAGTGATGATGATGATGATGATAATGATGTTGATGATTATCATTTTGTTGTTAATCATTATTTATTATAATTATTATTATTATTATTATTATCTTTATGAGAATTATGATAAATATAAAACTTATTTCATGTGTAGGAGGGTGTTACATATGATATATAGATATACAATTATAGCTAAATGAAGTCGATCTTGATTTAACTGAAGTCATTTCATTATCGGAAGATGGAATCGACTTCTTTATAATGTGATATTTCCCTCGCCAAGTGTAATGCACGTTATCATCCGAAAGTTACAGGTTTCCAAGGTGATACATAAAACGGAGTGTATGGCAACCATGCCACTTAGAGCAATATATCAGTCCATAGCACACGTCATATTTGCGACACTTCACCTAAAGCCGATGTCATGTCCATCAACATGAAAAAATTTGACAGAATGTAAAATAAATTATTTACAAATTAATTTGCGTTTGAAGTTTCTTTGGTTGAATTTTACGCTCTAGCGGATCTGGTAATCATATTGTTGTCAAGGCGACTGTCAGTTTTATTTCGCTTTAAAGTACACCCTTGACGTACTGCACTTTATTTCTATGTCTTTTACTGTCAGCATGGAAAGTCACGAGTAAAAATACAACTCCAGAGGGTGCAGGGATTAATCTCGACTTGGATTTATTGACTCCTTAGAAACTTTGCTTTAAATACAAAAAATAGGAAGTCATCTTACTATTTGAATAAGACATACGGATAAGTATAATATCTATTTTGTCAAAAGCCAGATTCTATAACATACATTGGATACATATCTCTTAAATTTCCCACGGGAAATGACTTGTAGCACGTGCGTAAAGTGCGTAACGATGGTTCCGTTATATACCCGAATAGTCCACATTTTATAAGTACTCAAAATGTCTCTTTCCGACTTAGTCAATCTCACTTATAAATCTTAAAGAAAATCTCATGAAAAGAAATGTAGTTTATCAACAGCCTCTGAATTTAATCTCATACACTAAATCCATTCGGATTTAATATACGAAAAAGCCAAATTGATTTTAAAAGATAAAAACTATAAAATTCTTTATAATAAGATTATTTCCGAAATAACACTTTTTTACCTTAGTTTTTACTTATTTATTTTTGTCTAACGCGACACTAATGGTTGCCTAAGGACATGAGAGTTTTAGTACCACAAGATTAATAATGAATTACTACAACAGCGTTCGTCCCCAAGTGTTGTCTAGCTAAATCATGATTGTATAGGAATTAATCGAATATGAAGTTTTAAAGGTCAAGATAATGCTGAAAATTGATATTAAATAATATAAGGGACTAGAACAGTGAATGGCATGCACGAACTGATTTCTCTAAACGGCTGATTTTACGGACGGTGACTAACAACTTTAAAACCAATTAAAAGTTTGGTGCAGGAAATAATAACCGTGAAGAACCTCATCTAGTTTTACATTACTTTTAATTTGTATAATAATATTGTCATTTGCAATCTTTTAAATTGAAAGTTAATAAATTTACAAATTACACTTTTTGTACATTTTAAGAATACTGTGAAATTGATACAGTGTAGACCAAGGTAAAGTGGCACATCCGGGTTCTGTCAAAATCCAATACAATTGGCCTATTTACCAAAAATAGAAATGCACAGGTAAAATGTGGCTCCATGTTTTACTGTAGCTCTAATATTTGTATTGCTGAAAACAAGTCTATCACCCCTGTTATGATTCAGTGAAACTAAGTCATGTACTATGTGATACCCGATAACGTTTGTGTGGGACTATTGTTAATATTAGTGATGGAATAAATGAAGCAGATGATATCCCGCGGTAGCGTATTTCAGCGGGAAGATAAAGTAGAGTTACATTCCATCACCATTGGAAATACTAATACCGTAAAAATTATCGGTCATCACGTGGTACATAAATTAGTTGTGTTCGTAAACATGGGCAAATTTACATCGGTAGACAACACAACTGAATACACGTTTACGACCTGCATGCTCACAATAATGTTTTCCTGAAATTTAACAGAATTCTATTACTTATGAATATGCAAACAAAGATGTCGTAATAAATTATTTCATGTTTCAAAACAACCGCTACTATTACTTCTACTACTACTACTACTACTACTGCATCTACTACTGTTGCAACTTCTACTACTACTACTACTACTACTACTACTACTACTACTTCTACTACTACTACTACTACTACTACTGCTACTGCTACTGCTACTACTACTACTACTACTGCTACTACTACTACTACTACTGCTACTACTACTACTACTACTACTACTATTCCTACTACTACTACTACTACTACTACAATAATTGAAATAATGATAATAGTAATAATTACATGTTTAATCATCGTCATCATAAACGTCAGCATGAGTATTATTATTATTATTATTATCACTTCATCGTCATTTTTGGAGGGGGTGATTGGACAATTTCAATGATTGAATAACAAAAACCTGTCCGAAAAGATGCCCATTTGTTCTACATTTATCAATGTTTAAATCGTTTGTGGAAATATCGTTTACATCATATTATTACATTTTCACAAAATATGATTATTATATTTAATACGATACTTTAAGATGACAAAATGGAAGTCTATATATAGATCTCGACAGACCAATCGCCAGATTTGATAATTTTGGACAGGTTTTGGGTTCAGTGCCATTTGTCACTGTTTTGACAAGAAATATGGCTGACTACACGACATCAACAAGTTAATTTACACATTCATAGCTATCACATCATTGTTCAACCATCATACGAAATTAAGAACTATGGAAGCCGAAAATTAGGTTTGATTAAATTTGGTAACATGATACTTTAATTGAGAAGGTTAATGCAGCTTCTAAAATTTTCCTATAACGATTTATGTCTTCAACTGTCAGTAAAAAGTAATTCAGTTTTTTTAATTAAGTTACAATTCTGTTGACGAAATAACGAACAGATCATGATAGTATATGCTGGTAATCATGTGTAAAGGAATGATTTTAGATTTTTAGATGTTTTAACCGGACCCCGTCAAATAAAATCATTTACTCTATTAGCATATAAAGCAATACAATGTATATGATATACAAGTTTGTATCAAATTAATGTCAATGGTGTAATAATACATATTCGTTACTGTGGTGAATAAGGAACGATACTACCATTCTAACCGAAAAGGAATTACACCAGTCCCGTATTTAAAAGTTTTTATAATGAAGAATATATATATATATATATATATATATATATATATATATATATATATATATATATATGGTCGCTTCGTTTGCTTTTTTATTGTATTTTTTATTTTTGTTTTTAATTTTCGTTAACTAATGCCTTTAGCATTTAAGCATTTTATTGTCGCGTTTAACTTACCAAGTCATTTCCAAAAAGGTAAATGTACGTAAAAATAAATTAATTTGTAAAAGAGCAAAATGCTAGAATTTTCAAAAAATATATGAAACTGCGGGATGAGCAGGGTTTTGTTTTGTTTTGTCTTACTCATTTATATGGCAGAATATTTAACTGAGACGTTACTTTGTTACTGGGCCGAACGGCTCTGTGTTTTATCGGATCATTTAGGCTATGTATACATCGTGTAGGCCAGTGGTGATCTCTTTCACGGAAGTGTCATATATCAAAGTTCTTCTAGCTGCAGACCGAATATCAGCTATTTAATCTGGAGAGAACATCACTTGACTTTATTACCTAATATCAATTGTACATCTGTTATCCTCAGTGTAAACTAACCACCTCTCATAGTCGATACTTAAGTAAACGGTTGGATGGTTTTTGTCAATGTTGACGACTCATTGAAATTAAGAACGATCAAAAGAAAACATTGAAAAAAAATGTCAATCCAGTACTCTTGAGTGGGACATAATTTTTCAAACATGTTTCGTGTAGTTCCGATATTATGATATCTCTGATATCTACTACTAATATCTCTGAGTGATATTGAGGCAATTATTGTCAATTTATAAAGGCTCGTAAATCGCAAAAATATGGTTCTCGTATACAACCATATTACGAAGATATATGTCAGTGGCTCAACTCATTACCAATATACAACTTTGTGTGAAATGTCCCACTTGTGTGGTGAAACCCAAAGATCCTTTTGACTTTGTGTATTAATTTGTAATTATCAATTTTGTTCAGCAAATAAAATTTTAACCAAATCAAACTTTAATTACGATAAGAAACAGAAGATAAGAAGTTTGTTTGTTTCACTTGTATTTAACACCACTCTCTACAATTTTTTGGTCATTTTTCAGTTTTTTATGGTAAATGAGAGAATATGGTGAAAATGTACCTGGAAAAGCGGCTGGCTTTCATTTCCGCATGTAAATTGGCAAACTTTACCACAAACTCAGCTTAAGCTAAAGCGGTACTCGAAACCACGCTGTTCAGAAGTGAGAGACTCAAAGCGCGATGCTTTAAACGCTAAGACGGTTAGAGAAGACGATGATTACGACGATGACTGCGATGGCGACGACGACGATGATGATTACGACGACGACGATGATGATGATGGTGATTGGTGATGATAGCAAAAATGTGAATACCGTGCGTTTAGGTATTTACACTATCAAATATGGCCAATCAGAATATTTTGTTTTAGGCATCAAAACGTAGATGTTGAGGCAACGACATGATCAATCTCTCTCTCTCTCTCTCTCTCTCTCTCTCTCTCTCTCTCTCTCTCTCTCTCTCTCTCTCTCTCTCTCTCTCTCTCTCTCTCTCTCTCTCTCTCTCTCTCTCTGATCACACAACACATGCGCCCACATATGCCATTTGTAAAGAAATTCACAGAAATAGGAAGACTTGTTTCCTAACTAAATTAAATTAAAATTTACTAGATGAAAACCGAGCTAGCGTTCTATGATGCGCCTGTTAGTGACTAAACTTCTGCCTGTAAAGGGATACTTTAATGAAACCATTTCAAATACAGATTCACATTTATCAAATATCAAAAGACAGATATTTAGTGGTTTGAAAGAAAAATGAAAAATAATAATTTTTAATGTTATTGTTCAAAATGTTATCGAAATTTGGTAAATTTGATCGAAGATCAACTTAAGGGATATTTATTGTGCTATCAATAAGCGTTCACAATCAATTAGTTATTATAATAAGATGACGAAAACATACAAAAGCAACCATTCATCAAACGACAGCCTACAGAGAGAAATACACTTTTTCCTGTTATTTGTTTTTGTGTTCACACGACAAAAAAGATATTACGACGATAGAAATAGAGCATTTACAATACATGGAGATTTTATGGGTATCGAGAGATGAGTGTATCTAGAAATTGTGAAAAGTATCGCGTTGGCATCTGGTAGGACCATTTGCTTGATAGATTCTGTCGCTGCTGTGAGAGTATCTGTCATATACGCAAGCCGAAGGAAGATGATTCCCGTTGTATGTGTAAGAAGGTGTCAGGATGGTGTGGAATTACGGAAAAACTTTAACAACTGTTAGAAATAAATTTGTCGCTATCTTATGTAGAATGCAGTGACGAGACCGTCACATTTGTTCCTTCACTGACGTTTAGGCGATTTTCAAGCACTCTAAATAATGGATTTCCTGACGCAGTTACAGTAGCCGAACCATTATGTAAGTGCATGTTTTGAGGAACAGTCAATCAGGATTTATAGAAATATAATACCAAAAATACATTGAAATCTACGATATATATAGACCTGGAAACTTGGTGTAAAATATTATAAAAGTGCCTACAGTAAACAGCCACCTTGTATGATACCACTTAAGCTAAAATTGGTGCTCGAAAAATCTGTGAGAAAACTCAGTTTATTTAGTGAATTAAATATTGAAATTAGGTATTAAACATACCTACTACATACACGTGTTCATTTTAGCCCAACCCACGCGCTTGGTGTTGTTTTATTTCATTGTACATTTCGCCAAGGTTCTTTACTAACAATGAGACGTTTGCATCCAATATATGTGAAGTTCAACAAACTTTGACCTGTGCTATGTGCTGACGCCAATGTACAGAATGCTCCTTAAAATGTCAATGTCACTGTATGACATCATTAGGTTTTATCCGAAAGATCAATTACTTCATTTCCTTTGCCGATCGCGTAGTAAAATCCATATAACCTGGCGGGATTAAGTAATACAGCATAACATTAAAATTACACTGATAAGTTAGAGTAATCGTTCCTACTTGTCATCATACATAAGAAGGCATACATTAAGGAATAATTGTTTTTCCCTCGCAATTTGTCATAAATGAAAAGTCTGTAGGTACATCTATATGGTAATCAAAAACTATTCCGCCTGCCAAGTAATGGGAATCAGAGTATACGAACACTTATCAGGGCGCTTTACTGTCGTTTATCTATTTAATGTGATTATAAATCACCAAATTTGTGTACGTTTAAATGACTAGTTGTATACTTTAAATCACCAAATTTGTGTACATCAAATGAAAAGTTGTATACTTTAAATCACCAAATTTGTGTACGTTCAAATGACTAGTTGTATACTTTAAATCACCAAATTTGTGTACTTCAAATGAATAGTTGTATACTTTAAATCACCAAATTTGTGTACTTCAAATGACTAGTTGTATACTTTAAATCACCAAATTTGTGTACTTCAAATGAATAGTTGTATACTTTAAATCACCAAATTTGTGTACTTCAAATGACTAGTTGTATACTTTAAATCACCAAATTTGTGTACTTCAAATGAATAGTTGTATACTTTAAATCACCAAATGTGTGTACTTCAAACGAAATGAATAGTTGTATACATTAAATCACCAAATTTGTGTACGTCAAATGAATAGTTGTATACTGTTCAAATGATTAATTTGTATATTATTCCAGTGAAAATTCATATACATTAGATGACTACTTTGCAGACTTTAAATGACTCATTTTATCCTATTAGAATGACTATAAGTGAATAATTTGTAATTACAAATGATTAATCTGTATTTAGAATAGATAACACTATTTAAACTGAACACTTGGACACACCATTTCGTGTATCATTTTCTGCTTGTTAATGTAGTGATAGAGAATTTTTGTTCCTATTAATTCTGTTATATGTCCGAGATATGAAATAAAATCCCGAGGATGGCCGTATTGACCCGATACAACATCTCGGGTCTATAGACCCATCCTACGACCATTACTATAAATCACGGACATGTAACATGGCGGTCAAAATCAATATTGAAATGTCCATTTCACCAAACCGACAGCATATGAAAATAAACAAACTTTAAGGTTGATCTGTTCTGTAGAGAAGATATATTACAAAAAATGCATTTTACGTCGTGATTATTTTAGTATAACATATACATTTACATCTTTTTAAATTGTTCTCCTAATCAATTCCTAATCTGACCACCTTTTATGATTTAATCCACTCTTGTCTTGTTAATTCATTGTCAACCTGTTTTAATACCTCACAAGTCATCAAGGGGCCGCTTTTGTGTATCAATATAAATGTGAAGTTTAATATATAATATACAATCTGTTTAACAAAGCTTGGTATAAAATGATAATGTCATTGCTCATTCTATCCCGTACAGTGCGTGATGGTTAAATCTTTGATTTGCTATCCCTGTCAAAATCACGTTTTCCCAATATGTCTTTTTATTTAGAAAATGATATTGTTAACCATCTGGCAACTTGGTTATCAAAAAATAACTTGGCAATGATGAAACTCAGATAGATAAATGAACAACACGCGCTTTGTAATATTTCATTACAAAATGCTATTCAATTGTTAATAAATTTGATGAAGATGATAATCTCTCTTAACACTTAGGGAGGGTGTTACTTAACAAGGCCAACGTTCAATTGAAAATACGTGTGCTATTGCTAGTAGCTGCTATTACACCGAACTACCAAAAGGCTGTAACGTTATCTCCTAGAAATAAGTGTCTCCTTTAAGTTATTGGCTAGCCTGAAGGGAAATCCAGAATTAATATCAATTATATTGATGCTTTAATTCATTAATTCGACAAAGACAAAATTAGCCGAGGTGACTCTTGGCTGCTGTTATTAAGATTCATTCGACTGGAGTTAATATCGCTTCATTACACTGGAAGTTATCGTAACGCCGTTTTTCTTTGAACAAAGTCATTTAACGATCGCGAGTTTAGAGTTTATAGATCTGTTATGTAACAAAGTTTTATAGATCGCGATTTTGACAGATGACAGTAAAATCTAAGTACATATTCAATAATCTTACAAATTTTGTCATTTACAAAAGTGAGATAAAAATGTCACATATTTAGGTCTCACTTAATTGGAATCGTTGTCAGTCGCATATGTAATATATATATATATATATATATATATATATATATATATATAT
Source organism: Atrina japonica (assembly GCA_030159075.1). Taxonomy (NCBI): domain Eukaryota; kingdom Metazoa; phylum Mollusca; class Bivalvia; order Pterioida; family Pinnidae; genus Atrina; species Atrina japonica. The sequence continues at coordinate 990,769 of BROG01000129.1, read as the reverse complement.
ATATATATATATATATATATATATATATATATATATATATATATATATATTTCTAAATGAATAAACATCAAAATAAACATAAACATAGAGTCTAGCGCTTTCATCCTTCTCGGAACTTGTCAAGACGTCTTGACAAGTCCCGAGAAGGATGAAAGCGCTAGACTCTATGTTTATGTTTATTTTGATGTTAATTCATTTAGAAATATAATTTACTGTGCATAACGGAGTACTAACTTTTTACCTATATATATATATATATATATATATATATTTATATTGCATATATATAGATACACACACACACATACACACACGCGCGCGCGCGCTCACCTGGGTAAGATAGCAGTTGCAGAGTAAGATATTCAAAGCGGCAGATACTTATTTGCTCAGGACGTATATTATCTTATATCCGGAAAAATGTATAATCTTAAAAAGCTTTGTGTGCCATTCTATAGCTTTCGGACACTACTTAAGGAGGGATCTTTTTGTCTTATTCAAAATATCACATTTGGTAGCTTTATTAATTTTTTTAAACAAATTGAAAGATTTAGCTGGCGTAAGTCGATCAAGAGCCAATTCTAGAGAATTCGGTAATATGATCCCAGATAATATTTCAGTGTTTTGTTTTTACTGAATCAAGCTAATATAAATGAATTTGTAACCCGGTACCATACATGGATTCAGCAAAGTATCGTTTTATTCAATTAAATGTTTTAATATAAAAAAATCTCAGATACCAAAGTATAAATCAATAGAATGTCCAGGACATAAATACAAATCCGGTAAAAATGAACAAACGGAAACCAAGAGGTGGGATCAAGTGTCACAGAGGAGTAAGCATCCCCTGTCGACCGGTCACACCCGCCGTGAGCCCACAGTCAAGTCAAGATACGTGATGAGTGTATCCTCGTCATAATCAGTACAGACGTCTCAACAACCGCCAACGAAAAGGCAACTCAACATTTCACTTAGTGAAAGAGAGTAGTCGCAAACAAGACTATTATTCCGACTGTAAAATATACTAGTAACTATATGTACATAAAATTGATTTCTGAATTTCAGCTGTAAATGGTGGCATTTTTGGTTAAACGTGTGAATAAGCTTAACATATCTCTTTACGGCATTAAACACAAAATTATCTGAAAACTAATATCAATTATTATACTGAAAACAATTCATTACATGTATATATTTCCCATTTATAAACTACAAACAATTCCCGCGCAATTTAGCAAACCAAGTGCCACGCATAAACTACTAATTGTGTATAAACACGTATCTAACGAGGATAGACGGTTGGTCAAATCTGTTAGACGTTAAATTTTATTTCTAAATATATCAAAAATTGAAAATACACGTGATTTTTAAATTATGTTAAACAATCGTTGACGACCCTGATACTTCTACTACTACTACTACTACTACTACTACTACTACTACTACTACTATTACTGCTACTGCTGCTACTTTTACTACTACTGTTACTACTACTACTACTACTTCTACTTCTACTACTACTATCACTACTACTACTACTGCTAGTACTACTTCTACTACTACTACTACTACTACTACTGCTACTACTACTTCTACTACTACTACTACTACTACTACTACTACTACTACTACTACTTCTTCTTCTACTACTACTACTACTACTACAACTGCCATCCATATCCGACGAGATTCTTACGGCTTTATTTGACCGATTGTCTTGTGAACTGTCATGTACTAGTTTATTGTAATTGCAAATTTTCATGTTGTGAATTTTGTATTTAGATTTACATTTTAAGTGTTTTAACTAATTAGTTGATGAGTTCAATACCAAAACAACTACTTCAGCAGTATACTTAACCAAAATGGTTTCAAATTCGACATTCTCTACATTTGTTTTCACATATTTGATGCAAAGAACTCTGATAAACATCTATACTAATTCTAAAGTGATTCAGACACTCCTTCAAAAATTAAGTCTTCCTTTCTTTGAATATGCTTAAATAATTGGTCAAACTATGTAGGTCAGAACAACCATTCATAGCGATACTGTTCACAATCCTCGTCAAGAAAGAATTTAACTCAATATTGTGATGAAACTACTTCCTGGTGATATGTTTTATTGTATTGTGTTTATATTGTTTATGCAACCTCCATGATCATAGACTAGATATTTCGTTGGACGTATTTCAATTCTGAATGTAAGTTAGTGAATAGAAATGGCGATATTGCAGGAGTGTAAGAGATAATTACTCTTTAACCAAATTATTTCATGACGCCCTCTTTCGCCCATACAATGTACTTTTCAAAGATAATGACAATAATTATATGGTAGTCGTTAGCAATGTACTGTAGAAAGGAGGTCGAGCAAATTTAAGAGAGATACATTTAATCATGAGAGAAATAATTATTATTGAATGAAATTTTAAAATGTTAATCATTTAAGTTGCTCTTACTTCAATAGCATTCATGACCTAAATCAGCTGTATGCGGTAATTGACTGTAGAGACGGAACTAATTGAATCTGTTTTTTAATCCTTGTTCGAATGTTGAATACTTATGATATTAAAATTTCAGATACCAAAGTATAAATCAATAGAATGTCCAGGACATAGATACAAATCCGGTAAAAATGGACAAACACGGACCTCTGGAAACCAAGAGGTGGAATCAGGTGCCATGGAGGAGTAAGTATCCCTTGTCGACCGGTCACACCCGCCGTGAGTCCACAGTCAAGTCCAATGAAACAAGTGAGGAGTATATCCTCGTCACAATTGGTACAGACGTCTCAACAACTGCCAACGAAAAGGCAACTCAACATTTCACTTAGTGAAACAGAGTAGTCGCAAACAAGACTATTATACCGACCGTAAAATTTGCGGAACGTTGACATCAAACGCGGTTTTCCATATCCCTGTGTCAATAATTTGTCAGTGAGTAGTTTACCTCTGTATATGAAATCTCCATATGTTGTGCACGCCCTGGCATATCGGATCATTTGTGAAATATAAACTCCATATGCGGGTGACTGAGGGATATTACTACTTAAATGTGGGAAAATTTACGATGGGAAAGCCGAAATCGTCGCGTTTATCGTATAGCTTAGTTGCTGATTTCCCGTCTGTGTTTATGTTAAGTAAAATGTCTAAGTATGAAGCGTGTGTGCTTGATTCTGCTGTATCTTTAATTTCTAGTTCGCTGGGATATATCGCATTGACATATATATGAAAATTGTCATTATTAATTGACAAAACGTCGTCGATATATCTAAATGTCAAATTAAAGGACACCGCTAACTTTTTCTTCTTTTGATTCAGCAGTTTCTGAATGAAGTCTGCTTCGTATGGATAAAGGAACAGGTCGGCCAATAAAGGAACACAATTGGTTCCCATAGGAATGCCGACCGTTTGTTGAAAGACCACGTCTCCGAACATTACAAATATATTGTCTATTAGAAATTCCAGCATGTTTTTTATATCAACTTCAGTATATTTATGTGTAGAATCAGAGTGGTGTTTGACGAAATAAGTATCCTGATATCCAATCACTAGATATTTAAATTTTCGGGTACCACCTTTAGTGAAAAAGCAGTTGTCTATGATGCTGAAAAGTCTTTCTTTTAATTTTTATGTGGAATAGTAGTGTAAAGAGTAGAGAAATCACAAGTTTTGATACAGTGAATTCAAGAAAAATTGTGTACCTTCAAATTTTCTAAAAGCTGTTTAGAATTTTTAAGTATCCACATCTGATTTACACCGCTTCTGGAATAAGCAACTGTACAGTATTGTTGAAGATATGATAATCATGTTTACAAATATACGGAATTACTGTTACAAAGTATCAGTAATTTTATATTAAAATGAGTCTATATTTCGACAACTTAAACAAATATGAATATTTAATTAAATTTCATTTTAAGGATCACTTATAAGTTATGAGTCCATCATATGGAATCGGTACAACGTTTTAATCAAAGTTTTCGGTATATCTTGACCTATCACTGAATCTCTCAATTTCTAGGCTGGCGTTAGAAGTGGCCACGTGGTTAGGGCGTCGAGCATGTTGGTACCGTAGGTCGAGGGTTTGAAGCTGGAGCATGATTAGTTTGTAGGCATCTTGTTACTTTTGTATTTGTGCTTTATATATGAAGCACACACATAAAATTAGTCTTTTATTCGACAACGAGAAAAATACGGATATTTGATAAAATTTCATTTAAAGGATCGCTGTTAAATTGTTAGTGTATGCAACAGAATCTTCAAAACATTTTAATCTAATTGTTTGGTATAGGCTTGATAGTCTATCTAAAGTTAATTAACCAAGTTTTACCGTCCAAAGATTATCATTATATCATCTTGATAGTCTACCTTAAGTTAATTAACCACTTTTTACCGTCAAATGATGGTCATTATCATCTTCTAAATATAACATGTCGTCATTCAAATTCCAAATGATATATTTGACAAGATAGACAACTCTTACTAATTTATATCACTCATCATCCCTCATATCATTATGTATATATGTGTACCGTATCTTCCATCAAATACATTTTAAATATATAGGGCGACATTTATATCTATGTTCCGAGTTTTCTCATATGTATGATATCTATAATAAAGATAAGATGTATTTTAATTCGTTTAATTCATTGTCGTTATTTACAAGCTAGGAAAACTTTGAACCAATGACTTCGATAAGTGGAATGAATTGAAATGATGGAAACGTAAAATATCTTTAAAATCTTCTATTCGTAATACAATACAAAATAGTGAAAATGTAAAATAAACGCGATTTAGCAAAATATGTACAAGTGTGTATTTATGTGTCAATAGCAGATTATAAGACTGTGTTATTGTGCATTGCCATATATATATATATTGAACCTCTTTACAACGACCATGTTTGTTCCCACGTAGGAATGACGTTATATCGAATTTGTCACTGTAACGAATTTGAAAATGCTAGAATGTAATAATATATCTCCTGATTCCGAGTTAGATTTATTATTGCTTAAATAAAAAGCTCACCGATTCCCAATACAATTCTCTTAAAAATGCGGTCCACAAATAAAGTTTTACTAAAATGTCTACGATTATCGTAATTATTGAAGTATTTTAAAGATCCGCTATTGTAACCACATCGGCACGGACATGCAGCGTAACGGAACTTGTCAACAAAATGTTTATTTATTTATTTATTTACCTTCTTTTGTTTTTGTATTTCTCTTCCTGTCGCTTGAGTTCTATCGAAACTTACTGATTGTTTATAAACATTAGGCCTACTGCCTACTCCACACGTAGGGATGATTCAAGCGCTAATCGTTGACACCTAGGCCATCACCTATCCGTGCAGATTAAGAACAATTGACGGTGTAATTGTTTTATTGACACAATTATGTTTACCTGTGATCTCAACCGTGAAGAAAATCAAGACTGAAAACAATAGCCGGGTTAGTAGGTGGGATGTACTGCGATGTTCTGCCGTTGTAAAGAGTTTATTTACATTGAGTTTTGTACATTTGTTCCCGGAATCTGATGTCGGAGTCGGATACCGAATATTCCGTTGTAATGAGTACTTTTTATGTACATGTACGTTTGTTCCCGAGCAATTCTTGTCGGATACCGTATATTCCGTTATAATGAAAGTCGTTGTAAAGCGGGTCCACTGTATATATACATACATATATATATATATATATATATATATATATATATATATATATATATATATATATATATATGTATATATATATATATATATATATATATATATATATATATATATATATATATAGAGATAGAGAGAGAGAGAGAGAGAGAGAGAGAGAGAGAGAGAGAGAGAGAGAGAGAGAGAGAGAGAGAGAGAGATGCCGACCTTTATCTACATTAAGCACTGTGTTAGCCAATATGGCCATGAAATGTAAAATACGTCTTTTACAACGCTACCAGATGAAATATCTACTGAAATCTTAAGTGAAATATATCTTATAATCAATAGTCATTTACAAGATTCTACAGGGGGTAATTCTCTGAAATGAATAAATAAAAGTTTAAATTTGAACTGTGTTTGGCAATCGAATATGTCCCCAAGGAATTTGTTTTAAGACGGCATTTTTGGCGTACACATTTTCAAGTTTCTCGTTACTACTTACATTCTGAAAGGCTAGACGATCAGGTGCAGATTTGTTTTTTATTGATATTGTTTTCCTCGTTTATTTTTTTTTTCCGAAGTATGAAACATGTTTCTATTTTTAGCATGAAAATACAAATGTCACAGGTATAATATTGCTGCCTTCAAATTAAAACGACAGTACTGTGTACGAGTGTGTATGTGTGTGTGTGTGTGATTGTGGTTGTGTTAGTATGTAAGTGTGTTCGTGTGTGTAGCAGTATGCGTCTACTCGTGCGTGTGCGTGTGTGTTTTCGCGTTTTTATTTGATCTTAGTAGCTATCAAACAAAAGCTCATTTCAGCCTGTCAATATAACATAAATATTATGTGCTTGTCTTTGGATTGATATTCGTCTATTACAGTCATTATTGGATACCAACTCCTAACGTGCACCTGATCCCACATCTGGGCTGTTCAATTTGTCTGTATATATCCAGTGTTCCCCATGTAGTATCAATATCCACACGGTTAACGCTTTGTATTTGAATAATTTTGGCCTATATTGTAATGCAAAAATATACAAATTATAATGTATATATGTAACAAGGGTGTCCTTCCTGGTGTGTATAGGTATAAGCAGTAAGCAACACCGTTGTTGGGTTCGATTATTTATTATGATCAATAATTATCATAACACTGTAAAAGAACAAAAAACAACAATAAATATATGTATCACATAGAGCTGTCACAAACATATATATAAAAATATATTTGCTTCAATTTTACAATATTTCAGAAATTTACCCCCAAAAATATAGACATAAATTGTACAAATGTTAATATCTTGCATTTACCATAAATATTACTCTGAAAGTTTATTACAGAAAGAAAATCACAATTATTACATTAAACCTAGGCATACCTAAATATGGTTCAGTGTTTTTAATCATCAAAGCTGATAACTGAACTGGGTTATTTTCTGGACAACTCTGTGAATAAAATAAAATCACAATATAAAAACTCATATCAATAAGCATAATTGTAAGTACACATTCATTCTGTTATTGAAAATTATACTTAAATGAAACAAAGAAATATGTAATGTTTCAGATTACCATGCTGAGCATGTTCTTTTCACAAACTTCATATTTCTGATAAATTATTATATAAATATGATAAAATACAAAAATACAAAAATATAAAAATACTCACAGTCAAGATTCTGTATTCATATACATGTAGTTTGTACATGTAGTTGTAGAAACTAGATACTAAACACAAATTAAAGGATAAATTGAAAAATGCAGAAACATCTACATGTATGGAATTCAAGATGTCTTCTGGTTATGGTGAGTACAAAATTTCAAATCTCTAATCAAATCAAATGAGCCAATAGAAAGAGTTTTTAGAAAGAACAAAAGATAGGAAGTGGACAGTGGTCAATAAGAAATTGAAAGATAACTCTGATCTAAAAATGTACAGAAAGAGTTATTTCCCTTAATGACTTTTCAATTAAATAAATATAATGTGACAGATTCAAGCCAAGAGTTATGTCCCTTGAATCTCCACTATTATAACAGGTAACACACAAACAAATACAAGCTATTTCTTAATATTTACATGAAAGAAATAAATAAGATATTTTATGACAAATATATCTTCCACATGCGTTTCTGAAATGACGTCCTCGTCATTTAATCAATAAGAAATATCAATAAATAAAAAGATTAACATGACTGTGAGAAAATAAAACATTAAAAGTGCATTCTATCACATTGAAGTGAATTTTCACATCTAAAGTTTGATTTTCAAAATAGCAATTATCTCAATCATTGCTTGAATAAATCAAACAAAAATGTTTACAAAAAGGAACACCAAATAACTAACACTGCCACATATATATATATATATATAATATATATACAATTATATATATATATATATATATATATATATATATATATATATATATATATAAATGAGTGCGTGCATGTGTGTGTGTGTGCTTAGTATAACATTGTCTACAACAGAAGTTTATTTTGATTCGTTACCATTCAATATGATACCTCTTTTACAGTTTCTTTTTTATCTTTGTGAAGAAAAATGGATTAACAAAATACTTTTTGATAAGTAAGATTTTTCTATATATAAACAATTTGATTATTTTTTACAACTTTGATAATTCCTCATTAAGGTTATTGCGCTGATTGTAAATTAACATAATATATTAATCGTGAATTATATATGCGATATCGATGATATCGTTTATGATGAGTGTTTTTGTCAGTAGTTGTTCTGATTATTAACCACATTGTGAAAGCTGTACATATATAATAATTACATTTATTAATTAATCAAAAATATATTTTTTTTCATGAAAGTCCATATAGTCTTTTGAGATCAATGTCGCTTCTGAATAGCAAGCTGATTCCTCCCCATGAACAATAATTGAGTATTAATTATAAATGAAAGCAAAATATTTAATTTTTAATTTCCATATACTGGAATATATATATATATATATATATATATATATATATATATATATATATATATATATATATATATATATATATATATATATATATATATATATATATATATATATATATGTATATATATTCTATCTAAAGCAGTTGGCATGCTGTGTGGTCGCTCTAAGTAAGAATGTAATTGTAATGGCGTCGATTTCAATGAAGACAACACGCGATTTGCTTAGTTATAGAGCACAATTTGAACACAGATTTACAAGCACACACCTTTCCATGTTATTGCCACTAACAAGTACAGTAAACCCGCTTTGCAACGACATTCATTATGACGGAATATTCGGTACCCGACAAGATTGCTTGGGAACAAACGTACATGTACATAAAAACTACTCATTACAACGGAATATTCGGTATCCGACTCCGACATTAGATTCCGGGAACAAATGTATAAAACTCAGTGTAAATAAACTCTTTACAACGACGTAACATAGAACCCACCAGCTGATCTGGCTATTGTTATCATTCTTGATTTTCTTCACGGTTGAGTTCATAGGTAAAAATAATTGTCAATAAAGCAATTACACAGTCAATTGTTTTCTAATCTCCTCTGATAGGTGATGGCCTAGGTGTCAACAATTAGCGCTTGAATCACCCTTACCTGTACGTCAGTAGGCCTAATGTTTATAAACCAATGCAACATATGTCAAGTTCACTTTTTTAAACTCATTTTGTTAATTACATATCCATAACAATTACATGACCTGTGATGTTATGTAGGCATGACACAATGTGATAGAGTAGATATTTCTGTTTGATGATATTATTGATGATGCTTTTTTATGATGATGATGATGATGATGATATAATGATGATGATATTTGATGATGATGATGATACCAATGATGATGATTTTTATGGTGATGATGATATCAATGATGATGATTTTTTATGATGATGATGATGATATCAATAATGATGAATTTTGATGATGATGATATCAATGATGATGATTTTGATGATGATGATATCAATGATGATGATTTTGAGGACAATACTGACGACCACAATTGCAGCCAAAGGATTTTTTTATTGTGTTTTTAAAAACCAATGGCATCATAACATTTAAATGTATCATAATGTATCACCCAAATACAAACCATCTAATGACGATAATGCTTCTTATCCCCAGACAAAATTAAGACATTTTACTAACTTAATATTTTTCTTTCACGGGCACGTTGTTACGTGATTGTTTTAAGAGAAGCATATAATTTCTGGTTAGTGTCAGTCCGGTGAAAGATCGTGGCTTTCTGTCACAAAATCTACTGAACGTTTACCATATTCATCATTTTGTCTCAATTTACCGAATAAAATGTTTGATTGATGAACAAAGGTCGACGAATTAGTGTTTTGTTTTTCTGGATATTGTTAATTTTACAGTCTGGATTCTAACATGCCATTTTTTACAATTCTGAATGTTCAAAGTCAATCAAAGATACAGTCATTTCTCTAAAAATGTACTTCGATTTTGAATTGTCTAACATGTCCTATTTGATATAAGAACGTAACATAGTTGATATAACGAATCGTAAAATACATGTGTGCTTGAGAGAGAGAGAGAGAGAGAGAGAGAGAGAGAGAGAGAGAGAGAGAGAGAGAGAGAGAGAGAGAGAGAGAGAGAGAGAGAGAAACATTTGAATCGTTAACATTTGTATCACGCAACCATATACATCCTGATTGGTATATTTATTTACTTTACGATCTGAATTATAGTCTATTTTACAATTACCATGTTTCAATAAATAAAATGTTTAATCATCTGTTCGATAGCTGTTGTTGAGTCTTATGTACCAGTTGTGACGAGGATGTATTTCTTACTTATTTTTAATTTGAATTTTACTGCATCCATGTAAATGGTGGTTGTTTACTCTCCCATGCCACATGATCCCCCATCCGGATTTCCAGAAGTTCGTGTTTGGCCGATGTGCACCAGGGATATCATTTACAAAGAAACTTAAGTGTAAGTCTGTGATATATAAATACTCTTAGAGTTGTACTTAAGTAAGTCGTCTCCTAAACATCCCGAAGATTAATACTGTGGTATCTGGGATTTTTACACTTTATTTGATTTGGCAGTTCGTTAATTGAATTAAACCGTGTGGAATAGTGGTAAAGAGTTCAAAATCCAAGTAGAGGATTCTAGGTTCGATTCAGAAAAATACTTTTAAGGATTGTTTTTCATTTTCGAACATACAAGCAATTGCTCATGGAAAAAATTCTGTGCAGCACGAAGTTCTGCACAATGCATTTTGTCCATATACCCCGATGATTTAAAAAAAATGAAAAACAATACTTATATTTATATACATTGCCATTTTTAGTGAAACTGTATCCCAGTGGATACTAAATTAATTCCAGAACACTGACTATGCGGGGGTGTTTTCATTTGACGTAATGGCTCAACAGCTGTTTTGACATGAGAAGTAGTTCTCTTTTCTGATCGCAAATATTAACGAAATTAAGGTTTAATTTCTTTTTTATATCATTTTGAAAGAAGCTAGTGAAATGAACAATTTTGAATACTTATTCTCAGATTTAGTTTGCGATTTTTAATATTCGACCATTATGTAGTGGCGGGTTAAATGTGTCAGAAGAGAATTGACCGAAACGGCAAAAGGGCCGTGTGCAAATGGCTGATAGGCCCACCAAATAGTAACAGATGATCGTTGTTTACTGAATATAAATAATCAAAGTACTGAAAGTACTGAAACAAGGTGACGAGTGATACAGCTTTGATAATGTAATGCATTTGAGATCTACTGAAGTGAGTATTAGACGTTCTGGAATACACAGAGAAATAAGTATCATCGTGTGTCATCACATGCATGATTTATTTTCTTACTCACAAAACTGTATCTAAACATTATCAATTACTTTGGTTGTCATGCAGTTGGCAGCATTTATGATATAAAATTTGAGACATCGACGTAAATGAAAAGTGCAAGTGATTGCATAATTAATACATACGTATTTCTATGTCGATGAACATTAATGATTCCACTTGTATAAAAATACAGCCTGGCGCCTATAAATTATAATAATATTCCTTTGTATTTCTAAAATACTATCTCAGGAAATAAATTCTTTGATATTTCTCTTTATTTAATCATTCAATTATCTTCATTAATAGTCTGCGTTATATAAAATATCTCCGATACCAAAGTATAAATCTTTGGGATATCCAGGACACAGAAACAAATCCGGCAAACACGGACCTCTGTAAACCAAGAGGTGGTATCAGGTGCCATGGAGGAGTAAGCATCCCCTGTCGGCCGTCACACCCGCCGTGAGTCCACAGTCAAGTCCAAATGAAATACGTGAGGAACGAATCCTCGTCACAACTGGTACAGACGTCTCAGCAACCCCCAACGAAAAGGCAACTCCAAATTTCACCCAGTGAAACAGTAATCGCAAACACAATTATTATACCGACCGTAAAATTTGCGGAACGTCGACATCAAACGCAGTTTTAGATATTCCTTTGTCAATAATTTGTTAGTGAGTTTACATCTGTATATGAAATGTTCATATGTTGAACCCGCCCTGGCATGTCGGATCATTTGTGAAATATAAACACCATATGCAAGTAGCTGTGGGATGTTACTACTTAAATGTGGAAAGTTTACGATGGGAAAGCCGAAATCGTCATTTGTCGTATAGCTGTGTTGCCAATTTCCCGTCTGTCTATAGTAAGTAAAATGCCTAAGTATGTAGCGCGTGTGCTTGATTCTGTTGTATCTTTAATTTGTATTTCTTTGGGATGTCCAGGACACATATACAAATCCGACAAAAATGGACAAACAAATAAATTTCACAGTTTCTGTTGTTAATTATAAACAAAGAGCTATATTGTTGGAACCAGTTAGATTTTATTTGCATAATTAGCGGTGAATTGTCCGGACAGAATTTCGGGAACTTCGACAAAACAAACACATGTGTGCTACACAAAAGGATATCATAGGAATACCTAAACCGTGTATGTTTTATTATCAACTTCTATACAATCATGCATTTAGCACAATCGAAAAACTTTGTACTTTTTTATTTTGTGTAATAATATTAGGTAAATACAATGAAACATGTATACATTTATTTTTACTTGTTTTGTTTTAAAAGAGAAAGAAACATTTATTTTTTGTACGTTCCACTTCATGTATATACATGTACCTGGGGCACATACCGCCAGACATATAGTTTGTTCTCCTGTCACCTTTACACTGTAGTAGACATTAGAACAAATGCTTCCCTGAATGGGTTTTCAATATAAATGAAAATTGAAAAGTGAACACATACACTCCAGAGATATTCATGAGACTCAAGATACACTCGAAATGTAGATAAATACTCCAGAGAAACACACGGGTTGTGCTGTCGAAATAGACTTTTGTAAGTAATTCATACGTTTATTTTAAAGGCCCATGGCCGGCTAATATTGAACTACATGGAATATCGTAAAAAGTTCCTCTATTCCCACATTATACAATTTAAAGAAATATTGATCAAAACAAGTGCACACATACACCGCAATTAGTCAGAAAATGATTACAACAACGTAATACAAACACCCCTAATTAGCGATCGCACGTGTACCGTTCACTGCTGTTTCATCGATACGGAAAGCATGTCAAACATGAGTATACGCCAAATTATGGGAAGTATTTCATCGAAATCTGCAATTATTCATTTTTCTAAATAAAAATATTGTATTTCTATACATATACTTTTATCACTTTCAAGTTAACAGATAAAAAACAAAAAGATGTATTGGTATTCTCCGACCAGTTTGAGACTCCACGATTAACATAAGTGTTATATAAATAGCCTTGACAGATTGAAGTTGCTTCAGGGGAAATTCAAAGACAGGTGGCAAATTATTAATTTGTTGTCAGCTTCATTTCTTTCCTCAAAGCATTTCCTCGCTCTATTTCTGTTCCTAAACGTATAGCACAATTTCTTTATCGATTCTATCTTCTTTTTCTGTTTTTTTTGTGTTTTGTTTGTTTGCTACCTGTATAACAACGTGTTCACATCTTTGTGGAACGTTGGTAAACTCAAACCGATCTCAATACGTGCCCATCTCAACTCGTATCCTCTTTGGCTAAGTCATGTCTACGGTTGACTGACTTGTAACCAAAACAATTGAAAGAGTCGTACCCATCGTTTTACTAATTTGTACACAATAACGTAGGAATTATTTTTGGTACACCGATGACTTAGTTCTCAAGCACATAGAAAAAATACCCGGTCTCGATCATTTTTCTACGTAGGAATCGTGAATACCCGTTACGCTTATTCGGTCTGTTTCATTACGTACAGTTATGTCGAAATAGGTATTGTTCATATCATGAGACCTCAACAGAAAGTCGGGCAAGATCCCTTCCGGTTTCGTAATATTATCATTGACAACATTCAATAATATTGTGTCTCAGTTCTTCTCCTGGGATTTAATTGTTGATAGATGTTGGAATCCTCTGCATGGTATTTAGATTCCAGGTCATATATATAAGAAAGGATGTTTAATTAATAAGAAGTTCTCTGAAGTTGCATTCTATTATGACAAACAGTAACAGAAAGAATCAACTCAAAAAAGGTCTATTAGCCCATACCAGTAGGACAAATTACCTGTTTTTCAGATAACTTTCTCTATGGATCTAGAAAAGGCACAGTAATATTTTTCACCATAAAAAATGACCAGGATTTTCTACAATAGAAAAATAACCCGAGTATATTTTCACAATAAAAAAATTAATATTCAATAGTTAATAATGACCATGTCGTACAAGTACACATGTTTTAGTAGGCTGAAATTATAGCTAAATACATGGCAATTGTGTGGTTTTTGCAAGCAGTGCAATTTCGTTTGACGTCGTTTTCGATGGCATAAGATGTTTACAACGCGCAATGACGATCCTACTAATAGTATGTTCCTTAAAGGTTCCTTTAAAACAACTACCGATTGACACGACAATTTTCTCTCCTGTCATATCAACTACTGAAAAATCCGACAACGTGATTCCTAAATTTGCCATGTAAACTGTAAACAAATAGTATAGGTATCCTTATCGTCGTAAAACCACAGTCCGGATTCGCTATGCTCTTTCCTACACGTACCCGTACCCGTGCCCGAAATCACTCGTGCATATTTTTATTATGCATGAAGCCTCAACCAACGCAAGTAAAAGATGCTCGCGAATTCGACAGCTTATCAGATCGAGGCTATTAAACAGTTTTAGAATTGTATTAGGTCAAAACTACTGTGATTGCATAAATTGAACACATTTACTCCTTTATAAATATTCATAAGCTACGAGTGATTTCGGGTACATGAAACCATGGTAGGCAAGTGCATAGCGATTCCAGACCATGGTTTTACGACTATGAGGGCGCTCATCTATATAAACATCTATGCACATTCATGGGTTCTGAATTTCTTTGTTTTGGAAATCAAAATCAAATCGTCGAAAGCTCGAAAACTGCAATGGTCCCTTTACCTTATATCCATATAACCTGGCGAGATGTAGTGTCCTGAACCATTTATTGACCCGAACAAATTTTATGTAATAATTAGCGACATTACATTTACGCTGACAAGAATAATCGTTCTTATTTGTTATCCTACCTACGAGTATCCAGTGGAGAATATAACTTTTTTCCATAAAAAGTGTCATAACCAAAAGTGGAGTAGAATCATCCGCAAGATAATCAAAAAGATTAATCCGCTTATCACACTTTGTGAAGTGGACAACACCTCTGTCAGCGATACACCTCTGTACAAGTACAGTTCATTTCCACAGATAGTTCTATGTCAATTCAATACCAAGATTAAGATAATTACATTGTTGGTAAATACATGTATACCTTCATAAATAATTCTACAGTCAAATAGGCTATGGGCACGAATGAGATAATCGATGGACACTGGTCAGCTGAAACATGGGTAGGAGTCAACCGATTCACTTAGGTACGAGTTGTGATGGATACGAGATGACAATAACCTATATGTTGAACTTATTCATCTGAGGTTGCCTTGAATATTACGCAATTCCGTTTGTATTTATTGTCGTTACGAGTAAAAATCATTTTTAAATCTTCAATATCAGATTACTAGGAAACAGAGAATCACGTTACACTCACGATGGACTGGCCCCAACAACAACAACAATTACTAAGGAGAAGCACCAACTGGCTAAGTTATTCTATATTTGCAAAGATCTATCATTAAAGAAAATGTTGCCTTCTCCCGTGAATTATTTTGTTTGAGCGGAATTGATTGAAAGTAGGTCCTAAACAAACCAAAGATCTCAAATTTTCAACCGGAATTTGCACGGGTATATCTCGCATCAGATTTAAGTAGATTAAAGTTCTCTTTCATGTTCCGGTGAGAGAATGTTTGTATCATTCACTATATTCAATGTAAAAATTGTAGTTGTTACACCATCCGCCATCTTGAATTTCATCCATAAATAAACAGATGGCGTGTTACGTGTTAAGCCATACTAGCTGATATTGCAAAATAGATATACAAAAACACAAACCTCTTTACGGAAGTACATAAAGTCGACATAATTTACCTATTTTAATAACTCCCTCGATCTAATTAAGTTTATCTTAAACTTTTTCAAATGATCCAACATCAACATTTCAAAAGTCTAAAAATAAGATTATTTTCTCGTTTCATTGTAATGAATTCCAAATAGGGTAAGTGAAGAAGATCCAAATGATCCACTCTGTTTTAAATGCTGTTCTGGGATCGTTTTGCGAAACACTTGACAATGTTTTTGCATTAAACGATTCAAACCTAGCACATTGAAAATTATATATTACCACAAATATCACTGCGGACTACATTTATTTTCAAATAAATCACGTTTCAGGAATATTGCATCATTAGTAAACATATTTGCATGTATAACTCATGAGTGGCCATCGGCCCGAAACTTCCGTTAGATCATATAACAGGTCTTGTTCTGACCAACAAACGAAGTCTCTTTCTGTAACACTGTGTGGCGAGCCAATGACCAACAGATCCGTGTTACACAGTAGGCCTATCAGTACCATATGTACCGACGTTATGTCTATAATTGTCAGTGGTGGGCTATGCCTCCCACCTTCGGAAACCATCACACGACCAGATATGCGTCACTTCCAAACTTATTATAAGTGCACGTCAATAGTTATGTTTTCAAACTGTTAAATTTTTGATAAATCCAAAGAATAAGTGCCTTAACAACAGCGTTCACACCACTGTATACGCAGTACAGATAACGTTCAATTCTTCAGAAATAAAAATGATTCACACAAGTACTCAGATAAATAAAGAAAATCACAACACCTAATTAGACTCAACCGGTTTCATAATTATCATCAAGGAGTTTAACTTTGGATAGTTACACATGGAAATATCTACAGAATAAAATAAATTATGAAGTCAAATAGCAACAGATGTGACACAATTTACACAGTAAATCATATGTTTATTCATTCATTAAATAATGCGCTGTTAATTACGACGTCATCTCTTTATTGTTCTGAATATATGCGGAAGAAAATATATATTAGAGTATATAATTAAGTTGTATTTATTAAAGGTTTTCAGTTCAGAATGAAAAGGTTTTCTTAAGTTCCTCGCTCTTTATCTACAGTGTTTTATTTGTTTACATTGTTCTTCAATTATACATTATAATTCGGTCATTTAGTACAACTGTCTGAGGGTAGAAGGACATTTTTCAACATTATTTGAAAATTTTTGACGCCACAAACTTTCATACGCCATGCATACGACATTGAATTGTAAATAAAGTTATATTCAAATTTAAATAAACGCAAAGAGAAATACGAATAGGATGGATCACTTATGCATATTAACTGCAAATATCACTTGTTTATTGGTCACTCGGTAATCTTCGTAAAAAATTACCGAAAGTTAATTTGCAATGTTCAAAGTATGGCGGACAAAAAGTAACTGATATTACGGGTTATGTTTGGCACGATTGTTGCAATTTTACACATGCATTTGTTATTCTAACCATCATACGGTCTTTTTGAAATATATACGAGATAGAATATCACATAAAATGGGCAAGTAAAGCTTTTCACCTACGAGAGCTCATACCGCTTTAAAGAGGTATTAGCTGTGTATGTTTTTTTCTTTTTATAAAATTCCTTTTTGAATACTTAGAGTGATATAGACAATAACAAAAAGAGATATACACAGGCATACAAATTCTTATATTCCTATATAGTTTGTGAAAATTGCTTGAGAAAGCCAGTTTAGCATTTTTTCACTTGTAATTAATCAATTCAACCTTACTATTTGTATATACATACCACCCTGCACACCTAAGATAAATATAGGGATATCAGAAATATTTGTGTCTGTGCATAGCTCTTATTGTTATTGTACATCAGGTACAAGTAGTAAAAATTGACAAAAATTAAATTATTTGTTTTGGTAAACACAGCTAATGCCCCCTTAATAAAAACAAGCTGAAATGAAAAATTGATATGAGACTCAGTGAGGTGTTTAATAATCGGTCATTTCTTAATAATTGAATTTTTAATCCCATGAAATAAGTCAAAGGGAAGTTTATATGTATGCTACATTTCTGTAAGATACATCTAAATCATGTTAATTTCACGTTTCACAAAAGATGTTCTGTTGTGATCATACGAAGACCAACCCTCAAAAAAGCATAAATGTCCTAGACATTTTTTTCAGGTTTATTATTCGAAATGAAGTTATACAAGTTGTTTGCAAACTATCGAGTTATGGGTTTGGGTTAAGGTTAACTAGGGTTAGATAAAATTTGTGAACAGATGGAATTAAAACGAATTCAACAACACTTACTTTTCCAATATGTGTTATAATTTCTTTTATTCCAACATTGAATTTCATTTTCGGATTTTAAATAAATATGCTTCGTAGTTCAGCTTTTCCGCATTCGTAAGATCAGATGTGAAGGATGTTGAATTATCCATTGCCCCACTGTATTTTGTAGTCTTTGCATATATATTCATTGCGATTTAATGAAGAGCCTATCTAAACAGATTAGTCTTTGAAGCATATATATATATATATATATATATATATATATATATATATATATATATATATATATATATATAATCTTAAACGCTAGTCGGATTTTTTCATTGGTCATAAATAACTCAAATAGTTTTGAAAGAATAATTGTTGAACTATTTTAATGCCTACAATTAAATTTGAAGATGGGAATTTGACATATTGATACGATTTCACCTTCGTGTGGATCTAATAATCATTATATTGAATTTCCTTCTTTTAAAAGCGTGATTAAGCTCTGTGTACATGAATAAATCATTTAACTCTATTTTAAAGCAACGATGACCTAAATCGCCAGCAATATATTTGAAATATGTCTCCAAGAACCAATCTAAACTTTTTTATATAGTTTCATTGATCTTATTTTTCTAAGATGTCAGTGTCTTAGTATTTAATTCACTGACAACAAATTTGATTTGAGATTCAACTAAAGGCTCGTCATATCAAATTTGATTTAGAAATATCGACGAGGAATTTCATACCAGAAGTATCATCATTGTACTACATATAGATAGTGAAATTTGATTCAATAGGTGTGTCAACAAGTATCATTTTCAAGATTTCTATTTATTTCCTTATTTGGTGCTTATTTTTTCAACTTTTATTCTTTGAATTCGATATCTAATTAACTTTATACAGCATGTAACATTAATATATTCATATAACGACGCAATCTGCGAAAAATATTAATATAATGACGTTTTGCATAAGAATATAACTTTTTTTCTTTTGATTCAGCAGTTTCTGAATAAAGTCCGCTTCGTATGAGTAAAGGAACAGGTCGGCCAATGAAGGAGCACTATTGGTTCCCATTGGAATGCCGACAGTTTGTTGAAAGACCACGTCTCCGAACATTACAAATATATTGTCTATTAGAAATTTCAGAATGTTTTTTATATCAACTTCAGTGTGTTTATGTGTAGAATCAGAGTGGTGTTTGACGAAATAAGTATTCTGATAGCCAATCACTAGATATTGAAATTTTCGGGTACCACCTTTAGTAAAAAAACAGTTGTCTATGATGCTGAAAACTCTTTTTTTTAATTTTTTATGTGGAATAGTTGTGTAAAGAGAAGAGAAGTGATAAGTTTTGATACTGTGAATTCGAGAAACATTGTGTGCCTCCAATTTTTCTAAAAGCTGTTTAGAATATTTAAGTATCCATATCTGATTTACACCGCTTCTAGAATCCCATAACATTTGGTGTTGTCTATATTTGGTGATAAAATTACATAATGTTTCGGTAAGAAACACATGACTTTTCAATGCTTGGATAATATAGTGTTTTCCACATGGCAATGTATGATGAGTAATGTAGGGGACAAATCTAAGAATGTAATTTTGTACAAACACTTTTCTTCCAGAATATCAGTAGAGGTATTTTTGTTGACTCAAATCACAGTCAACAAAATCATATAATACATTAGAACAATGTCAGCTATTAATCATTTCATCGAAGCAAGACCGATATAATGTCCAATGTATTAAAAACGCGATGTATGCGTTTTTCAGAATTATGATATTCATATTTCAAAATAAATTGAGATAATGTCAAATGCGAGCTCAACAGATGAAGTACTGTTGACAGAAACGATCGTCCTGAGCATATTTTTGACCATTGTTTTCCAAACCTATTTTTTTCATTTTTGATATAGCGTAATGTATTAATACATATAATAGAAATGATAAAGTGCACATGGTATTTCAATGTTTGCAGCAGTGACTCAAACAAAGTTGTTTTCCGACTATTAACGGTATATATATTTGTTCATCAATATCAGTGTGTATTGCCTTTTCTCCGATCTGTACTTATACAAGGCACTTACACTGGATTAAAGACGAAGATTATATATATATATATATATAATATATATATATATATATATATATATATATTATATATATATATATATATATATATCAATATATATATATATATATACAGATATATATATAAAATTTCAGATACCAAAGTATAAATCAATAGAATGTCGAGGACATCAATACAAATCCGGTAAAAATGGGATCAGGTGCCATGGAGGAGTAAGCATCCCCTGTCGACCGGTCACACCCGCCATGAGTCCACAGTCAAGTCCAATGAAACACGTGAGGAGTGTATCCTCGTAACAATTGGTACAGACGTCTCAACAACCGCCAACGAAAAGGCAACTCAACATTTCACTTAGTGAAACAGAGTAGTCGCAAACAAGCCTATTATACCGAAAGTAAAATTTTTGGAACGTTGACATTAAACGCGGTTTTCGATATCCCTGTGTCAATAATTTGTCAGTGAGTAGTTTACTTCTGTATATAAAATCTTCATATGTTGTACACGCCCTGGCATATTGGATCATTTGTGAAATATAAACTCCATATGCGGGTGACTGAGGGATATTACTACTTAAATGTGGGAAATTTACGATGGGAAAGCCGAAATCGTCGCGTTTGTCGTATAGCTTAGTTGCTAATTTCCCGTCTGTGTTTATATTAAGTAAAATATCTAAGTATGAAGCGTGTGTGCTTGATTCTGTTGTATCTTTAATTTCTAGTTCTCTGGGATATATCGCATTGACAAATGTATGAAAATTGTCATTATTAATTGACAAAACGTCGTCGATATATCTAAATGTCAAATTAAATGACAACGCTAACTTTTTCTTCTTTTGATTAAGCAGTTTCTGAATGAAGTATGATTCGTATGAATAAAGGGACAGGTCGACCAATAAAAGAGCACAATTGGTTCCCATAGGAATGCCGACAGTTTGTTGAAAGACCACGTCTCCGAACATTACAAATATATTGTCTATTAGAAATTCGAGCATGTTTTTTATATCAACTTCAGTATATTTATGTGTAGAATTAGAGTGGTGTTTGACGAAATAAGTATTCTGATAGCCAATTACTAGATATTGAAATTTTCGGGTACCACCTTTAGTGAATAAACAGTTGTCTATGTTGCTGAAAAGTCTTTCTTTAAATTTTTTATGTGGAATAGTAGTGTAAAGAGTAGAGAAGTCATAGGTTTTGATACTGTGAATTCGAGAAACATTGTGTGCCTTCAAATTTTCTAAAAGCTGTTTAGAATATTTAAGTATCCACATCTGATTTACACCGCTTCAGGAATAAGCAACTGTACAGTATTGTTGAAGTTTCCTTGACGGCTGTCAATATCTTGGTAAGAAGTTAAGATAAAGGTATATATATATATATATATATATATATATATATATATATATATATATATATATATATATATATATATATATATATATATATATATATATATATATATATATTGCACCAAAGTTACAGTAATGCAAAAGGAGGTCACAACAAATCCTCAAGATGATCATTTCTGTAAATAAGTCTTCATCAGTTGAGCTAGAATTTAAAATAGATGAATAGTTCCTAAATGAATGTGGTATCATATAGAAGGCCGAGAATGAACTAAAGCCGTATCAGAGTTATCAGTGTAAAACGACGAATATCTTACCTTTTATAAAAACAACATAATGTCTATTCGAAATACGTCTTTTATTATAGTATGAAGTGATATCAATGATGTTTTGATCAGTCTAGTCTTATTTTTATTTTTAAATGCGATACATACATTTGTATGATACTACCTTAAAGTAAAACTGACGAAATACTAAATAATAGATAAAAATAGATAATCGAAACTGCAAGTTCATTAGAATACGACAGATGTACAAATGGTCTCAACATAAAGAACAATTGCGAATCCCAAACGGGATAGAACAAGGTGTCCGGAGACAGCATGCCACACCCGTCGCCAATGTAACATGGAAACATTTTTGGTTCGGTGAAAAGGTCATCAGTTGGTTTAAGGTCTGGGCCCGAAGTCACCACATTTACTCAGTACTGACGCCAAAGTTTTATTTAATTATTTTGAACCCGAAAAATAAAACTGACTATCATAGAACCTTTCTCAAAGTGGTACAAGATACAAGGATAATCATACTAAAAGAGATATTATACAAATGATGAGTATAATTAAAATTCAAATGTATTTGACATATATTTCAATTGTTTGTATAATAAAGGTTTTAATGCAATAAAGTTGTTTTATGATCTACAGTGAGGACATGTTTACGTACATTACATAAGGGTCAGCTGTAAATACAAATTTTCCAAGTATCCAACGCTTATTGAATTTCTGTACATCCCGTTTCCAAAATACACATACTTTTCATTTTAAAAAGTCAGTAAGTATATGTTAAAGAAAATGAAAGTTATATTGCTAGATTTTAAATACACGGAACATTTAAATAGAATGATAATTGAATTCAATGTGGTATAGTTATATTGGTGGATTTCAAACTGTATATGTGATGGTAACAGGAGAATAGTAATATTTGTGTATTAGAATTACTCTATTTTATCCACACAGCTATAACAGGTTTACAACGAACATAAGTGATGGATTCTGGCTCAGTTTTACAAACAACACATAATGGAGAGTTCTTAACTGTAAACGTATTTAACGGATTATCTGTAGCCAATATTTTATGAATTTTTCTGACTTGAAACAATCTCAGTATTTTATGTTTAGTGATTTTAAAAGGGTTAAATGCGTTTGTTTCCAAAGACCAGTCTCTATGTTTACTGTATTTATACCTGGCTCATTTTACCATTTTAAATATATATTTTTATATTTCAATACACATGTGTATCATTCCATCATTGTTCAAAAGCCAAACTAATTTCTAAAACTTGAGGCATGCAATGTAAATTACATTTATTTGGCCAATCATCAGATAGATACTAGCTGTGTTTACCAAAATAAAATTCAGGTTTTTCTACCCTGCTACTCATACTTGATGTACAGTAACATAAAAGAGCTATACACAGATATTAAAAATATCTTATTCCTATATATTTTGTGACAATAAAGACATGTCCTGTGTGGTATTCATATACAAATAGTAAAGTTGAGTTAATAAATTGCATTGAAAAAATATCAAAACTGGGTTTCTCAAGCAATATTCATAAAATACAAAGGAATTGAAGAATCGTATGCCTGTGTTTATCTCTTATTAGTTTTTGTTTATCAATCTACGTAGTAAAAAAGCAAAATTATTTTTGAAAAAAAACACAGCTAACACTCATTCAAGGATTGATCACAATTTGAATAAATATTTCACCAAGCCTAAATAGTGTTTGAGAGGTAAAAGTACACAAAAATTATTATATAGATCTATAACAACTCTATAGATAGTGTAATTCACCATATTCCATATTCTTTTAGAAGACCTTGTACCAAATGAGGAAACCCCTTCTTTTACAGATTATCAATTGAAATAAATCTATATAATGTCCATAGGATGGAGAGGTTTAATATTTTACATATTTGTCTCTTTTATTTTGTAAACTGATATGCTTATTATATTTTCAACTTTAGGAGATTTTACAAAAGTGTAGAAATGTGATAACTAACACAATGATTGATTGATAAGTGTTGATCCTTTCATGTAATGATTTGTCTTCTGAGAGAAGTATTGCACCTTGTCAACAAAATCTCCTTCAGTGGCTATACACATTTGCCAGTGATGTTTAAGAGCTTCATTTCTACTTTCAAATATGTCCCATTCCTGATTGTTCAATAAGTCCTCCGCTGCATATATGCCGTCATCATCTGTTTGGAAATGGGTACCGTAAATTACTTTTCTTCGATTTTGGGAGTAGATGGAAGCCTGGTGAAGGGATAATAGGCGGGTAAGGGGTGTTACTTTGCAAGATACCTTTAATGAGCTTTCCAAGGCGCTTGAACTTAATTTCTATTTCTTAATTGACTAGTGATGAATATAACATGTCATTCATAACAGTATAATGAACTTCAGTGACCATTTCAGGAGTTGCCAGAGTGACTGACATTCCAGGACGATGGCCATCCTGAAGGATCTGCGTGCCACGGTACAATTCTGCCACCCATATTTTTACGGCAGCATATGAATGGATATCATCTCCTATTGTTGCTACCATGTCAGCATGAATAGCCTTAGGTGCTAGACCTTTCTTGAATAAATATTGAATGGCTGCTCTCTGGGCAATTTTGTCCATTTTGCTAAAGACATTTGCCCTGTTTACGTTAAGGTGTTACCTCCTCGACATAAAAAATTACCAAATGACACCATTCGTTGGTTACACAGCCTTAAATAGTCGGGGAACATTGGGGCTGACAATGGGCAACCCTGCTGAAGTCCTGCAATACAAGACACAAAACGTATCAATCAGCCCTCGTCAAATCGACACTTATTTATAAAATTAATAGTTTGTATATAATTCTTTAGGTACACGTTGACGGCCAGTTTGAAGTCTGAAAAATAAACCTGTTACAATGACCCTGAATATAAACTGATATATAATGTCACACAAACTAATGTGGATACAGTGACACAAATGTATAGACATGAAATAATGTCACTTACGACTACCCGTACCCGTGTACCCGGAATAAGACCACCAGTAGACTGCATAAACTGTATATAATGTCACACAAACTAATGTGGAATACACAAATGTATAGACATGAAATAATGTCACTTACGACTACCCGTACCCGTGTACCCTGAACAAGACCACCAGTAGCCTGCATATAAACTGATATATAATGTCACACAAACTAATGTGGATACAGTGACACAAATGTATAGACATGAAATAATGTCACTTACGACTACCCGTACCCGTGTACCCGGAATAAGACCACCAGTAGCCTGCATATAAACTGATATATAATGTCACACAAACTAATGTGGATACAGTGACACAAATGTATAGACATGAAATAATGTCACTTACGACTACCCGTACCCGTGTACCCGGAATAAGACCACCAGTAACCTGCATATAAACTGATATATAATGTCATACAATCTAATGTGGATACAGTGACACAAATGTATAAACATGAAATAATGTCACTTACGACTACATTTGGATATTTCATTTAGCGGTATTAGTCTTCAAAGCACGATGTAATCTGTCGTACCCGACATGGTAGTTCTTACAGTATGTGTCTGCAAAGCACGCTGTAATTTGTCGTATCCAATATGGTAGCTCATACTAATTATACGATCATTTCATATACAGAGGCGATGTAATGCGCAATGCATTTCTATTAGATGTTTATACTTAACGGCGTTACAGTTACCATATTAATAAAGTAAAATGAAGACCAATGAATAATCGAAAGTTCAAGTCCATTATAACACGACAATTTGGATATACAAATATAACAAATCTCAGATAACAAAGTATAAATCGATAGAATGTCCAGGACTTAGATACAAATCCGGTAAAAATGGACAAACACGGATTTCTGGAAACCAAGAGGTGGGATCAGGTACCATGGAGTTGTAAGCATCCCCTGTCGACCGGTCACACCCGCCATGAGTCCACAGTCAAGTCCAATGAAATACATGAGGATTGAATCCTTGTCACAATTGGTTCAGACGTCTCAACAAACGCCCACGAAAAGGCAACTCAACATTTCACTTAGTGAAACAGAGTAATCGCAAACAAGACTATTATACCGACCGTAAAATTTTTGGAACGTTGACATTAAACGCGGTTTTCGATATCCCTGTGTCAATAATTTGTCAGTGAGTAGTTTACCTTTGAATATGAAATCTTCTAATGTTGTACACGCCTGGTATATTGGATCATTTGTGAAATACAAATTCCATATGTGGGTGACAAAGGGGTATTACTACTTAAATGTGGAAAATTTACAATGGGAAAGCCGAAATCGTCGTGTTTGTCGTATAGCTTAGTTGTTAATTTCTTGTCTGTGAAACGTGTGTGCTTGATTCTGCTTCATCTTTAATTTCTAGTTCGCTGGGATATATCGCATTGACAAATGTATGAAAATTGTCAATATTAATTGACAAAACGTCGTCGATATATCTAAATGTCAAATTAAAGGACACCGCTAACTTTTTCTTCTTTTGATTAAGCAGTTTCTGAATGAAGTCTGCTTCGTATGAATAAAGGGACAGGTTGGCCAATAAAGGAGCACAATTGGTTCCCATAGGAATGCCGACAGTTTGTTGAAAGACCACGTCTCCGAACATTACAAATATATTGTCTATAAGAAATTCGAGCATGTTTTTTATATCAACTTCAGTATATTTATGTGTAGAATCAGAGTGGTGTTTGACGAAATAAGTATCCTGATAGCCAATCACTAGATTTTTAAATTTTCGGGTACCACCTTTAGTGACAAAACAGTTGTCTATGGTGCTAAAAAGGCTTTCTTTTATTTGTTAATGTGGAAGAGTTGTGTATAGAGTAGAGAAGTCATATGTTTTGATATTGTGAATTCGAGAAAATTTTTCTAAAAGCTGTTTAGAATTTTTAGTATTCACATCTGATTGAACATGAAGAACAATTTCAAATTTTAATCGTGATGGGAACGGGTGTCTGGAAGGAGTCAGCAAGCCACACTCGTTGCATATTTAAATGGAAATCCCTTGAGTGCGGTCAAAAGGTCAAGCTCGAAAATATGTCATCAGAGTTATATACTGATTGGCGAAAAGGATTCACTGTAAATGGTAGTGCTCCAGAATACTATCTAATATTCCTGAGAAGAGGACTTCATATTTTTTAGCACCCCGTATCGACCCTTAAAAGATTATAAGCAATCACTAACGTTAGCCTGTGTGAGTAGTTTATTTGCGAGTCGATTGACTTTTTGAATTAAACATTCACAAAAGGGGCATATAATGGTATAACGTATGAGCTGTGAAATGATAGGAGAACACGGAATATTATTACCTAGGAACGGGTAGTTCGTAATATGGAAAGTGAAATCGTCACGTTTG
This sequence comes from Atrina japonica, assembly GCA_030159075.1. Lineage (NCBI taxonomy): Eukaryota > Metazoa > Mollusca > Bivalvia > Pterioida > Pinnidae > Atrina > Atrina japonica. The sequence goes on along the minus strand of BROG01000129.1, from coordinate 963,184 downwards.
TCATAAAGGGAAGTTTGAAGTTGACCGTCCTCCCCAATTTACAGAAATATATTTAGGTAAAAAGGAGATATGATGCTCTCTGTCAGCGAATGTGTGTTCAATTTCCACCTGATTCGATATTGCTCGTGAACCCTCTTTCCATCAATACTTTAGTAACTGTATTTTTATGAATAATGAGTTATACCACTGTTCCTCTTAGTAACGGTGTAAGTTACAAAACATGACGTCAGCTACTGTTATTAGTGGATACTTATTCTCCTTGACACCTGAGCCCTCTTTTTCCAGACGTCTTTTATTCCATTATTGTCTGTCATTCCTTCTCTTTAATCATTAAGGTTTGCGTGGCTGTCAACATTACCTATCAATTTTTATGATATACACAATCAAAACTGATCTACATATATATATATATATATATATATATATATATATATATATATATATATATATATATATATATATATATATTGATATATATAAATATCTAAATATGTCTTTACCTTTCTCTCTCTCTGTCTCTGTCTCTCTCTCTCTCTCTCTGTCTCTCTCTCTCTCTCTCTCTCTCTCTCTCTCTCTCTCTCTCTCTCTCTCTCTCTCCACAATTGTTTTATATATTATTAACATGACTGCAGAGTTGTTTCATTGTCTGATCGACGTAGACAAAGAGCATACAATAGTAACTATGTAAAAAGATGCAGTGTTTCTTGCTGTTGTTTGTGAAGTTTTCTCGGTGCAGTTTTGATTGTCTGTGAACTACCTATAAGCCTAAAACACAAAGCTGAATAGTAGACATATGTTGTTCTCTAGGCTATTTGTCAATCATTGGATTGGTTTTATAGCCTGAATGAACGATTTTTTACTCTAGAAAGTCACTTGGGATGACGGCGGTCTTTTAGTACCTTTATAATAAATTTTGTAATTGAATCATAAAGTAAATTAAGGTTTGTTAAGACGAATGTATCTTACGCGGTATTAAACCAGGAAATACCCTGGTTAGCTGTTACTTTCTATTCGAAACATACATCTCAACACTAATTTAGTACAAACATATTGGATAACATATCAGATGGAATGTTATTAAATAATGGACATCATAAGGTGTTAAAATGCACCGTCATAATATATTTTGCAGGTTTTTGTTGTATTATATTGTGCATGTTTCATTTTGGTTTATATATATATATATATATATATATATATATATATATATATATATATATATATATATATATATATATATATATATATATATATATATATATATATATATATATATATATATTATGATCCCGGATAGACTTGCATTTTCTCAAATACACACATCATTTGTTAAAGGCTAATACAAACTTTAACATATTTATGTGCCATATATTCATTCATTTTGTGGGGACAAATTTCTTGATGTCTTTGTTTAATGGGCTATCCTTTTCAATCAAGTGCTTTCTTCAAATAATTGTGTATTGAGAAATGTGTGTGATCTTCATTGCATTACAAATTTAGCAGATAGTTTTAACTAATTCTGAAATGTTTTGGGAAGGTGCTCTGGGGTATGGCTGAGAACATCACTTTTGGATTGCTATGTTACAATCTTAATCGTAAAATGTATTCTTTCTGAAAGTGTAGATGTTAATTTTACCACATTATAAGCATTATACAAAAGTTACTACAGTTTGATGAAAAAAAACTAGATAAGAGTTTTATTTTATATTTTTTTCCTTCGTGACTTTGAGTGGGAAGGAAACACAATTGAATACAGCCGAACAAGTGAATGCTGAAAACATTCTAAGAATAATTTTCCACTGTCAGAAGAATTTAGAAGGACAATTTCACTAGTATAATAAATCTGTCAGTATCAATATGTTAGCTATTGGCTGAAAGCTTACCTCCGAAGAGTCGGACGGTTGGGACAACTTTGAGAATTACTGAAAAATATCAATACTTCTTACTAGTTTATTTATGTTGGATTTGGCTTGTCAGGTATCAGAACTTGTTTATTTATTTTAGGCTTTGGGTGTTGAGTCAATAATTTCAAAATCTGCCACCTCTTCAATTGCTTTATTCAGTTTTAACTCTGATAAAAATAACAAACGTTATGGTCATTAGCTTTTATACAAGGTGTCGCGTGATCACATGGTTTGACAACACTAACAAAACATTATTTGTTTACATTAAAGGCTTACTGTGGATTTTTTGTTTGCATTAAAAGTTTCAGATACTGGATGTTTTATACAAATAAAATATTTTAAAAAAATACAAGGTTGAAAAAAATCTTGTTATAATGTTTTATTTCTTAAAAGAAATCGAATGTGAAATGATGGGCGAGTATTTGTATTTTTACATAGATGTCAGTAATATCAATTGTCATATTTAATTAATTCCAGACAATATATGTATGGTATGTTACAATCTTCCATTATCATTTTGCCTTTTCTAATCAGTTTTGGTCTCATCATGAGATGTATTTTTTTCTCAAAATGTCATACCTTTAACCTAAATGAAAAAATATTCAGGGTTTATGATGCATATAAAAATACAATAAGGGTTGCTTTTTCACCGATATTACAAAAATACTTACATTATGGGTGTTATCACAATCAGGTTGTAACAATTCTATGATTTTTTTTTCTGGCAGAGGTTCTAATCTAAAAAGCAAAATATGAAAACAAATTCAAAATATGTCGTTTTAGTATATCTGAATAACATCTTTAAATTTTTGAATGAACATTTATCAGTTGAAATCTTATCAATGATAAGTGCTCCATGTATGTGTAATGAGGTTACCGTCAGATTTAGGTAGATATATAAAACGTAATCAAATTATTGGATTGGCAATTATATGTTGATTTAATTTTTGCAATCCTTAAGTTCGCTATTTCAGAGCTTTATATGCCAAAAATTGACGATCGGGGATCATTATACTTTTTATGTGTTTGTCCATCGCAAATTGTAGACTTTTTATAATTCTGGTATAAAATACAGCATAACAGTAATATAATAAATTACGATCATTCGACGGTTCTTAGTTTTTCACTTCACATTTTTCAACAAATTTGTTAATTGTGTTAAAATGCATTTGGTTCTGTGGAACCTCGGGTATATCTATTAAGCTCACCCCCTAAGTATTATTACATTTTGGGGAGGAGTGTATGTATAAGTAAGTGCATCATGCTGATACTCCAGTTTGTGTATTCTTGCTATTGGATTTGCCATATTTTGAACTTATTGTTTTATATGAAAATCAGTTAATAAAAGATACATTCTTTATCGATGATTGAATTTCACTATTATTGATATAATCATAATAAGATGACATGTCATTGCATCATCAGTATCATCATCATCATCATCATCATCATTTAAAGGACACAGAAATTTGAAATGCATTATTTAAGTATTGTCAAAAATAAGCAAACATTTTTGAATTAAAAGTACATAGCAATGTAACTTACACGCCGAAAAGAATGAATTAAAACTGCATATCTAGAACTTCTTTCCTTTCTTTTTATATGATTTTTTAAATATAATACAATGTCTTTATCCATTGCTCAGATACACGGCCGTCTGATGCGAACACTTTATGTTTAAAGCTTAATAATGAGAGAATATATATAAATAAATAAATTAAAAAAATGAAAATCAATTAATATTATAATAACATAAAACTAATGTATACAAAATAGTTGATAAGAATACGTTATATCAGTAACATACTTGAAACTGTAAGTTACAGGTAATTTAGTAATTTATATATTTGCCTTCAGTGGTTGAGGCATTGAATATTATCTTGTGTACATTTGTTCTCTTTATCTTATATCCAAGTATTACATTTGCGCTCAGTGTGATGGGCTGACATGGGAAGCTGACTTCTTCCGTTCACCTGGTCTCCTTCCGTTCAGGATTCGCAATTGTTCTTGGTGATGAGACCGGTGTTAAATATAATATGACGTATTCTATGGACTTTGAGTTTGAGAATATTTATTGGTAATTTTGTTTATACTTCAATACGTTTGCTGGATATATCTAGGGGATGACAAAGGGAAACTAATATCAAGATACAAATATTGTACGACAACATACAATATTTTTTAATGACATGATGACAGAAAAAAATGTCCATATTCGAAACAAACCTATGCTATATCTAATATGACGTATTCTGTGGACTTTGAGTTTGAGGATATTTATTGGTACTTCTTGTTTATACTTCAATACTTTTGCTGGATATATCTTGGGGATGACAAAGGGAAACTAATATCAATATACAATTATTATACCAAAACATACAATAATTTTAATGACGTGTTACATATAAAATGTCCATATTCGAAAAAAACTTTGCTATATCTAATATGACGTATTCTATGGACTTTGAGTTTGAGGATATTTATTGGTAGTTCTTGTTTATACTTCAATACTTTTGCTGAATATATCTAGGGGATAACAAAGGGAAACTAATATAAAAATACAATTATTATACTATAACATATAATAATTCTTAATGACGTGATGACAGAAAAAAATGCCCATATTTGAAACGAACGTGCGTTAACGTATGTATTATTAGACTGCAAAGATTTAGTTTAATATAAAAGATACTTGCTGGTGTAGATTTCTGAATTTCATTTTGTATAGATAATGTAAAACATCTGAGACACCAAAGTATAAATCTTTTAGTTATATAAGCTACGTCTGCATATTTGTGATAGAGTTTGCAATTGATTTTTGTATTAAGGAAGAAACAATGATTATAAAGAAAATTCGGAAGAATATAAAAACTTTCAATGTGCATGACGATGCATATTACTAAACTGAATGCAGTCTCCATGGATATGTTTCAATGAACTATCTTAGGCCAAATATTATAAATCTTACAGATCGGGTCCCTATTGTTCATTCAAATATGACGGCTTAAATATGATAATGTATTGTGTTTTTACATTACAATTTCCATTTGTCATTTAACCAGGTTTGGGACTTTTCAAATAGTTTTTCTTCGCAACAGAATAAATATATCGCGATACGAGGAACTCGGTAGTAGCTCATGGCAACATGATTATGTGGTTAGAATGCTCTGACATGTTTGACAACCCATTCAGGTGTACCTTTTCATAAATGTCGTGTGTACAACACACTTATACCTGTCTTACGTGTTGGCTGGAAGCATGCGGTTCTTTGATTTTGAATTGCCCGTCGTATTGTGAACTATAATACCCCTTAATATGTAAATCACAAGTTCGGTCCATTACCACGCCAAGAACCCTGGCGTAAATATTTCAATATATACATTCAATTGTCTTTTTATCATACATGTACATCCTTATCATAACGTTTCATCGTTATAGCGCGTATGAATATAACATAAAAGTAGTGCCGGAATCTCAAATAAGGCCCTTGGAAAAAATGGTAGGATATTGCACGACATCTAATGTTAAGTAGTTGGAAACGATATAAAAATGCTCTATATTTTCCATACTCTATGAATTATTAATTGAAATTGATAAAGAGATAACTAGTGCTGGATTCTTAGCAGACCAGAATGACAATTTATTCCTATAGAGACCCTGCGACATTTGACAAAAAACGGCAAACTGTTTTGAAAAATAAGCAGTCTTGGGTCTTCTATATGTATCAGGACAGATACATTTTGGATTACTCTTCAGTGTACTTTATTTAACTTCTATCAAGATGCAAAGTTTTAGTAGATTTTATATATTAAATTATTTTATCTATTTTCACTCATTTCCAAACTATTGGGGACAATGTATCCGAAAGTAATAAATGCCGCTATCAATTACATATATGATTTTTTTCCCCAGAGATCCGTGCTTGTCCATTTTTGTCTAATTTGTATCTGTGTCCTGGACATCCTAAAGATTTAAACTTTGGTATCTGAGATGTTTTATATTACTATTGTCGTGTTGTTAACTTTGAATTAACTGGGTGGGTGTAAATACAAAAGTTAACTTTGTATTTACACCCACCCAGTAAATTAAAACTTTACAACATGACGATATAATAGTTTACTTCATGCGGATAGATACTCATTAGATGCGCAATTACTTTTTCGACGGAAAACTACTTCTGTCAGAACAGGTGTTCTACCAAACATCCGGTGCCGTTAGTATGATAACATGTTGTGTCGATATGTATTTCTTTAGTAAAAACAAGTCAGGTTTAACTAAAGCACATAAGATTTAAATGAAAATCAAATTAAAAACCCTAAATCTTCAAAAAGTAAAATATAAACATTTTTTTTTAAATTGTAGCAGAAATTAAGACGGCAAATGGTAAAAAGTATCAAATGGACAATACATGTACAAATAACTTATCAAGAAATAAAAAAATCTCAGATACCAAAGTATAAATCAATAGAATGTCCAGAACAAAATGAGTTAATCAATAAAATATTGTAAATGAGCAAAATATTTAGATACATGTTTTCATTTATCAAGGGTTTTACCAATACGTGAAAACATGATAGGCAAGAAAAAAGTTAACCGAGTGTCAGTTTAACGAGACACATGCTAATGTTAAATGTGCATTGGATCTTTTTGCTTAGCTACGTAGACTAATAAATTATACAATAACAAAAAGAGATATACACAGGCATAAAAAAATTAAAAATATTAATTCCTTTATATTTTGTGAAAATTGATTGAGAAACCCAGTTTAGAAATTATGCATTTGCAATTTATTCAATTTAACGTCATTATTTGTACATGCATAACACAGTAGACCTCACTATTTCTCATAAACAATAAAGGAAAATAATATTGGTTTAGCCTGTGTATAGCTCTTATTTGTTATATCAAGAGCAAGAAGCAAAATTAGAACAAATTCGAAATAATTTTTGTAAACACAACTGATTCCCCTTTACTGAATCCTGACTGCATTAGTAAATTGTTGACGTTTCCACATAACTGACCAGTTCATGGCTGGACATGACACAATATTCAAACAACAATGTAAGTTTAATTATATAGAGAATTACAAATCGTCATTCACAACATGAAGCCAAATATGATTACCTGTTTAGTATCAATATGATTACCTGTTTAGTATCAATATGATAACCTGTTTAGTAACAATTTGATGACCTATTTAGTATCGGTATGATTACCTGTTTAGTATCAGTATGATTACCTGTTTAGTATCAATATGATTACCTGTTTAGTAACAATTTGATGACCTATTTAGTATCGGTATGATTACCTGTTTAGTATCGGTATGATTACCTGTTTAGTATCAGTATGATTACCTGTTTAGTATCAATATGATTACCTGTTTAGTATCAATATGATAACCTGTTTAGTAACAATTTGATGACCTATTTAGTATCGGTATGATTACCTGTTTAGTATCAGTATGATTACCTGTTTAGTATCAGTATGATGACCTGTTTAGTATCAATATGATTATCTGTTTAGTATCAATTTGATGACCTATTTAGTATCGGTATGATTACCTGTTTAGTATCAGTATGATTACCTGTTTAGTATCAGTATGATTACCTGTTTAGTATCAATATGATTATCTGTTTAGTATCAATTTGATGACCTATTTAGTATCAGTATGGTTACCTGTTTAGTATCAATATAGTTACCTGTTTAGTATCAATATAATAACCTATTTAGTACCATGATGATAACCTGTTTTGTATCAATATGGTTACCTGTTTAGTATCAATATAGTTACCTGTTTAGTATCAATATAATAACCTATTTAGTACCATGATGATAACCTGTTTTGTATCAATATGGTTACCTGTTTAGTATCAATATGACTACCTGTTTAGTATCAATATAGCTACCTGATTAGTATCAATATAATAACCTATTTAGTATCATGATGATAACCTGTTTTGTATCAATATGGTTACCTGTTTAGTATAAATATGACTACCTGTTTAGTATCAATGACTGCCTGTTTAGTCTCAATATGATTACCTATTTAGTATCTTGACGATTACCTGTATCATCATTATAAATACCTGATTATTATCAATATGATTAACTGTTTAGTTTCACGCGTTTAATGTCAGCATTTCGCAAATTTTTTGTCGAGAATTATTCTCCATGGCACCTGATTCCACCTCTGGATTTCCAGAGGTTCGTTTTTGTTCAATATCATGAGATTTGCATATGTACTGATAATGAAATGTTGATTTGCTTTGCTATAGTAGTTGTGGAATCGTCTTTTCTGAATGTGACCAGGATTTATCTATCATTAATTTCCTTTGAATTTGACTTTGGACTCGTGGCGGGTGTGACCGGTCAAGTGAAGCTTATTCCTCCATTGCATATGACCCTACTTTTGATTGTGCAATATTAACCAGATTTGTATATTGTCACTTGAACTTCCTTATGACTAAAACTATAGTAAATGTTATTTGAACATAAAAGGATGTTTGACTATAAGAAATATAAAGAGACTGAATTATTATACCGATAGGTATAGAAACAAAAGCAATGGTTGCTTTCTATTTGATAAGGATAAAATGCTAACATATTACTTCTACTAAACATCGATTATGATTTTATATAAATCTCACTAGGATATTTCTCTGGTAATGAATTTGCTTCCACAGACATTAATAGAAGAATAGAGATAAAACCTTATGACCAAAGTCATATGTATTTAAATAAGGAAAAGTGATACGTGCGTATGATTAAAGTAGTCAACTATGCAATTTCAAATGTCATATCAAATATCAATTGCACTAAACACAAATTACTAATTCATCGAGAAATTGTTGTCAAATAAATTCGATTTTTCGTCGAATTAAAAGATTCGATACTTAGATAACTGGTTAAATTGCAGTTGATATCATTTTCATAAAACCAGATTTAACGCTATTGAACCATATCAAGAAGATATTGATGACCATGGGTCAATAAATAACAAAAACAATAACAACAAAAGACAACTAAAAGACCTAGAAATATGACAATTTTATAAAACTTAACATTCATTGAATAAATGGATGGGATACTTACTTCCACATGGTACCTGACCCTACCACTGGATTTCCAGAGGTCTGTGTTTGTCCAAAAATCACCAGATTTGTATGTATCCTGGACATCCTGAATATTAATACTTTGGTATCTGGTATTTTTATATTACACGGATTCAGTTCTACATTCAGCAATTTTCTATAGCCGCATGCATAGTCGCAAACAAAGACAGATAACTCTTATTGCACCAGAGATCATAGTTCGTAACTGTAGTATTAGCACGTACATTATTTACTGAAGTAATAATAGTGTATCAGTTAAAACGTAATTTCTATATAAAATGCATCAACAGACAATCAAAGCAGAATATTACTTCTTATAAAGTGTTTTGGCATGAAATCATAATTATAATTTATAACATTATCACTGTTTTAGTTAAATTATTTTGTAAATCTTACATTGAAACACCATGCATGGAAATTATGCCATTACATTTTTTCAAGTCTGTTTTTTCACTGCATGTATGGAAATTGTATAATTCTATCAAAAATGCATTCCGGATCTCATTGGTAATAATTACACAAATTACGCACTTAAACATTTAACAAATCTAATACGTTTGTTGAAAACTTTATTGTCATATTTTAAGTAATATTATGCTCAGATAGCACCGTTTAAAATCTACTTTTCTCAAAGCTAGGATATTCATCTTTACAGTGGGTACCCTTAGACAGATTAAGATATACATTTGGACTTATAATTTGTCCTTGTATGATACAACTTTTTATTTCAGAAATAACAAAAAAAAAATATGAAAATCGAGCTCAGTTGCTGCCTCTTTTAAAACTATAATTTTTGTATTGTTAATAACATTTATAACCAATGGGTCGTTGCCACTGCTGGTGGCCGTTTGAATCCCCGAAGATACATATAAACACAATACCTGGTATTTCGGTACAAGCTGAGTATTTTAAATTGAAATAGTATTTCGATTTTTTAGCTCCGTTTAATTTTAAACTTACTGAAAAGCTAAGATAGTAAATTTTGATGGTGGTTACTCTTGCTGGTCTTACATGGCGACATTTTGTTTCGAAACTCTACATCTATCTTAATGAAGAGCTATTGACAGAAACGATTGTATGATGTATTTATTTTGACCTCTTATTTGAAAAACTATAACTTTGGTATTATTTTTTATAACATCTTCATACCTCAAGGCAAAATAGTTTAATACTTTACAGTGTTTAACAATCATCTGTCTATATTGTTTGAATTTACCACACTCGGGTAAGAGAAGTCATGGTGAATTTTCTGACCGAAACACCATGGTTGTCGGGTTCTAATTGGACTATATTTACACATATTCCCATTTAAAAGTACCCAGCTAAATGTTTTAAGCGGGATTTAGGTGTGTGAACCCAACTACAAGTGATAGTTAGTATTGATGATAATTCAGAGATAATCACTGCGGAAACACAAGGACATACGAGTCCATTACAGAATTGATAACTCGACTCGTTATAAGTGTTATTGCTCTTAGCACTTCAATTGTTTTCATTCTTACTATGTTGGAAATTGTAGTTGATTTATAGAAACTATATACGATAAATTGTTTTGTGCGTAAAGATTTATTAGACATGACCGAAAATGTTCACACCTTACCAACATTGTTCTGCTGAACAGTTTTTCGTTTTTCTGTATTTTGTCTATAGTCCTACATTTTTTAATGAACTAGCACTGGAATATGGATAGCAAATGTTATCATAACTCAACGATCAGAATTTTTTTCCATCGTTTTTGTCCTTCTGAGTGAGGGACGGAATTCTAAAATAGCTATCCTGTTATATATATATGCCATGAAATACAAAATATTTCATTGCATCTAAATTCGAATTGTATAGAATGATTTCTTGTCGATGATGTACTAAATGCGATTGATTCAGACTAAATAGTCATCTTATTTCCAAAATTTCCTACATATTAAGAGTTTTTGTTTAGTTTAATCGCCAAAATGTCTGTTCTGATCAAAATATGATAAACAATTCGATAACATATTTTCACTTTCACCATGACTCTTACACATTTGGTAAATGTATCCGATTCAGGTCATATTAACATCGTACAAATGCATCATTGTAATATCATTCAACATTTTAAATAAGATATCATAAGATATAAAATATATGCAGATAAGGATTCAAATGGGTTCTCTGTGACCGACTGGTATAAACATCCTGTCACTTCTAGCTGAGTCCGCTAGAACCTGAGCTTATTTTGTAAGAGTTTGCAAGATTACTTGTTATAGTTTGGGCTACTAATATTCAAAAACATGAAGATAAATTAATCAATAATATAATTTTAAATAATCACATTACTCATTGGACAAATATGGACCATCGAAAATAGGAGGTTTCATACAATGGCAAATAATTATACTATCGTAAATAATCAACCTTTATTTTTTTTTCTAAAGGTGTCGCCATTATATGGTCGGCGGTACACATACTATAACTAATTACACACACACACACACACACACAATTAATACATAATTATACAATACAGTAAATTTAATGAAATTATGTACATAATGATCAACACGAGCACTTTTACAGGTATGCGGCCTCAGTTATCATTGGTACAATTCATATGTATATACTATTTTCATCATGAGCACGTTCTATGTGTAGGCCTACTCTGTTATCCTTGGAACAATCCATTTGTATAGCCTGAGCACGAGCACGTTCTATGTGGCCTCCGATATCCTTGGTACAGTTCATTTGTGTGGACTCTTGCATTCGTATAATGAATGAATTGCCTTTAATTGAAATATGTTTCTGTATTGATACTCAAATTAATATATTAATTCGGGACCTACGAAATAATAAACATAAAACCATAAAACATGAAATTGAATCATTTCACACTACGGGGAATAACATGGTATCTCTTATACAGATACTTTATTTTATAACTTACAAATATACTGATACATTACACTACTGATTACGTACTCATATACTTGAGTATATACTGAGAGTAAACATTCTATGAATTATACATTACGGTACTACAAATGTCTCAATTTTACTAAACTTCAGACATTTTCCAAAATTAATTTATAGTTACACTTACACACGCTATTCGCTTAATATCAACACTGTACTGACAACACAATAAATACAAACTTTAGAACATGTACTGTATCAGGCCAAGTTTCACTTATTACAATTTAGAGACTTTGACATACTATTAGATTGTACATAATTGTATATAACGAAACAAATTACCAAAACATATTAGAATCTAGAAAATTCGGACATCAGAACATTCTGGAAAAGTAATAATTAATTTTACGTACCTCAGATGCCAACACTTCAAACACACTTTACTAGTAGAGGGTCATACACCAGAGTTGTAAATCGTGCAACTAACAAATACGTTTTCAACTCTGAATTTATAGTGGAGAAAACAAAATACATCCAAAACCAAAGATTGAAAATCGTGAAAAATCATACTACCCAGTTACCTGTACGTGAGGCTCTGAACAGAGTAATAATAGACGATATAACAAGGTGATACGGGTGATGATAAAAATTAACATTCGATATTAAATATGACAATAGGCAACCACTGTAAAAAGATAACTATATTAGCTTTTGAAGTGTTTGGAATTTAAATTGTGCTATCATTACGAAATATCAATTAATTATAAAATTAACATCTACTAGCGAAATACAAGTTACTGGAGTTATTTATACTCTCGGGGACTCAAACGGCCCACCACCTGTACAACAAGTGGTAGTAAATAAAATAAAATTGACCCCAATGTTTGGCAAAAACAAATACAATATACCTGACGTTGAAACATGAAAATACCATACAATGTCATCAAATCGACAGCAATAATTTGCAAAATGTTGATTGTAAAAGCAATTCTTCCAAATTTTGTGATAACAGTTTATCACTGAGTTATGGCATAACAACGACTGATATGGTTTTAATGAAAAATTGTGAAATCAAAGATAGCGTTCGATTCTAATTATTTAAATATTGATATTGGAAATGTGACAATTTTATATGTATTGAAGGTTGACATAGAAATAATTCTATCATAAACATGTGGTGAGGAGAAATAAATGTTGATTAACATTTTAAAATTTTATAACATATCTCATGTTAGTGTTTTATCATCTACATCAGAGAGTAATTGACATAAATTCATATCGATATATTTGTTCCCCTAGGACGAAAATTGATATTGGTGCTATACATGATGTAAAACTTGTTTTTATGACCCTGGTTTATAATCTCGTTTTTAGGTATTTCTATAGAGCACACCTTGTCGAATTTCATTACTACGATAGAAGGCAATATTGTCACTTGTGTTTAAAATTCAGCCCATGTTCGTCCGTGACAATAAATATTTACACAACATGCCTGGAATATAAGGAGAGTTTCTGTTTTAAAACACAATTATTCCTGCTTAATGCAGTTTGAACCAGACTCTTATAAACAAAACTATCCTTCATGCAAATCTTTTTATTCTTTAAAATTCTTGATAACTTTTCTCAACAAAAACATTTTTAAAAGATTTTAAATATCTCTCTCTCTCTCTCTCTCTCTCTCTCTCTCTCTCTCTCTCTCTCTCTCTCTCTCTCTGTATACATTTATACATGTGTATTTCTGTGTTTGTTTATGTGTGTGTGTGTGTGTGTGTGTGTGTTGTCAGGATCAACAGATAATTTATTTACCAAACCCTATCTAAAACTTAACAACATTCATGAAGCAAATATATATGTAGAATTATAAGTAAAAATAAAGAAGTACCAGTTGATAATCGAAACTTAAGTATATTAGACCACGACGACTTTGATGTGCAAATGGTCTCAACATGAAGAACAACTGCGAATCCCAAACGAAATAGGTCCAGGTGACCGAAAGGAGTCAGCGTCCCCTGCTGGTATGTCACACCCGTTGGAAACGTTCCATGGAGAACGGGCCAAATTCGGTGAAAAGGTCAAATTTGGTGAAAAGGTCAGGTTCGGAGAATTTTTCAGTATTGTATTTAATTCAACATCATCTGCATTATTATGAAGTGGAACATTTAGAAATTATTTTGACAAGTTAAGAAAACTCATGGAATACAAGGACAGATACCAAAGCATTGATGTTTATGAATTTCAGGATACGATATACAGCTTTGGTGAACATTTAACAAACACGGACCTCTGGAAATATAGAGATGGAATCAGTTGCAATGGGGTATAAATCATCCCAATTGACCGTTATGGTTTTCTACTTTTACCGTCTAGTCAACAATAAGTATCATGAATCATATAAGCACATCAGATAGTTGCTAAAATATAAAAAAAATCTAGATACCAAAGTATAAATCAATAGAACGTCCAGGATATAGATACAGTTCCGGTAAAAATGGACATACACGGACCTCTGGAAACCAAGAGGCGGGATCAGGTGCCATGGAAGAGTAGGCATCACCTGTCGACCGGTCACATCCGCCGTGAGTCCACAGTCAAGTCCAATGAAACACGTCACTAGCGAATCCTCGTCACAACATTTCACCCAGCGAATCAAAGTAATCGCAAACAAGACATCAGTCAAATTCTCTTAAAACAAGTTTTCAAATGAATTCTCATATATATTGGTTTTGATACTTTGAAAATAAATTAGCGTATTGACACGAATATATGAAGTGATGAATAACACATTTATATATTCATCAAAGTGTTAATATTTGAAAGAATGGTAATGGTTTGTGACGTTATGTAAACAAATAAACAGCAGTGCACTGGTATGGAAGTGATGAAGAGGCAATTTCACATTTGGTACTAGTTATCCACAAGTGTGGGAGAAACATGTTAATACAAGTATTGCTCCTGACTAAGAATTTTCAAATTTATGGTTCAGATTTATAAGTCTCACCCCTTCACTAGCGGTGTACTATATTGACGTAACTTCCGGTGGTATGGTTGACTTTGCGTCATGGACAAACTTCATTTCCATAGATTCTACTGCACACAAACGTAATTTATTAGATATAATTTACGCTACTGTAATTTGCTTTTGATGACTACAGCTTACATCAAAATTATTTCTGTACTTCACTCTGCATGGGAACCATTTCTCCCTTGTCTCTGTAACAAACATTTGTTCAAATTAAAAAAAATATATATTTTTTGATCTTTTGATTTTCGATACTGAGAAACGATAGGGTAAATTATATATATATATATATATATATATATATATATATATATATATATATATATATATATATATATATATATATATATATATATATATATATATATGTATATATATATATATATATATATATATATATGCATTTAATTGACTTGATTAAAATATGTATGTATATTTGATAAAATGTAGGTAATATGGTACATATCTTACTTTTATTATGGGTTTTGGGAATTTTGAGTGACATGCAAATTCTTATACTGAACAAATCTAGTGGTTAAGTTTCAATCAGAAGACTGACTTATGATGTACGTTCCATTTTTAAAGTAAAACCAAGCATGGTTTGACCAAGTTATTGGGTCATACTGTGCTCTTAAAACGCTAATAAAATATACTTTATTATTTGCTTACATATCAACATTATCTTCACGGTTGACATCTTTGACATTTTCCAATAGATTCTTTCCTCTCGTTTCAGGAAGACAAAGAGAAAGTAAGGCAACAATAATGGTCAGAACACCATAAGCTATTAGAGGCAATGCATTTCCCATTTTACCGTCGGCCTGCGTAAAAATGTATATGGAATATGTATATTAACGACAAATGAAAAAGAAGAAAAAAAGCGAAGAAAGAGAGAGAGAGACAGAGAGAGAGAGACAGAGAGAGAGAGAGAGAGAGAGAGAGAGAGAGAGAGAGAGAGAGAGAGAGAGAGAGAGAGAGAGAGAGAGAGAGAGAGAGAGAGAGAGAGAGAGAGAGATATTAGAACCCCCTAAAACAAAATTAAAACAAAACAAAATGGTATGCAGAGACATAGAAGCTGGATAGAAAATAGTCTTTGACAATTTATTCGCCCAACCGATATCTAATAACTATGAAAAATTTGAATTTACACCCGATCTCATTTTACTGTTCGTTTGATAAACATTGAATGGACTTGTATCTAGGTTATATCACTTTATATCTGTTTTACTATATTGAAACAATAATTCTACCTAACAAACTTGTTGTTTTCTACAACATTTCGGAATATGGACGATAAAATCCGTCTAATTTTGGACTTTCACAGTTAAATATAATAATCGAAATGTCAATTAAAACTATTGTAAACGTAAGCGTCTGGAACAGCTTTATATTGTTTCATACAAATAATTTCATCAGATAATTATATGACTTCAACCTGTAAATTGTCCGACCGCTGATTCCCGGTAAGTATGGCAATTTGTATCGTTAAATCTGTATAGCAATCGTAATATGAATCCTTCGACAGTCCAGAGGACCATGGATTGTCATATTGCCCTCCCGTGATTCCGTTCTTTTCAAATCTGTGAAAGGGTATATGATTGGATGATTCACATCGAGTAAACCAATCTAAACCTTGATCTAATTTAACCGTCGCTCTAAGTCGTTGTTTTAAATCATGACAGATGTTAAGGGAACGAGCTGGTTTGCAACAATTATCGATGACGAATATCTCAAGAATTTAGAAGAAAAGGACGATACACAAACCAGGAGAATAACAAACATAGGCTGTACGAATAATTAGCTCATACTTGCGTGAAAAAGAAATACAGGGTGGGGATTTTGAAAGGCATTTTTTATTTTTAAAACATTAAATGTAAACGGATAATTTTCTTTTATTTTTGTTTTAGCTATATAATAAAACAATCCCCGACTTTAAGTTTAGGTTACATAAAGATTAATCAGACCTCACTCAGTCAATACATGTATCCTTAGACTGATAAATCCGTATGCCTCCCTCGGCAAAAGTCAGTTATTATATAATACCATAACTTAACTGCTGTGACAGAACTTCGCTATGACGTAATAATCACAACTCGATGCAAATTTCTGTATCATGAGCCATATATAGCGTTAGACTTAAAGCATACCATCTGATACATGTATGGTGACAAACTTGCTCCTATTCGCCCTCCTAAACTACAACTGCCCATGACCACACTGCGAATCACTGTAGGGAATAATTCACCAGTGTAAATATAAATTTCTCCAAACGCTGCAGAGATACCAAGTTTTCCAACCATTGACAGGGATATTGTTATCCAGTTAATGGCTGAAAAATAAATTCCATAAATAACTAATATTACTTAAAGTCATTATGCATTATCATAGGTCTACGAATCGTTGACAACCATTCGTAACGACCATTTTGTTAATTCTGTATAATACATTTTCTAGAAATATTATAATTCCGACTATTCCAAATGAATTTAGAAAAGAAGTTAATTATTTCTTTCATTTGTCTATTAGGTGGGACAGGTAGACATCGACATAATTATATATTTTTGGTAAAATAGTTGATCTAATAACTTTATTTCTAAAGGAGCAAGTCGTCGTTTGACGATGTTTTGATTAGGTTTTTAATTTTTGTAATGCTGTTGCCGTAATTCATTTCCATTATATCATTTCTAATTTCACAGACAAAAAATCAGGACGGAGAAAAGTTATTTCCACCGTTGATATATATATATATATATCAATAACAATCACAAAGGTGTATATCAATTTATACATACCATGTTTTCTGATAATTTGGTTTCTTAATTGAATATATTGAAAATCGTTTTACCAGTGACAAAACCGACTTAAGAAACTTTTCACACCCATCCAATAATAAATCAGTATCGTTTGAACATTGAAGTGACTTATATTCACTGTTTTCATTTTGTATGTTACTTATGCTTTGATTTGACTTTTAATTGCACTCATAATTTCTACACATAATTAAAATATATGGAGAAACCTAATCAAATTTGTTTTAGTCACAACCTGGCGAATTATGAAGAATTATGAAGAATCCATTCTGTATCACAACAATTCAAAAGAGTGAAAATATATCCATCCATCGTGTAATATATTTGCCAGAGTTACAGTATTTTAAGAACACTCTGAATCAATTAAATAACTTCTTTGTAAGAAATACGTTCGAAAATCGAAATAAAAGTTCCCAAACTCACATGCATCTCCATATAGAATCGGGAAGATGGAGCTAAGACAGGCTATTCCCACAGTAAACATTGCCACAAGATGGAATTTTCGTCTGCCAGTCAGGTTTAAAGAAAAACATAAAGAATTTCCAATGGTTTCCACACAAACAGCAATCGTAAAATTCAGAAACAAGTTTCCTCCAAGTTTACCAATACTGAATGTTAGGGCAAAGTAGACGAACGCTATAGTGAACCTGCAACATTAATATAGATATGCAAAAATCTCAGATACCAAAGTATAAATCTTCAGGATGTTAGGAAGTGTATTATAATTGAATACCGCAGAGGTATAATATTATATTTGAAATGCTAATGCATCAGTTTACATTTTTTTTTACATTGTCTAAATCATGGTTAATATGGCTCAATATAGCTATCTTTATTCCTGCACTGCAATTATTGTATATATATATATATATATATATATATATATATATATATATATATATATATATATATATATATATATATATATATATATATATATATATATATATATATATATTATATTATATTATAAACATAATACCAAACTTATAATGCTCAAGACGATCGTTTTTGTCAATTAGACTTCACCAGTTGTGCTCCAATTCTAAAGAGAATGTAGCATCAGATAAAATTTGTTTGTTTATTGTTGTTTAACGTCCCACTTAAGAATCTTTCACTCATATGGAGACGTCACCAAATGCCGGTGAAGGGCTTCAAATTTGGACTATGCTCGACACTTACGGCTAGTGAGCAGTGAGGGTTCTTTAACGTCCCGACACCTACTGTGACACGGGACCCCGGTTTTTACTGTCTCATCCGAAGGACAGGAAACCACTTGCCGCCGGCTGGACTCGAACTCACGACCTCACGATCAAGAGTCGAGCGCGCTACCGACTGAGCCAGGTCGGCTCGGTATCAGATAAAGCCAAATAATAAATCTAAACGTATAGCCAAAACCCGCCTAAGAGTAACCACTGTATAAAGATGGCTATCTTTGCTTTAGAAGAGTTTATAATTTTAAGTGGTGCTATCAGTGAGAAACATTACTTTAGTATAAAATTATCAGCTGGTACCGGAATACCATGTACTAGATACATGTATATACCGTCGGGGACTCAAACGGTCCACCAGCAGTGGCAACGACACAGTGGTTATAAATATTATAAACCTAATACCAAAGTTATAATGTTCATGACGATCGTTTCTGTCAATAAAACTTCATCAAATCAGCTCCAATTTTAAACAGATTTTCTAAAAAGAAAGTGGTACCAGACAAGGAAAAAACATAAATCTAAAAGCATAGCCGTCGATTTCTACCGTGCTGTGACAATATCCATTTCTGATTTTTTGTTTCTATAAATTATCATACGTATGTGATTCGTAGGTAAACATAAACTATTTATTTTGCTAAAAGACTTGGTAACAACAGTGACAGCTGACAGACAGGTTACTGAATCTATACAGAAGTGGTGCTAACTGATTGAAATTATTTTGTGATTGAAAGATCAATACTTTTGCTTTATTAATATATGGCGAATATTTTCATTTTACTGATCGAGGGAACCGGATACCTCATCTGTGATATTAATCATAAAAATAATTACTGCGTATTACGTTCTATAACTAAATACAACATAGAAATAATTCAAATATAATTAACAAGCAATTAGATGATAAAATTACCAGTTTGCAGTCACAATTATCCATCGTAATACCATTTTTCTTGATCGCACCAGCTGTATGATTATTTTTAATATTCCTTTATCATTTGTCTGTTCTGTATACAATGCGTTCAACTCGTCCGGTAGTTCAACTTTGTTTATCTTGGCAACATGTTTAATGATAGCTAAGGCTTCATCTATTCGGCCTCTTGATATCAACCATCTTGGAGATTCAGGGAAGACCCGGTCCCTGAAATGGAGAAGTATGCATATTGCACTTTCTGTCTTAGGACATTTACCTGAGATGTACTGTTAGAATTATACTTACAGAACATCACTTAATATATTCAAATTTGTTTTTCAAATCTTTTATGGTGAAGATGAGACCATGTCTGCATATGAAAACACGTTATCCCTCTGTATTTAATGATCCAGAAGTAGTAACTGAACTGGATAGGTTGCATGGCCAGTGTGTACTGGTACCAGCAGACAAAGCCTCAAATAATATAGTTTTTATTTGTAAGGCACATTACTATAATTGTTAATTAGAAGAACTTGGGTTTAATACGAATTCTGGAAATCCTGCATACACACGTGGCTCACTTTCAAAGGACGAGATCCTTCAAAATCACCTGTCCGTATTGCGCTCATTTGATATACCTACAACGGATACCGATTTCGAGCTACCACATTTATACTGGATACCTAAACTTCATAAAACCCCATATCAGCAAAGATACATAGCAGGATCCAGCAAATGTTCTACCAAACCTTTATCTTTACTCCTTGCCAAGATATTGACAACCATTAAGGAGAAACTTCAACAGTACTGTACGGTTGCTTAATCCGGAAGCGGTGTAAGTCAGATGTGGATACTTAAAAATTCTGGACGGCTTTTGGAAAATTTGAAGGCACACAGTTTTCCTCGAGTTCGCAGTGTCGGAACTTTTGGCTTCTCTGCTCTTTGCGCTACTGTTCCGCATAGGAAGTTGAAGGAAAGACTTTTCAGCATCATGGACAACTGCTTTTTCACTAAAGGTGGTGCCCGGGAGTTTGGATGTCTGGTGATTGGCTGTCGGGATGCTTGTTTCGTCGAACACGGCTCTGGTTCTGCATATAAATATACTGAAGTTGATATAAAAAACACGCTGGAATTTCTAATAGACAATATATTTGTAATGTTCGGAGACGTGGTTTTTCATCAAACTGTCTGCATTCCTATGGGAACCAATTGTGCTCCTTTATTGGCCGACCTGTTCCTTTATTCATACGAAGCAGACTTCATTCAGAAACTGCTGAATCAAAAGAAGAAAAAGTTAGCGGTGTCCTTTAATTTGACATTTAGATATATCGAAGACGTTTTGTCAATTAATAATGACAATTTTCATGCATGTGTCGGTGCGATATATCCCGGCGAACTAGAAATTGAAGATACAATAGAATCAAGCACACACGCTTCATACTTAGACGTTTTACTTAATATAAACACAGACGGGAAATTAGCAACTAAGCTATACAATAAACGCGACGATTTCGGCTTTCCCATCGTAAATTTTCCACATTTAAGTAGTAATATCCCTCAGTCACCCGCCTATGGGGTTTATATTTCACAAATGATCCGATATGCCAGGGCATGCACAACATATGAAGATTTCATATACAGAGGTAAACTACTCACTGACAAATTATTGACACAGGGATATCGAAAACCGCGTTTAATGTCAACGTTCCGCAAGTTTTACGGTCGGTATAACAGTCTTGTTTGCGATTACTCTGTTTCACTAAGTGAAATGTTGAGTTGCCTTTTCGTTGGCGGTTGTTGAGACGTCTATACTAGTTGTGACGAGGATACACGCCTCACTTGTTTCATTGGACTTGACTGTGGACTCACGGCGGGTTTGTCCATTTTTACCGGATTTGTATCTATGTCCTGGACATTCTATTGATTTGTGCTTTGGTATCTGAAATTTTTATATCTTTATATTATGCAGTTATCATAACATAACCTTCTCCTTAATAAATATGAATTTTGTTGCACGAGGGATGCATAAAAAGTTATGCTGATACATTTGAACTTGAAACTGGGGTTTTAAAATCAGAATTCGAAGTCGAGTACTGTTCTGATCTTCGGCTGACCTTTAACTCTGGAAATATGGTATATACATTTGGCCCCATTTATCTTTAAAGGTATTCTTCCTGTAATAATATGTCATTAACAAACAATATCTAGTTAAATGGTCAAAATCCCAGAGTAATCAAATAGTAATCCTAAATAAACTGCCTCCAAGTGTTTACAAAGCTTGATTCAATTGAGTTAACCTGAATATACTCGATGGAAACCATCATTCATATTGACAATATTTTACATCTGTCTTAAATAATGCAATGTCACTCTCTTCTTCTGTCTTTTAGATAACCTTTGACCAATGTTGCAAAAAATGCAGTATGAACATGACAATCTTATATTAAAGATGTACTCAGAATGTGGTTTCAAGAAGGAACACCGGGATCAGAATAAGTCGTACAAATAGTGATACTACAATCATTGTTGTATTACATTTGCCCTTGTGGATTCTGAAACCCTTTTCTCCAGGGTTACATAAGTATTGTACACAGGGTTATGGGTTTATTATCTGGAGCAGCATCATCAGGAAAAAAGAGACCGACATAAAGACAGGCAGACAGACAAACAGACGGACACTCAGACAGACAGACAGACAGACAGACAGACAGACAGATAAATCGATAGATAGATAGATAGATAGATAGATAGATAGATAGATAGATAGATAGATAGATAGATAGATAGATTGATTGATTGATTGTGTTTAACAAGTCACATAATTGGGCTTACCAAAACATTACCATCGGAAGAATAGAAGGTATCGCTAAGACTAGCTGGATATATCTCCAGTCTCGGACAAAATACGCCACAATTACGATAAGAAATTGTCCAAAGCAATACACCAGTGAAATTAATGTCCCAGTCATCATCCGTCGAGATTTACAAGTAAGTTCCAAACCTGAAAAGTATACAAAGATACAGAAAAAAATGGTTACTAGACAGATCATTGCATGAAAGAGGTTCTTTCACTAACCTTGTGTAGATTGAAATCAAAAATTGAAATTTCGTTAACATTTGCTTTGTGTTGTTACCTCAGCATTAGCCATTTCAGAATCATATATCTGAAAATTACTCCAAACTACATTTTGTTTGTTATTGTAGTAACTGCGTATTTTGAATATTGAAGGTATTCTATTTAGCGAATCTTTGTTGATTTGATTGGATAAGTAGGTGAAGTTGAAAATATTCTCATAATTGAGTAAATATTCAAGCTTTATGGCACCAGACACATGTCTCCTTCTACACGTGTACATCTAACTTAGTATCACAGGTAGACAGACTGATCCCCCATCTTCGTTACATGTAAAACTAAAAAAATTGGGTCTTCATCACATTCGCAGCAAACTTTATTCTGTTCCTTTTACTAATCTCAATCAACTTTTTGAAGAAGCAAGAATGAACCCCTACACGGATTCTTCAACCCCAGAATACATACTGAACTCCATTATAATGGACATCGCTTATCACAGACTGTTTAAGCCTGCACGTGTTAGAAACGATGACTGTTCTGAACAGAAACGTCTTTTCGTTAAACTTAAATTTACAAATAAAGGCATAGACGCTTTAAACATTGGCAATGTTCTAAATCACAAAAAGTTCAGTCCTGTATTCCACCATATTTTAAACTGAAGACCACGCCTTGCATTTCATATAGCTATACACCTAGCATCGCATCCAAGCTATTCAATTACAAACAGGTTTTGCAGTGCCTATACATCAACTATCTTCTACACAACACTGTCACATGTTCATGTGCTTCATCTCCTTTCAAATACAATACTATCGGGCATGTCATTACCGGCGACGTTTCTATTGTTGAAAATGAAAGCCTGAAAAATCTTATTTTAAGGGGCCCTAAATACCGGGAAGCCCGTTCCTTTAATTGGCGTAAGAATTTCAGTTTAGTTATGGATTCTGTCGAAGATTATGCCAGACGATGGGCCAAACATGAAGACGTAGAACCAGACACTTTGTCTAAATGGCTGAAAACCATACGATGGTTGATAAAATCTCGTATTCGAAAACTTAAAGGGACTATGAAAACACGTTATCCCTCTGTATTTAATGATCCAGAAGTAGTAACTGAACTGGATAGGTTACATGACCAATATGTACTGGTACCAGCAGACAAAGCCTCAAATAATATAGTTTTTATTTGTAAGGCACATTACTATAATTGTTTATTAGAAGAACTTGGGTTTAATACGAATTCTGGTAATCCTACATACACACGTAGCTCACTTTCAAAGGACGAGATCCTTCAAAATCACGTATCCGTATTACGCTCATTTGATATACCTACAACGGATACCGATTTCGAGCTACCATATTTATATTGGATACCTAAACTTCATAAAACCCCATATAAGCAAAGATACATAGCAGGATCCAGCAAATGTTCTACCAAACCTTTATCTTTACTCCTTATCAAGATATTGACAGCCGTTAAGGAGAAACTTCAACAATACTGTACAGTTGCTTATTCCAAAAGCGGTGTAAATCAGATGTGGATACTTAAAAATTCTAAACAGCTTTTAGAAAATTTGAAGGCACACAATTTTTCTCGAATTCACAGTATCAAAACTTATGACTTCTCTACTTTTTACACTACTATTCCACATAAAAAATTAAAAGAAAGACTTTTCAGCATCATAGACAACTGCATTTTCACTAAAGGTGGTACCCGAAAATTTAAATATCTAGTGTTGGCTATCAGGATACTTATTTCGTCAAACACCACTCTGATTCTACACATAAATATACTGAAGTTGATATAAAAAAACACGCTGGAATTTCTAATAGACAATATATTTGTAATGTTCGGAGACGTGGTCTTTCAACAAACTGTCGGCATTCTTATGGGAACCAATTGTGCTCTTTTATTGGCCGACCTGTTCCTTTATTCATACGAAGCAGACTTCATTCAGAAACTGCTGAATCAAAAGAAGAAAAAGTTAGCGGTGTCCTATAATTTGACATTTAGATATATCGAAGACGTTTTGTCAATTAATAATGACAATTTTCATACATATGTCAATGCGATATATCCCAGCGAACTAGAAATAAAAGATACAACAGAATCAAGCACACACGCTTCATACTTAGACATTTTACTTAACATAAACACAGACGGGAAATTAGCTACGAAGCTATACGATAAACGCGACGATTTCGGCTTTCCCATCGTAAATTTTCCACATTTAAGTAGTAATATCCCTCAGTCACCCGCATATGGAGTTTATATTTCACAAATGATCCGATATGCCAGGGCGTGCACAACATATGAAGATTTCATATACAGAGGTAAACTACTCAGTGACAAATTATTGACACAGGGATATCGAAAACCGCGTTTAATGTCAACGTTCCGCAAGTTTTACGGTCGGTATAATAGTCTTGTTTGCGATTACTCTGTTTCACTAAGTGAAATGTTGAGTTGCCTTTTCGTTGGCGGTTGTTGAGACGTCTGTACCAATTGTGACGAGGATACACTCCTCACGTGTTTCATTGGACTTGACTGTGGACTCACGGCGGGAGTGACCGGTCGACAGGGGATGCTTACTCCTCCATGGTCCCATCTCTTGGTTTCCAGAGGTCCGTGTTTGTCCATTTTTACCGGATTTGTATCTATATCCTGGACATTCTATTGATGTATGCTTTGGTATCTGAGGTTTTTATATTAAAAGGTATTTATAATTTACATAATGTAATAATTATATACCTACATACAATAAAAGAGCCTTGATACAATGCCAAATATGAGTAACCATCCAAACATCTACAGATAACGAAAAATATATATGCAGGGGAAAATGGCATGGCTAAATTGGAAATCATCCTCAGTATGATAGTAATGCAGATCATCATTCTACGGCCAATTCTGAAATATAGTTTATATTCTGTATATTAGCAAATACATTTATGTTTGCTCATTACAGTTTGAACAGACAAGTATTGTTTCACCAGAGATGATCTAGATTCAATTTTATTACCATAGTTTTATTACATGAACATATTCCATACACGTTTCCGGCTTTAGTGAAGCCGGTCATTTTGTAATATATCAGTGTGTATTTTTATTTTTTATTTTAGATTATAGACCAATAAATTTAATAGTTTTATGAAATTATTTGACAAAGACTAGTTTCGAGAACTTTTAACTTGGTATGAATTATCTACTGAAGCAAACACTTTGCCCTTTATTGGAAGATTTACGGTAAATATCTTTTCTGATTACCATTGCTGTACCATTTGAACTAAAATGTAACCAGAATTGCCGAATCCGTTGTGCGACAGAAAATACATAGTGTCTCGGGGACAATAAACTTGTTTTTGTCCTTATATCCATTAAAAAAGTAAACAAATTTAAATAAGAACTATACAATAATACCTGTATTATACATAAGTAAGTATACAATAGAAATAAGAACTATACATTAATACTTGTATTCAACATTAGTTACCGGCTACATGTACTATAAAGGCAAAACCTGTAAGATTATAAACAAAATTATGCAGACTTCTTTACAGACTTCCATATGATATGAAGAGGGAGAATAATGCAAAATGTGATTCATTATATTGTAATGACAACTCTGTATCTCTTAATAATGGTTGTAGGTTAATTCGAGAGAGATTAATAACATAGATAGTTGAAAAAGAAAAACTACCAGTTAGAAAAAAATTAAAGCAGTTGCCATTACATATGTCACCCAATAATCTCATCAATAATGAAACCTAGCTCTTCTCAGTTAAACCTAGTTTTTGAGTTAACCTTGTTTTTCTCAGTATCCACAGAGTGGAAAACGTGGAACAAGAGGTTCAATGGACCTTTTCTGTCACTTGAGAAAACTTTCCTGTCACGTTTGGTTAAAAATGACCCATTGGTTCTTGAGAAGAAGTCAAAAATATCTCAAATTTGACAACAATTTTATATTCTCTTTTTACTTATGTGTCTGTGACCTTGAAATTGAACCCTTTGGCCGTGAAAGTATGTCCAAGTGTTACTTAAATAATTCAATCAATCAATTATACCATTTGTATACAACTGAACCCTATGTTATTGAAGCGGACCATTTATCGACATATCTAATTTTCATTCTCAAATTTTGTAGATATCCACTTAACAATCACGCATACACAATATCAAAGTCATCAGATCATTGGTTCATGAGAGGAAGATTTTTAAAGATGCACAAAGTTTTGGTCCTTTTTGGTCCATTTTGGGGTCCCTATGGGTCCAAGCCTCTTTCATTCGCAATCTTTATGCGACTTCACATGGGGTTTCCAAGTTTGGTTAAAATTGGTTCACTGGTTCTTGAGAAGAAGTCGAAAATGTGTAAATGTTAATAACGGGTGACGACAGACAAAAGACGATCGCAATAAGTCACCATGAGCCTTTGACTAAGGTGAATTAAAAACTAGACAAAATGAATGTTAATGTGATTTAGATGCAGTTCATCCTGGTTTTTTCAGTTAAACCTTATTTTCTACAGTTAATGTGAGTTACGATGAAAACTAGGATTAACTTGGGAAAAACTTTGTTTAACTCGTAGAAAAACTTAACTTAAGAAAAACTAGGGTAATTCATTATTTTAATTTTGGCGTGCTTCAAAAATTAAAGCTAATTTTTCGCAGCAGCTCACATTAACTGGAAAGAAACTTACACGGGTTAACTGATAAAGCACGCCGAACTCATAATAATGAGTTATGTTTTTTTCTGATAAACCTAGTTTAACTGTGAAAACATGATTCAACTGCACCACAATCGTATTAACGATGGCTTTTGTGATTCTGACGCTGTTAAACATAGGTTTCTGAAGTTAATAACGTAACAACGCGAAAAACAAGGAATAATTGTAGAAAATAATTAGTTTAACTAGCAACCCGCGTTATTTGCAGAAAAACTAGTCTTAACTGAGAAAAACTACGTTTAACTATAGAAAACGTACGTGTAACTGAGACTAACTCATTAACGTGATTTTGGCGTGGCAATGTCGTACAGTTTATAAATTCTCTTTACGGTTCATAACTAGTAGAGTATTAGTATACAATAGCTCGGATCGGTATGATTTAATGATTTAAAAAGTGTAAAAAGCTGTGACTGCAAAAATGCAAACTATTATTACATATTAAATATTACATTTAGCATAGTTATCAATACGCATTTTCCAAGTGTTTTCCTTGCCCATATAAATGCAATGATGGTTACAAAACAATCTATGTAACATCCCCTCAAGACATGTTTTATTCGCTGTCGTCAGGATTCTATCAGTTATATCAGTCTCAGATATTCTCTTGTCCTAAAGGCGTCCGTTACAACCTCCTCTTGAGTAGCCAAGAAACAGTATGGAATAAGATTTGAAATATTCACGGCAAATGTATCCTGTTGTAACCACTATATGTTGTTGAATATTGCAATCTGGTACTCCCGTATCAACGATTAAATAATTTAGAAATAGCGTATTAATCTATATAAATGTAGGTCTTGTTAAATAATTATTCAAATAGTATGATAATTTTGGATGTCGTTTTTTCCAATTTAGGACATATGACAAACAACTCCACGTAGGAATTAAAAACGCTAGTGATAACTGTGAAAACATAAGTATGATACACATTTTTCATTATAAATAAATAGGACTGTTTGATACCTACACATCCCCGAGAGGAATAATTGTGACACTTGCGGCCATATATCCTATGATGTAGGCTAATATTGCATGAGACTGTAACCACACATCACCACACACCAGATTGAACTAATCAAAACAAAAACAAAAATTTTCATTTTTACCGGATTTGTATCTATGTCCTGGAAATTCTATTAATTTATACTTTGGTATCTGAAATTTTTATATTTGTAATTGAAAATGTTGGTTATTTTTCAGTAAACAACTGAAAAATTAATGTTAATCCTTCTAATTTAATAAAAAGTGAAAAATACAATCCTTTAAATTCAATTTTAAATTCTTATAACAATATTTAAAACAATACAACAGAAATAATTGATGATAAAGCCCAATGATGTATTGAACAACTGCACTTGTTGTCCTAGCAACGGCCGAGGTAGTTCCTTGCGTCATAGCAAAGTAGGCTATGCAGATTTAGCCTAGCATTTTCATCCAATCGAATGAGGTGATTTACAAAAAAAATAGATTATTACTAAATATACAAGAAAACAATGCAGTCATATATGCATTTTAAACCATTGATTGTATGTAATGTAAAACATCTCATATAAAGTATAAATCTTTATAATGTCCAGGACACAGATACAAATCCGGCAAAAATGGACAAACACGGACCTCTGGAAACCCAGAGGTGGGATCAGGTGCCATGGAGGAGTAAGCATCCTCTATCGACCGGTCACACCCGCCGTGAGTCCACAGTCAAGTTTAAATGAAATACAAAAGGAACGAATCCTCGTCAAAATTGGTACAGACGTCTCAACAACCGCCAACGAAAAGGCAACTCAACATCTCATCCAGAGAATCAGAGTAATCGCAAACAAGACTATTATACCGACCAAAAAAATTGCGGAACGTTGACATCAAACGCGGTTTTCGATATCCCTGTGTCAATAATTTGTCAGTGAGTAGTTTACATCTGTATATGAAATGTTCATATGTTGAACAAACAGTAAAATAGAAAGACGCCTTCATTTGAAATGGAATCAGCTTCTATGCGAAAATAGCAAGTGCGATTCACTGGTATTAAAATACTCTTCCAAATGACTGGGTAATTTGTTTTATTTCTTACATGGAACAAAATATCATTGTCTATTTTTCGTTATGTAAAATATAAGCGTTGAAGCCGTATGAGGTTTGAGTTATCACACCACAACAAGACAGAAAGCTTACAAAACATTGCTATACTTGCAACAGATACAGTTGTCCACCTTATCTCATGTGATAACTTTATCCATGATAGATTCTGTCTTTGAATAAAGTGTATAGAAATGACTCTGAACACATAGAGATTGTTAGTTCAATGTTAAATACCTGTTATATTATCACTAATTAGGCCGTGTAAGTGTCATTTTGGACGTAAATTATCAATAGTATAGATATTTGAAACAAACTTGCTGAAAATAGTATATTCACCTGGCTGTTAACTGTCAAAACAAACTCAGAAAGATCGTAAACCCATTCGGAGCATTTGTGTGTTGTGACGTTTATTATGATATTACATTTATCATATTTCCCATCGCCATCCATTGGTATTGTTTCATTCACAAGTATTTGATGGAAATCATCTTGTATTATGTATGTGTCATTATGATACCCTGGTATTTTGCACCTGAAAAACAAAATCAATATTTATTACAAAATATAAAAATCAAAGACCCCAATGTGTCAACAATCATTAACCCTGTCAACCCTACAGGCCATAATGAACTAGTCTGAACACTAGAAAAGAGCATCTCATCTGTATACTTAGAGTTGAAAGGGTTACGTCTACAAGAAAGTTATTAACACAGTGTGGACAAACAAAACTTTGTCAAATCTTAGAATCAATTTGCAATGGAAGAATAAACATATTCTACATCCTGTGCTAATTCAAAAGATAATTATTTATGGACATTAACTTATCCATTCAATATAGATGATTCAACGAGTATCAACTTGCTGACATACTATTCAAAGTTCAGAGTCCGACCATAACTTTTATCTTATAAACCCTTGGATCTGATTAGATAGAAAATGCTTTCAAAGTTCCTAAACAATTTTCATTATCAGTTTACTAGTTTCTACTTTTTCTGACTTGAAGTAAATGGTCCTTATTTCTGATGTTCAGTCCAAGTAACATTCGTTGTTTCAGCAGCGTAATTTAAGTGTTCAAAGATATTTATTAATCAACGAATCTGAAGAACAGCGAATTTTATAACTGTAAAAAGTTAGAGTCATTCACCAACATATAGAGCGATATAAAAAGAAAAGCATTTTTAGATATATAATTTCGTTTGGTTTCAAATCACAAGATTTCGGAAAAGAGGTATGAGAATAAATATATACTAGTATTTTTACTGATTTACTTTTCCCCAAAGTACAATCACGTGGCTGGTCTGCAATTATAGCAATGTTGTATCTTAATGGTGAATATATACTTGTCTTTAAAAATCGGTAATTATCTTTAACCCTTTAAATCCTAGAGGCCAAAATAGACTGGTCTTAACAATAGAAAAGAGCAAGCCATCTTGATTTTCAGGGCTGAAAGTTGTAGATTCAATGTGCCTTTCTATACCTTCAGTCAACAAACGACTTGATAACATTTATGGATACATTTGACTATAAATTACAAAGATGTATTACATGAAAGATCGGAAAAGGGTGTGAGTAGATAATAATTCTTGGAAGGAATTTTTCGAACATTTAGTAATATATAGGGGAAACCTTAGTCATTAGGCGAGGTTCCGATATATATATATATATATATATATATATATATATATATATATATATATATATATATATATATATATATATATATATATATATATATATATATATATATATATATATATATATTTAGAAATAAACTTTTGAAAACATCACATATACGTAAATTTGCTTTATTCCATAAGGCGAAAGCGTACACGGAGTAAAGTAAGTTTACGTATATGTAATGTTTTCAAAAGTTTATTTCTAAATATTTTTATGCTGTACCAAAGAATTCATACATTTAAACTCTTACATACATATATATATATATATATATATATATATATATATATATATATATATATATATATATATATATATATATATATATATATATTTAATTGTGGGACATTACCTGTATTCCTGTTCCGCCTGTATAAAGACTGAAAGTGGTGTACCAAAAGCACCAAGGAAGATCGGAACGAAGATTATTACTAATAAACGTTTCTGATATATTCCCAAGTCTCCTATTTTTTCTATAACATCTTCATAATCCATTGTTTTTTTTTTTGCGTTAGTCGTTGACCGCTTTTTGTACCAACACACTTATCAAACAAGATGGGCATATGTGCATGACGCATACATGACGCTGTTCATTTTGTTTTTAAACATTTATGCAGCATCAGGCCCATAGATTATGTTATGTATAATCCCGTGCAGAAATCCCGGAAGAGATTTATCCTAAACAAACTCCTATGCAATACGAGGGTTTCGAGTTTTCGGATTGACCGTTATTATTCTCGCTTTTTTTACGAGGTGATATCATGTGACCTTTGTTTGTTTTTGTTTTTTTTTTTAATCGATAAACATCGCTACTTCTTCTTTATGTTGGCCGCATAGGGTTCTGAAGCAGAATCACGATTTCATGAAATAAATTTAGAAAAGTCAGCAAATGGGAGCTTATTCATCATGCCAGTTATATTGGATTTTGGATCGATACATCTTAAAAGCACTAAATAAGAATCATCCCTGTAAAAGACCGATACTATTACCTTTGCTGTTTCTGAAATGAAGGCGTTTATTATTTCAAAATATCAAAACGCAACTTTTGGCTGTGGTGGTCATATTAGATATTGAGTCGGCATCAAATGTCAGAACCTGATTCACCACTTAAAATTTACCGATTATTCTAATAGCCGTGGCATTCAGAAACAAGATTGGAAAATAGTGAAATTACCGGAAGAAAAATAAATTAAAATAGCGTTGGACTAATTAAGCCAGATATTTGATATTAAATCGGCATCAAATAAAAAGAACTGATTTACCAAATAAAGGTTCAAGTGGCCGTGGCATTTAGAAACGGGGATTGGAAAATAACTAACTTGCCAGAAGAAAACAATTAAAATAGAGTTGGACCAATGTGAACTAAAATATGCCACTTATTAGGCTTTTGTAGGCCTATTTTATTTGTGTTGTATTTATGGATATTTGTTTTTTTTTTTTAGTTTTTTTTTCAGATATACATGCCAACGTGAATTGAAATGCAGTAATGAAGGTATGCAAAATCACGTTATGTATGCTAATGAGACACGATGTCCTATTTCAACGTCGAAATTGGATAATACAGGTATATATTTCTAAAAAGGTAAATGCGTATTTCTTTTATATAGAAATATGCGGTCTAATGTTGGTAATAGTGTATGCAGAATAAAGTCTTCTTAAATTCTCCCGAATCAGTCTGATATATTGATAGTTTCCTGATATGTTATGTGTAACAAATACGATTTGTTGAGGATGTAAACATAAGGTTGATGATACAGTGAAACTTATATACAAAGACAGTTTTACGGACACAAAACTTGTACACAATGTTATGTTACTATTGGAGACAACAAAAACAGTGTTTATGACCAGGTGTCCTTTGTACACATGTGGTCGATAAAGCAAATGTTACTGTAGATTAAATGAAAACGGAAAATTTAGTTTACCAATACAAATTACCGTACTATCTAGTGGAACACGAAAATGTCAATTGTTTTTATAGGCGGTTCAATTTTCACTGCACAGTAGGTCTTTAAGAAGTAAAATTGTACCAACCAATAATCAAAACTCAGCTCCATTATAACACGAGTCTCAACATGAAGAACAATTACGAATCCCAAACAGGGTAAGACCAGGTGTCCGGAAGGAGTAAGCGTCTTCTGCTGGCATGTCACACACGTCGCAAATGGTCCATGCAAACCTTTCTAGCTCGATGAACGGGTCAAATTCTGCAAAAAGGCCAAATTTGGTGATGAGGTCAAGTTCGGTAAATAGCATGATTGGTGAGGCGGAGTCACTGTCTGTGGCCGTGATCCAGAATACTATCTAATATCTCTGAGAGGGTGGGGGGCTTCATAGTGTTTAACAAGATCCCCGTATCGACCATAAACTTCTTAAACGACGACTCCGAGCGTTCAACAACGTAATCGTTTATAGGCTAATCGTTTAGCTCTCAGAATACAACATTCATAAGAAGAGCATGTCCTGGCATAACGTATAAGTTGTAAAATGAAAACGCCATAGGCAGGAGACGATGGAATATCACTTCTGAGAAACGGGAAGTTTGTGATATGGAAATTGAAATCGTCTCGTTTGTCATAGAGGGATGTGTTAAGTTGACCGTCTTTTCCAATCGACAGGAGTAAATCTAGGTAAGAAGTAAATGTGTTGCGCTCTGTCGTCTCACTGATCTCTAGCTCAACAGGATACATCTGACCGAGGCAATTCTGAAATTCTGAATTATCATTGGACAGAACATCGTCGATATACCTGTAAGTAAAATTGAACCGAGATGCTAACTGTTTGTTTCCTTTGGAGAGCAGAGACTATAAAAATTATGCTTCATATGAATACAAAAATATGTTAGCCAAGAGAGATGCACAATCGGTACCCACTGGGATGCTGACAATCTGTTAGAAAACCTTTCCCGCAAAAACGGCGAAGATGTTGTCTATTAGGAACCCCAGCATTTTGATAATATCGTCTTCGGTGTACTTGTTATTGGAAACAGAGTGTTCCTTGACAAAATACGGTTCTTTATGACCTAACACCAAATATTTACATCTGCGATTTCCATTTTTTGTATACAAAAGAGTTTTGTATATAGATGTTAATCTGTTTTGAGTTTTTGATGAGGGATTGGTGTGTAAAGGGTAGAAAAATCAAAAGACTTAATGCTTGTGATATGTTTGAAATTTGGAGATTTTAAATGTTCCAACAATTCCTTTGAATTCTTTAGGATCCACATCTGATTAACTCCGCGACTTGAGCAGGCCGTTTTACAGTACTTCTGAAAACCTCGTTTAATATTTGTTAGAAGTTTGGTCAGCAATATAGATAAAGGCTTGGTGGAACACTTAGATGACCCCGCACTGATGCGGTATTTATAGGGATTTTTATGCATCTTCGGAATCCAATAAATATATATGGCAATTCAAACTCCATGTCACTTGTGGGTATTCCAAACGAAGCGAGACCGGATTTATGATTATCTAATATTTCAGAGGTAGAGAAATCGGTTAGAGAGTATGTAGGATTTCCGGGAAGTGTGTTTAGTCCAAGTTCCTCTTGTAGGATGCTGAAGTAGTATCGCCTGCAGACAAATGTGAAGTTGTTAGATGCTTTGTCAGCAGGAACGATGATAAAATTTTCATGGAGACGGGGAGTTCTTTGACAACATCAGGGTTACGAAAAATTGAATTGTGTTTTGTGTTCACACAATGTTTAAGTCGTCGAATTCTGCGTTTAAGAACATTACTAATCGACTTAATTCACTCCGAAAGAGTATCAGGTTCGACATTTTCTTAATTAGCCCAGCGTATGGCGTACTCTTTACATGCGTCCATAATAATTTCAAAGTTTTGACGCCATGTAAACGATACAGGTTCCCTATATTTTGGGCTTTTGCAAAAAATAATACGATGACAAACAAAAACATCTTTTAATTGCTTTGATGACAAGGTTTTAATTTCAGTAGAGCTGATTCTAGGTATCAATATCGTATTAGATTTTAGTTTCGAAAGATGACAACGTGTGCAAAACACTATAATACTCAAAAAAATATTTCCTCCGGGATAATTTAGAAGTCAACAAAGAGATCACCGAACCCATACCTTACAAGGAAATGATATTACACATGTAAATTCTAGCTTGACAATGTGAAAAAATTGTAATTACAAAAGCCTAATTACTTCGTATTGAAGCTGTGAAGAAAAAGAAGAAAAAGTTAACAGTGCCCTTTAATTTAACATTTAAATATATCGACGATTTTTTTATTCAATGAATAATGACACTTTTCATACATATGTCAATGCGATATATCCCAGCGAACTTAAATTAAAGATACAACAGAATCAATCACATACGCTTTATACTTGGACATTTTACTTACCATAGACACAGACGGGAAGTTAACAACTAGGCTATACGATTTCGGCTTTCACATCGTAACTTTTCTACATATAAGAAATAATATCCCTCAATCAGCCGCATATATGGAGTTTATATTTCGATAAATGATCCGATATACCAGGGCGTGTTCAACATATGAAGATTTCATATACAGAGATAAACTACTCACTGACAAATTAATGACACAGGGATATCGAAAACCGCGTTTGGTGTCAAATTGTAAGTCTTGTTTGCAATTACTCTGTTTCAGTAAGTGAAATGTTGAGTTACCTGTTCAATACTGATTGTTGTGACGCCTGTACCAATTAAGAGGATTTGTTCCTTACGTATTTCATTTTGATCAGACTGTTGACTCATGGCGGGTGTGAGCGGTGGACATTGGATGCTTACTACTTCATGGTACCTGATCCAACCTCATGATTTCAAGATGTCCGTGTTTGTCTATATTTTATCAGATTTGTACCTATATTCTGGACATCATAAGTATTGATACCTTTCCTTCGGGTTTGACCTTTTCAGCAAGCTTGACCTTTCACTGAACTCAAGAGATCTCCATGTAAAATTTGCGACAGGTGTGACATGCTGGCAAGGGAATGCTGGTACCTCCCTTGTGCAATTGTTCTTCTTGTTGGGACCGTTGTTATATTTCATTGTCATATTCTAATGGATTTGGAGTTTCGAATATCCATTGGTACGATTTCATTATACTTTGCACACTGTTAAATTTGCTCTGGATTTTGTTATATTTATGATTTTAAAGTTATATTCTACATTTTGTTCGGATGCGGGGGAAAACAGCAAACATGTTCCTCTGTAAAGTCGGGTTTAGGTAGTATCAGCGATCTATCCGTGTTTATAGAGGTAAGGGACAGGGATTTTAGAGTGCCTTTGATTTACGTTGTGGTTTTGTGGTATCGTCAGGTGCCCTGTTTTCGACCGTCAACTATTTTCGACATATTTATATTCCATTTATATCGACCATGAAAAGTGCTATTAGGTCGAAAATCGGTAACACAAGGATAGTTTTATTATTTCATAATCGTCAGTTTTGAGTTGAAATCAGAAACAAACTTTAGAAATTAATGTTACCTGTTGCAATTCGTATATACCCATATACAATATTTTACAGTGTTACACCAGGTATATACAATTTATGTAATATTTCACTCTAATTTGCTCCAGTCAGTGTGTGTGTGTGTGTGTGTGCGGTGTTGTACAAGGCTTGTGTGCGTCGTCTGTCTCCACAAACGAACACACTTATACAATCTCTACTCGTCTATACGTGCTCCAGAACATTATCCTATGATTTTCAGAAGATTCATCCGCAGAAAACAAAACTAGTAAGTACTAGACGCATGTATGACCGACAAGGTATATGAATATTCAAGTAGCGGGAACCAGGTTAAGTCACTCAAGAGAACCGTCATCGAAAACAAGTGGGTAAGATTAAAAAAATAACTACCATTCCAATGAAACACATATTTACCATGAAAAGAGCTAAAACGGGCTTTAAGAGATTCTTTGTTTGTTTAAATGGTCTGAGGAGATTAATTTATCCAAACGAAGCAACTATAGTGCAAGCCTCGTATGATTGTGCCATGATCAATATATATATATATATATATATATATATATATATATATATATATATATATATATATATATATATATATATATATATATATATATACAAATGATAAACTGTAAACAAACCAGTCGAATCAGTGTTAAAGTCGGATTTTTAACATTATTTTATGTTTTGAACGATTACAAGGTAATCTTTTGTTCTGACGAAATAATGAATGTGATTGTGGTTTTAAATTAATTGGCAGATAAATGCTTATATATATATATATATATATATATATATATATATATCGACCGGTCATATCCGCCGTGAGTCCAAATGAAATAAGTGAGGAACAAATCCTCGTAACAATTAGTACATACGTCTCAACAATCGCTATCGAATAGGCAATTCTAAACTTCGGTTAGTGAAACAGAGCAATCGAAAAGTAGACTTCTACTTAAGTGTGGAAAATTTAAGATGAGAGCCGAACTACAGTAAAACCTGTATATATGAGCCACCCAGACCAGAAAATATTGGCCTCTATGTGCAGGTGACCCTTATACACAGGTTTAATTTAGTTGAAGTATGCAGTCGTGGTACTTTTAAAAACTGGCCTTTCTATACAGGCAATTCCTATATAGATGCGACCGCTATAGCAAGTTTTACTAGTTTAGTTGTTAAATTCTCGTCTGTGTCTTTAGTAAGTAAAATGTCTAAGTATGAAAAGTGTGTTTGCTTCCATTGTATCTTTAATTTCTAGTTAGGATATATCGCATTGGTATATGTTTGCAATTGTCTTTATTAATTAACAAATCCTCGTCGATATATCTAAATGTCAAATTAAAGGATACGCTAGCTTTCTCTTCTTTTGATTCCATAGCTTCTGAATGAAGTCTGCTTCGTATGAATAAAGGCACAGGCCAGCCAATAAAAGGATTCCCATAGGAATGCCGACAGTTTGCTTAAAGACCAAAGCCTGGCACCATGAAACATGAGCATTACTTAATAAAAGTCAAAAACATTTACTCAACTCTGGCTAATTCTGAAAATTGATTGGTTGAGCTGTCCAATTTGAGAATATTCTCAGACTTGAGTAAATTTTCAAGTTTTGTGGTGCCCTGCCCAGGTCTCCGAACATTGAATATATATACTATATTGTTTATTGTATTAGAAATCAAAACATCTTTTTATGTCAAATTAAATGTTTTGATGTGTAGAATCAGAGTGGTGCTGGACAAAATAAGTATAATGATAACCAATGACTAGATATTTACATTTTTCGGTACCAGCTTTAGTGAAAACAAACAGTTGTCGGTGATGCCGAAAATTTTCATGTGAAATTGCTGTGTAAAGAGTAAAATGTCGTATGTTTTGATTCCATGAATGTGAGAAAAACTGTGCCTTCAAATTTTCTAAAAGTTGTATGGAGTGTTTAAGTATCCACATCTGATGTAGCCCGGTTTTGGAATAAACAGCTGTACAGTATTCCTGAAGTTTCTCCTTAACGGCTGTCAGTACCTTGGTAAGAAGTAAAGATAAAGATTTACTGGAACATTTGCTGCATCCTGCTATGTACCTCTGCTAATACGGGTTTTCTGAAGTTTAGGTATACCTGAAAAAATAAAAAAAAGATAAATGTTTACCTCAGTGAAGCGGGAACGATATTCAACAATGGTACCGACAACAGTGCTAGCATATTTTGAAATCAAAATTATGTGGATAATATTCAAATAACTGACACCTATGGACAGGTGGATTGTCGGGCAGTAATTGAACAGTATCTTCGCGAGTTATGTAGGAAAAAATAAATATTTTGTAAATTATGTTCGGTGATTGGATAAAGCAAGGCAACATAAATATGCATAAATTTGTGTTGAAATATGCAATTGATAAAACTCAAATTATAGACATTATATTATTATTATTTAGTAAACCGTTTATCAAATACCAAATTTAGGTACTTACATATAATTTTGAAATCATCAGAAAAAATGATACTAGGATGGGGTAACCGAACCACGGTCTTTCATTGGAAGTTTTTCTTCATTGACACTGACAATTTGAAGACAAAATTCTGATATAAGTATGAATAAAAGATAAGAAAATTAAAATAAAGATATGAATATTAGTAAATTATTTCTGAAAATTGATATTTACTTAAATGTCATCTCAACTTTTAAACCAATTAAATGAAATAAAAGAATAATATAGTTTTTGATACATCATAAGTGTTTTACTTCCATTGGTCGCCATATTTGTTCATTTTTCTGAATAGAAACAAGGCTCCACAACCGATATAAAGGGGAGTTAGCTAAACCAGTTGTCATTGTCTGAAAACAGTCGCTTAGAACAAACGTGTGAAGTAATGAAATTTCAATATAACTCAACTGAATGTCGAAGATCAATATTGATATCAACAAAGTTCATTTACTCTATCTGGACATTTTTCCGGCTAATATACAGTTCACAAGCATGTAATTATTCAGTTTAAACACCTGAATATCAAACATAATTCCAAATTCCCCTTGAGAAAATAATAAATTTACTAACAAACGCAGTTAGACCACCTGTTATGATATGAATGTCCTCACTTCCGAAATAACAAATCAAGGACTAGTCAGACCAAGGTCAACACACACACACACACACACACACACACACACACAGATAAAGATATATATATATATATATATATATATATATATATATATAATATATATATATATATATATATATATATATATATATATTTATAACATACTACCAAAGTTATAATGCTCAAGACGATATCGTTTCTGTCAATTAGACTTAATCAGTTGAGCTCCAATTTAAAAGTTATGTGTATTCTCTAAAGAGAAAGTGGTATTTTACAAGGCAAAATAATATCTCTAAAAGTATAGCCAAAATCCGTCTAAGAGTAACCACTGTTAAAAATGACTATCTTAGCTTTAGAAAAAAAAATTGAATTTAAATGATGTTAACAGTGCCAAATATTACTTTAGTATAAAATGAACAGCTGGTACCGAAATACCAGGTACTAGGTTTATGTATATCCTCGGGGACTCAAACGGTCCACCAGCAGTGGCAACGACCTAGTGGTTATAAATATTATAAACATTCTACCAAAGTTATATATATATATATATATATATATATATATATATATATATATATATATATATATATCATTATATATATATATATATATATATATATATATATTACAAATATCACTATAACATTATCATTCACTATGGACCTTGGATCAGAAATGATACTATCTACGTACATCAATCATATATAAAGCACAAAATCAGAAATAACTAGAAACTCACCAGGCCCCGACTGGGGTTTCGAACCCTCGACCTACGACACCAATCGCCTGGCCCTCATGCACGACTACCAGCCGGTTATTTTAAACTAATTTAATATTTCGCTCATATGCCTACAGTTGAATTCTAAACCTCTCAAAAGCTAAGCTATTCATATTACAGTGGGTACTATAAATATATATTTAAAACGTATCTTTATTGATTTATTTGATGTAAGAATTAATGCCGAATGTTTATGATATGAGTACAGTGTATGTTTTGATTACATGTCATCTCTCTTTGGAGGTACAGGTGTTAAATAACGCCCCATTTATAACGTAACAGTGAGCCAATTTCTATTGATATTATTTAATAAAATTTTCTGCCAACGGA
Organism: Atrina japonica; assembly: GCA_030159075.1. Taxonomy (NCBI): domain Eukaryota; kingdom Metazoa; phylum Mollusca; class Bivalvia; order Pterioida; family Pinnidae; genus Atrina; species Atrina japonica. The sequence goes on along the minus strand of BROG01000129.1, from coordinate 922,117 downwards.
ATAATAAATCGGAGGTATTTAAAAAGCATTATATACATATATTTTTTTTAATTCAAAACTTGTTTAAAAGTTACGATGACAACTTAAAGGTTGTGTTGGCATTTGGTTTTCTATGTTATTATTGCAAGATTCATTATACCTGAGATGGCCAACATTGAGAGTATGCGATCAAAAACATTCTTGGGACTGATAAGTGTAATTTATGACAGGTATAATTAAACACAGAACTTTCTTTTACATCATATAAACTTACACAATATCGTCATCCTCGTGTATTTTGTCTTTCAGTCTTATCCCACGTGTTTCCGGTAAATACAAAGAAGCCAGAGCCACCAGCAAAATAAGGATACCATAAGTTATAAGTGGTAAGGCTTTCCCCATTTTTCCACCAGCCTGTCAGACGTAGAAAATTACAATGTATTATTTGACTTAATTAAATCATGAATATATATTATATTGTCCTATCATAAAGGAGAGATTTCATCGATACTTAGTTGGTGTAAATATAAAATATCTCAGATACCAAAGTATAAATCTTTAGAATGTCAACGACACAAATACAAATTCGACAAAAATGGACAAACACGGACCTCTGGAAACCAAAAGATCAGGTATCATGGAGGAGTAAGCATTCCCTGTCGACCACTCACACCCGCCGTGAGTCCACAGTCAAGTCCAAATGAAATACGTGAGGAACGAATTGTCGTCTCAACAACAGCCAACGAAAAGGCAACTCAACATTTCACCCAGTGAAAGAGAACAATCGCAGAAAAGACCACCACACCGACCGCAAAACCCACGGAACGCTGAAACCAAACCTGACCCCCGACATCCCTGCGTCAACAATCTGCCAGTGAGCAGTCTACATCCGCATACGAAATGTCCATATGTTGAACACGCTCCGGCAAATCGCGATATATGCGAGTGACTCTGGGATATCATCACTTAAATGTGGAAAATTTACGATGGGAAAATCGAAATCGGTGCGTTTGTCGCATAGCTCAGTTGCCAATTTCCCGTCTGTGTCCATAGTAAGTAAAATGTCTAAGTACAAAGCGTGTGCGCCTGGCCTTGTTGTATTTCCAACACCTCACCGACACATGCACGAAAATTGTCGCCATCTACCGACAAAACGTCGTCAATATACCTAACTGTCAAATTAAAGGACACCGCTAGCTTTTTCTTTTCTTTTTTATTCAGCAGTTTCTGAATGAAGTCTGCTTCGTGTGAATAAAGGCACATGTGCGCCAATAAAGGGACATAATTGGTTCCCATAGCAATGCCGACAGTTTGTTGAAAGACCACGTCTCCGAACATTACAAACATATTGTCTATTAGAAATCCCAGCATGTTTTTTTCCATATCAACTTAAGTGAATTTATGTGTAGAATCACAGTGGTGCTTGACAAAGTAAGCATCATGATTACCAATCACTAAATATTTAAATTTTCGGGTACCACCTTTCGTGAAAAAACAGTTGTCTATGATTCTAAAAAGTATTTCTTTTAGTATTTTATGTGGAATAGTTGTGTAAGAGTATAGAAGTTGTATGTTTTGATACTGTAAATTGGAGAAAAAATATATGTTTTCAAAGTTTCTAAAAGTTGTTCAGAATTTTTAAGTATCCACATCTGATTTGCATCGCTTACCGAATAAGCAACTGTACAGTACAATATATCGTCATGAACTCCAATTTGTGTTTTGAAATGTTAAAATTCAATAAATGAATATATAAAGAAACATCACATTCACACGTTAAAGGATGTATGTATTTGTTGTAGTCTAACCCGATATTCATATTTACCACTTTGTACACATACGGTGAAACAGTACCACCTACTCTAGCACCAAAACCGCAGAGGCCCATTACTAATCCTCGAACAGCCGTGGGAAACAACTCGCCCGTGTATATATAGATTTCGGAAAATGCTGCCGATACACCAAGTCTTCCAATCATAGAGAGAGCGATGGTTATCCAATTATGTGCTGTCAAAAACAATTGTATATGGTTGAGAAAGATGCAAATCAATATTTTTGACAAACAACAATCAACAGTATTACATAAATACTACAGAAAAACGGCACCCTTGGAATCATAGTCATCAACAGTAAAATAGCGCATGAAAACAAACACGTAAGGCTCAATGGAATACGTAATAACTATATATAATCTCGTTTTCTGTCCATAACAATATGCAAAACAATATTATATACGTCATAATTATTATATTTTACCAACTTCTAGTTAAAGTCATATTAACACACACACACACACACACACACACACACACACACACATATATATATATATATATATATATATATATATATATATATATATATATATATATATATATATATATATATTACAAATATCACTATAACATTATCATTTACTATGGACCTTGGATCAGAAATGATACTATCTACGTACATCAATCATATATAAAGCACAAATACAGAAATAACTAGGTACCTACCAACTCAATAGGCCCCAACTTGGGTTCCGAACCTTCGACCTACGGCACCAATCGCCTGGCTCTCTTACACGACTACGAGCCGGTTATTATAAAATAATTTAATATTTCGCTCATATACCACCAGGTGAATTCTAAACCTCTCAAAAGCTAAGTTATTCATTTTACAGTGGGTACTCTCAGTCAGATTTTGGCAAAACATTTATTATTTGACTCGATTGACATTTAAGTTTAAACAATTTATATAAATGTATCTCTTGGCTATGATGTTGACGTTATGGCCGGGGTGCTTGCTGTGGGAGGAAGCCGGAGTACCCGGAGAAAACCCACGTGTCCGACGTGGCGACCGTCATATCATCTCAAATACTAAACTGTCCAATCCGAGGATCGAACCTGGGACGCACTGGTGAGAAGAGAGTGCGCTAACCAAACATTGCCCCCTTGGCCTTGTATGATACCACTCTTTCTTTCGGAAATACATCTATATCAAATTCGAGCCCAACTGTTGAAGTTTTATTGACAGAAACGATCGTCATCAGCATTTCGTAAATGATGACTTTGGTATTGTTAATAATATATATATATATATATATATATATATATATATATATATATATATATATATATATATATATATATGTATATATATATATATATATGTATGTATGTATGTATGTATGTATGTATGTATGTATGTATGTATGTATGTATGTATGTATGTATGTATATATATGTATATGTATGTATAACGTACAGATAATCACTAAATCATTAAAATGCAAACTACATTATCAGCTATACAGAAATACAGCATAAATGAATCTATTCATATTTGTTAAAGCCATATTGTCGCTTAGCATATCTACATTTTGGTTTTAATTGCTGTAAAATCGGATGTATATTTGAAAAAAAAATATCTATCTAAAGTATTTTGTGATACTTATCAATGTTGTACTGTATTTTGAGGTTTAAACATGCAGAATCATTTACCAAACTTGACCTTTGCACCAAATTTGACCCGTTCATCGTACTAGAAAGGTTTCAATGGACCATTTGCGATGGGTGTGGCATGCCAGTAGAGGACCCTGACTCCTCTGGACGCTTAGGCCCGAGGTCACCAAATTTACTCAGTACTCAAGCTCAAATAACTTTTCACGATTATAAGGGAAAAACAAGCAAAATTTATTCTGTAACTGCACATGTTTGTATATCGATGGCATACAATTGTAAATAATGGTGGAAGTTATTGCTCATTTGAAAAAGAACTTCAGATATATCAAAAATTGTTTGAGTTCGTATTCAAAATTTGAGTACCGTACTCAACGTGTTTATTCATTTATTACAGGAATATCATAAGTGTGACACAGAAATGTACATGTGAATGATGTAAAATTATAACATATTCACTTTTCACTCAAATTTGAAGTTTTATGAACATTTCTATAGTCAAAATAATAAAAATAAAAGTTGAGCGCTTGGGTATTGAGTTAATTTGGTGACTTTGGGCCCTGGTCCTACCACGTTTGGGATTCGCAATTGTTCTGTATGTTGAGACCATTGCACATCTAAGTCGTCGTGTTCTAATGGACGTGAGCTTCGATTATTAATTGGTACTTCTTCATTTTTACTTAATATTTGTGCATGGTAACAACAATTTGATTTGATCCGAAGTTATCTCCAGTTTGAAGTCAATTGAAAACTGTGTGTGCATGTTCAACCCGGTAACAAAAACAAAGATGTCGGAGAGTAACATATTCAAACAGTGAAAGAAAGCGATCGCTAACTTTCTAACTGGAACAAAAACAGGATATATATGGTTAATTTGTTTGCTCGCTGAAATGGTATCTATCTGTAATTTTACAGTACCCCCGTACCTCAGCACTAATACACTCATGATGATATAACTTTCGGCGTCTGAGAAATCTGGGTCTGTGCATAACAAATTATATATAAGTGACAGAATCACACCATAAAATGCTAATTATACATGACCTTTTGGCATGGAAACATCAATTCATTCTTTTTACATCAATGCCTGTCATTTTGCAATGCCGAATATATATGACTTTGAACGACAGTATGCCTTTAAAAATAAAATGCTATCAGGAACTCACATGCTCCACCGTATATAACAGGAAAAGCCGATGCAATGCAGAATATGCCTGTACTAAACATGGCCGCTGCATGCATTTTCCTCCTACCAGTAATGTCAAGATAAATACACACAGAAAATCCGATAATCTCTACAGTGACAGATATAGAGAAGTTGACAAAAATATTTCCTCCAAGTTGTCCTATGTTGATCAAAAGTGCATAATAGATGAATGATATCGTAAACCTGAAAATGAATTTTAAAAGATGTTTACTATTTAACACATTTGCATTCCTTCTTTAAAATTGCAATGAAAAGATAGAAAGGAAAGGAACTATAGACAAGTTTGACAGTCAGACTGTCTGATGAGCTTATATATATATAAATGCCTTAATCAACAAATAAGATTATTAGATTTTGTTGGGTGATTCATGTGTAATTGAAGCACATTTGACGGAACCCCAATATCATAAAGTAATATCGGCTGACTCCTCATTATCTGATATGCTCCCTCGTGCATTTGTTACAGTCCTGTTTACCGAAATCATCAGTGCACTTATACTTCTTTTGGGGATATTATTACAAACCGATAACAAGGCAGCTCTCAGCTAGTCGAGAGAAATGTTTCAAAGGCTTCTTATCCATTTTGCCCAGTTGGTCCCATAAATGTTCCAATGGAGACTTTACGAAAATCAGGATTAATTGTATGGTTTGCGATAAAGTAATTACCCCGCTGATATATTCGTCTACATACATACATACATACATACATACATACATACATACATACATACATACATACATACATACATACACACACATACACATACATACATACATACACACATACAACCATTCATCCATCCATCCATCCATACATACATAGCAGAACATAATTCATTTATCTATTTATTACTAAATATTTTTACCAGTTTGCCACCATAATTACTAATCTCAAGACTAGTTCCCTGGATCGTAGAAGAGTTTTGATGATTTTCAATATGCCTTCGTCGGATTGCGATATCTTAAATGAGGATATTGGCTCAGTCAAAATTGCACCATTCATTTTGGCAACTCGTTGTATTATCTTCAGTGCTTCACTCTGTCTTCCTCTCGATATCAACCATCTCGATGATTCGGGGATAACGTTCGGCCTACAACATTTCAAGTTAAAGCCACATTGCAGGGATTAATGTTCATCAATAAAGTTTTCGGTACTCTCTTAATGCGTATTTGTATGAACTTTCGTCATAATTTAGAAATACTATTCCGACTAATTAGTTAACTAATCGTGGAAAACACCGAATAAATTGAGCTATTTATCAACGGTAAGGTGTTTTTGGTCACGTGGTGCATTTACTGAGCGTGTTCGTTCCACTGCCAAGGACAATCCAGACAAGTGTAATACCAATCAAATGCTCTGGAACACTGTCCTGTGTAAGAAATTTAGCCATGAACCTACGTGAATTATGTAAATTATATCGACATCTTTGAAATAACTACTTCCTGTCCTGGTTCATTCGATTGTAACATGTTCTGAGACTGTGCCAGAACAGTACTCTCTCGGTGAATCGAGTACACCCTTTATATCACTCGTTCACCAGGGTAAATGTAAGAATTCCTACGGAATCTACTAATAACTCCATTAATTTATCGAACTTTTCGAATTTTTTTTTCATTTTCGTCGGTTAGGAGTGGTTTTCGTAATCGAAATCGAATCCATTAGAGTATGAAAAATTAAGTATGCAAAATGTCTCAACATGAAGAATAATTGTGAATCCAAAACAGGATGCAACCAGGTGACCGGAAGGGTCAGCCTGTTAGCATATGACACTCGTCGCAAATGTCCCGTGGAAACCTATAGAGCTCGGTAATAAGGCCAAGCGCGGTTGAAAAGCCAATCCCAGGGAAAATATCAAGCTTGGCGAAAAGGCCAATCTCGGTGAAGTTGAAATAAAATTGATAGAAATAAACAGTATTTCCTTTCTAAAATATCATAAACGATTTATTTTGATATAAACAGTTTACTGACGAAATTATGAAATTTTGATTAATCTTTCTAGCATTTTTATGAAAAAGCTCTACAAGGCAACCTTTATAAATTTCTTAAATTAAAATATCAAAGCTTTTACGAACCACCAAAATATCAATGTCGGTACTAATGGTACAACTCCAGCAAATTGAAGCCATCTCCAGTCCCGGACGAAGTATGCCATGAGAAGTAGCACATATTCACCGATACAATAAACACTCAACATTAATGCACCAATTACCAGTCTTTTTGATGGACTGACTAGCTCCATTCCTGGAACAAATTCGGCATCAGTTATATTAAGTTAAGGTTTTATTTTCGTACTATTCCACAATGTGCAGACAATAGATAACGATAGTCTATCCCGGTCATGTATTTCGGAGAGTCGTATCCCTCAATTAGATGTACTTGTACATTTTTATAATGTTCATTGAAATATATTCAAGATATGACAGAGTGGGACCTTATACTTAATCAAACGATATATAAAGCTTGTTTTACAATATTAAACTAGAAATGTATAGTAGACCACATTATGAGGCGTTTGTCCTTTTAATGGAAATTTTAAAAATGGTTAAATCTGTTATTGGGAATATAAACAAATGCAACGCTAAAAATTCAAGGAGATTGTTTTCAGTATGAAAAGATGCATAGAAATTATCACATAGTATAATTGTCAATTTTGTATGAATTGGCGACATGATAAAATTTTGATTACACTTTCACTAGAAAGTAGTTAAAAATTATATATGTGGCTGTTCAATTAATAAGAAATGCCATGAGACACATGTTATGAATATAAATATCACACACGCGCGCGCGCGCAAATACACACAGTCACACAAACACACATACGCGTGCAAACATACACACAAGCACTCGCAAACACACACACGAAAACACACAAAAACACGCACATACATACGCACACAAACATTCACACGTGTATACACACATACACTTGCATTAGTGATAATACAGTTATGTATGTCATTAAGCATAACATTATATCTAGAATACAAAAATATCAAAATCAGCTCAACTTACCTATAATGAAGGAACCCTGATAAAAGGCAATTATGGCAAGTCCACAGACAAAGCGACAGACCAGAAATACTAAAACATTCGGGGAAAATGGCATCACAAGGTTGGAAATCACTCTTAAGGTAGCAGAAATACATACAACAAGTCGACGACCAATTCTACAGAAAATAAGTAAATGAATAAATAAATAAATTAATTAATTAATAAATGATGATGATAATGATGATGATGATTGATGATGATGATATTATTATTATATTCTGTATCGGAAAAGTTTGAATTCGTTTTAGTTTTAGCAAACATAACTTAAATTTCCATCATAGATTTGTTTTGAAAACAATGAATCTGTGTTATCAGTGATAAATCTAGCAAAATATACAAGTAAAACGTTATTGACGACATAGGAATCATACATATCACCGAGTGGGATAATCGTTGAAGCAGCAGCAATGTAACCAACAAAGTAAACTAAGACACCATGTGAAACCCATATCTTGTCTTCACATACCAAGTCAAACTGCAAAACAAAATGTATACCTATATAAGGTCATTACATACTTTATCTATGTACTTCCTGCCAAATAAATGTAACTAGTGCATATAATTCTGAATAATTTAAATCGGGTACCGGTAAAACTTAAGTTTCTTTTTTATTTCCCGACAAGCAATAATTTCATTTAAATGCATATCAAAAGCGATTCCACATAATGTATGTTTTTGCATCCTTTTTTACAAAGTGATACAGGCTTCATACAGAAGTGCTTCTTTAATATGTAAACTATACTGTATCTTGCAATAATGATGTAGTTTCATAAACTGTCATATGCTTTATATATGATATATGCTCCACAAAACCAACAGCACATTATTTTGATATACCTCTCAGAGATTTTGATAAATTGAAAATTTAGAATTTCGATAACATTGTTATTGACGATCAATAAATCATACATAAATTATAATTTACCTGACTGGCAACCGTCAAGGTAAACACAGATTTATCGTACACCCATTCCTGACATGTCTGTTCTGTCCCATTGATCAATATGACACATTTTTTATATTCACCATCAGAATCTACAGGTATAGTCTTGTTAAAAAGTTCTCGATGGTATTCGTTTTGAATCTCGTACGTGTCATTTAAAAGATCAGGTATCTTGCATCTGAAAATGATTTACATTACAAGTTAATTTTTCCAAAAGCAAAGTAAACTCCGTCTCTACAGACCACAGACATATAATATCAATGAAATTCATATTTGGTAATAAAACAAACCTTATGCCTAACAAAATCTTGAAAATGTGAAAATATTCATTTTCATAATTGCAAATTCAAAATTAAAAGACGTTACCAAAATAATAATATCATCCCCAAATATGCACATATAGATTTATGATATTTTAGCACAAAATTTATGCAAAGTCCTACAATGTTCGCGTGTACCGTGATTTTGTTTTGTGTTTAATATTTTGGAAGTTTCACTAGTTTACGCTTTCATGCTTCAGATTGCACTTGCAAACATTCTATTTGCATCACACACCCAATCATTTACATCTTGCATCACTTGTTAAATTATCAAACGATATTTATGTAGAGAAGGTTTCTGTAATTAAAGTTTTATTTTCCAATGCCCATGGATTCTCAAAGAAAATAGATCTGTTTTAATTTGGACTACATCGTTAAAAATACCAGGAGTAGAGTTTTGGGAGTTTACATCGGAATTCTTATGATCTGCCCTCTGAGGTTGCATCACGATATTTGACCTCATGACTAAGACAATGTCATTTGATCTACATAGTAGTTAATAGTTACATCTTTGAAATGTAAAGAGTAGAGTATTGATACATGTTTTTGTATCGTACAGTAGTTATGATTATCCCTTTCAGATAACCATAACATTTGATATTGTGACCATGATATTGGCATTTGACTAACTCTTTAAAATATTAAACTTGGCTTTTCAAACTTTTTGAAATAAAAGTAGAACTTTTATATTTGATCTATGTCCTGGACATTCTATTGATTTATACTTTGTTATCTGATTTTTTTTTTTTTTTACATATATACGATTGTTGTGAAATGCCTGTCAGACGGTACCTCGACCTTTGATATCGTGACATCCACTGATTTATAAAAAAAAATGTTTGCAATAATTTTGAAATATAGAGAGTATAGGTTTGATATTGTACATGTACATTCCGTCTCCGTCTGTTTAGCCCTTTCAGATGGTCTCATTACCTTTGACTTCCTGATATAAGTAATGCCGTGTAATATACTTTTATAAAATTTGACGATAAATTTCGAAATATATGAGTAGATCTGTCATAATTACATGTGCAATCATCCTTATCTACATTTTACAATGGTACCATGATTGCATGACCGAAAGAATAAAATTCTACCTACATCTAAAACTCAGCAATAATTGCTTAATGAGTTGAGTATTCCAGATGCTATCTCTGACGAGCTGTCTTGTCCTCTGATATCTCTTGTTTCGTTAACTGGTCGAGCCAGCCATGAGTAAAGAATTGACATTTCATCATCTAGATGAGTCAGGCATAGATATAGAATTGACATTTTATCATCTAGTTGAGTCAGGCATGGATAAAGAATTTATTTCATTATCTTGTCGAGTCAGGCATAGGTAAAGAATTGACATGTTATCATCTAGTCCAGTCAGGCATAGGGAAAGAATTGACCTTTTATCATCTAGGTAAATCAGGCATAGGTAAAAAATTGACATTGTATCATCTAGCTGAGTCAAGTATGGATAAAGAATTGTCATTTCAATTTATCCAGTAAAGATTTTGCATGAATAGTGCCATTGCATTTAGACAAATCAATTTCACCTTGTCGAATCAGGTTTCGAAATTACACAGATTGCTATTAAGTATATTTTTCCAAGTTAGGAATGGAAAAAGAATTATCGTTTCAACTTGTCGAATCCAGTATAACCGATTACATACATTTCAATTCAATTTCATTTTGTCGAGCAGGGTATCGAAATAAATTGTCATTTAGTTAAACAATAACGTCAATTAATGTACTGACTTAAACTTTCATAATACCAAGCATGTGTCTGACCTTTGAACATTTTGTATTAAATTGGTGAAGTTCTGAATAATGTCCACAAGTTTGCCAAGCACTGCTAAATAACATCACTTAATTTTTAGCACTTTATAAAAATTGTGACAAGTTCGTCAATGAATTTGAAAAAATATCCTCCGTTTCAAAGTCAAAACCTAGTTTGTCATAACTGTGGACATTACTTTGGACAAAAATATCGTGAGTCTATGTATGGCATTCTGGGAATATAACTACTAACAACAGTATTTAATAAAGATAAATATATTTAAATGACATATATTATCAAGTCAGCGGGTATAACTTTCAAGAGTTTGTTCTTCCTCCTGCCCCTGCCAAATTTTTACCACTGACGTTATGAGTTTTCGTCAGTCGACCCACGTTATAATGCTATTCTCTAATTAGAATGGTAATCACAAATGAGAAGTGCATTGGAATAAGGTTAATCTATAATTGTTTTACGAAACTTGGCAAGTTATTATCGGCAATACTTAAGACAGAAATTAAGTTTCACCTCGAGACGTTCAATTGTGTGATGTTGTGTATACGATTAACAGAGAGGTTACAACAGTACAATGTTCTCTCCAACTAGATAGTAAATACCTACACCCTGCTAAAACCTACAATTAATTACAGTTCCTCGTTAAGCAGGTGAAGTACATTTTCTGTACATTTTCCTGAATATGTTTCATGGCATGGAATTGTTGCAAACGAAACAGGTAAGATACACATCTGTATAGTCCGTTTGCGCTTCATTGAAAGTGGGGTTTTATTAGTATTTTTGTAAAACAAAAACACATAATGTATATATTTTAAATGAGCATCATTGTTATTTAAAAGGTTTTACATAACTAAAAATGAATTTTTATTGCATCAAACAATTCAAGAGGAAAGTCTCCCATTACTAATAATATAAGATTCCTTTCAAATTTCAAGAAAATTTACGTGCATAGAACAGCCATAATACTGTAAATATAAACAGTTTTAAAACCATATGGATTCCTAAAAATAGTGCCTGCAACATATAGGCAATATCCCTTATGTATGAAAATATATAGATCCCTTGATTCAATATCATTTTGCCATAATATTCAAAGGATGCATTTAAATTCATATATAAAAAAGCTCAGATACCAAAGTATAAATCAATAGAATGTCCATGACTTAGATACAAATCCAGTAAATATGGACAAACACGAACCCCTGGAAACCAAAACGTGGGATCAGGTGTCACGGAGGAATAAGCATCACATGTCGACCGGTCACACCCGCCGTAAGTTCACAGTCAAGTCCAATGAAAAACGTGAGGAGTGAATCCTCTTCACAATTGGTACAGACGTCTCAACAACCGCCAACGAAAAGGCAACTCAACATTTCACTTAGTGAAGCAGAGTAATCGCAAACAAGACTATTATACCGACCATCAAATTTGCGGAACGTTGACATTAAATGCGATTTTCGATATCCCTGTGTCAATAATTTGTCAGTGAGTAGTTGACCTCTGTATATGAAATCTCCATATGTTGTACGCGCCACGGATTATTTGTGAAATATGAACTCCCTATACGGGTGACTGAGGGATATTACTACTTAAATGTGGAAAATTTACGATGGGAAAGCCGAAATGGCCGCGTTTGTCTTATAGCTTAGTTGCCAATTTCTCGTCTGTTTCTATATTCTATATTAAGTAAAATGTTTAAGTATGAAACGTGTGTGCTTGATTCTGTTGTATCTGAAATTTCTAGTTCGCTGAGAAATATCGCATTGACATATGTATGAAAATTGTCATTATTAATTTACAAAACGTCGTCGATATATCTAAATGTCAAATTAAAGGACACCGCTAACTTTTTCTTCTTTTGATTCAGCAATTTCTGAATGAAGTCTGCTTCGTATGAATAAAGGAACAGGTCGGCCGATCAAGGGTCACAATTGGTTCCCATAGGAATGCCGAGAGTTTGCTGAAAGACCACGTCTCCAAACATTACAAATATATTGTATATTATAAATTCCAGCATTGTTTTTTTATATCAACTTCTGTGTATTTATGTGTAGAATCAGAGTGGTTTTTGACAAAATAAGTATGCTGATAGCCAATCACGAGATATTTAAATTTTCGGGTACCACCTTTAGTGAAAAAAACCAATTGTCTATGATGCTAAAAAGTTTTTCTTTTAATTTTTCATATGGAATAGTTGTGTAAAGAGTAGAGAAGTCATATATTTTGATACTGTGAATTCGATAAAAATTGTGTGCCTTCAAATTTTCTAAAAGCTGTTTAGAATTGTTTAGTTTCCACATCTGTTTTACACCTCTTCTGGAATTGCTAAAGTTTCTCTTTAACGGCTGTCAATATCTTGGTAAGGAGTAAAGATAAAGGTTTGGCAGAATATTTGCTGGATACTGCTATGTATCTTTGCTTATATGGGGTTTTATGAAGTTTAGGTATCCAATATAAATTTGGTAGCTCAAAATTGTAGGTATATCAAATGAGCGTAATACGGAGACGTGATTTTGAAGGATTTCGTGCTTTGAAAGTGAGTTACGTGTGTATGTAGAGTTACCAGATTTCGTATTTAACCCAATTTCTTCTAATTAACAATTATAATAATGTGCCTTACAAATAAAAACTATATTATTTGAGGCTTTGTCTGCTGGTACCAGTACATATTGGTCATGTAATCTATCCAGTTCAGTTACTACTTCTGGATCACTAAATAGAGAGGGATAATGCGTTTTGATAGCCCCTTTAAATTTTCGAATACGAGATTTTATCAACCATCTTGTCGCTTTCAGCCATCAGACAAAGTTTATGGTTCTACATCTTCATGTTTGGCCCATCGTCTTGCATAATCTTATATGTTTGGGAAATTCTATTATTTCAATATTGATTTTTATATCATTGCAAAGAGGATAATACAGGGACCAAGTTCATAAAAAATAGAATTTAAGTTCATATTTTTGTGATATTGGAGAAAAACATTTTTACAACAAGAATAATATATTAAGGAATTCTAGTGAGTGCTATTCAGTAAAATAAAGCCTACAGCTGGATTTACTACACCTGGGTAATTTACTGTAATACATTAACTCTATACCAAAATGAGCCAATCATCAGCTAGTGGGAAAAGCATAGTACAGACCAGATTACAGTTGAATAGAGATTCTACAAAAGAAAGAAAAAATCTAAATCTCCGCCAGAACTAATCAACAACTTTGGAGATAGTTTTGTTTTGGATACTGAAACCATTCAGAAAGGCACTGAAAACTTTAAAACAGGGCTGAAAGAAACTGTGAAAAAGAAAGACCTGTATGACCCTGAAGTAAACTATGAAAAAGAAAGACCTGTATGATGCCCTGAGGTAAACTGTGAAAAAGAAAGACCTATATGATGCCCTGAAGTAAACTGTGAAAAAGAAAGACCTATATGATGCCCTGAGGCAAACTGTTAAAATGAAAGACCTATATGATGCCCTGAAGTAAACTGTGAAAAAGAAAGACCTATATGATGCCCTGAGGTAAACTGTTAAAAAGAAAGACCTATATGATGCCCAGAAGTAAACTGTGAAAAAGAAAGACCTATATGATGCCCTGAGGTAAACTGTGAAAAAGAAAAAACCTATATGATGCCCTGAGGTAAAACTGTGAAAAAAGAAAGACCTATATGATGCCCTGAAGTAAACTGTGAAAAAGAAAGACCTATATGATGCCCTGAAGTAAACTGTGAAAAAGAAAGACCTATATGATGCCCTGAAGTAAACTGTTAAAAAGAAAGACCTATATGATGCCCTGAGGCAAACTGTGAAAAAGAAAGACCTATATGATGCCCTGAAGCAAACTGTTAAAAAGAAAGACCTATATGATGCCCTGAAGTAAACTGTGAAAAAGAAAGACCTATATGATGCCCTGAAGTAAACTGTGAAAAAGAAAGACCTATATGATGCCCTGAGGTAAACTGTGAAAAAGAAAGACCTATATGATGCCTTAGGTAAACTGTGAAAGAGAAAGACCTATATGATGCCCTGAAGTAAACTGTTAAAAAGAAAGACCTATATGATGCCCTGAAGTAAACTGTGAAAAAAAAGACCTATATGATGCCCTTAGGTAAACTGTGAAAAAGAAAGACCTATATGATGCCCTGAAGTAAACTGTTAGAAAAAAGACCTGTATGGTGCGCTGAAGTAAACTGTGAAAAAGAAAGACCTATATGATGCCCTGAAGGCAAACTGTTAAAAAAGAAAGACCTATATGATGCCCTGAGGCAAACTGTGAAAAAGAAAGACCTATATGATGCCCTGAAGTAAACTGTTAAAAAGAAAGACCTATATGATGCGCTGAAGTAAATTGTGAAAAAGAAAGAAAAATATGATGCCCTGAAGTAAACTGTGAAAAAGAAAAACCTTTACAATGCCCTGAAGTAAACTGTGAAAAAGAAAGACCTATATGATGCTCTGAGGTAAAATATTAAAAAGAAAGACCTATATGATGCCCAGAAGTAAAATATTAAAAAGAAAGACCTATATGATGCCCAGAAGTAAACTGTGAAAAAAAACTTATATGATGCCCTGAAGTAAACTGTAACATTTTTTAATCATGAAAACTACAAAAAAATTAAATTGACTTCATGTGAACTCTGGTTTAGTTACAAGTTAGAGAAGCATAGTAACATGTACAATGTAAATACGTTGATTATTGAGTATTTATGATTCCATTAAGATCAACACATGATCCATACCTGTACAATCGAAGTAATGATGCCTTAGGGTAAATCATAAGAGAAATATGATTATGTTACTAGGTTTAGTTGCCCTGTAAGTTTGAGAATACCTATATGATGCTTGGTAAACTGTTTACATGTAAACCTATATGTATACCCTGGGGCAAAACTGTAATGCTAATATGTTGATAATTTGAAAGACTGTTTGCCCTAGGCAAATGAAAAAGAAAGACCTATAAGACCAAAAAACTGTGTTCCTACATTTTTCATGCAGAGACAGTTTATACAGCCACGTAAACTGCAAAAAGAAATTATGACTTTTTTATGTCTTCAAAAAAAAAATCTTGTTTCTATTTTTGAGCAATATATAATTAACAATTAAAGACCTATGGGTGCCCAGTACAAGTGTGTGAAAGAGTGTTTAGGTTATCCCCCCTTAAACTGTCAATTTTTTAATGCTTCGATTTTTAGATCCTTCATGTGAACCTGGTTTAGTTACAAGTTAGAGAAGCCTCTTTACATGTACTGTTTAGCAATGTTGATTCTATATGAAATGCATAGTTATGTACATCCAATAATGTCTTTAAACTGTTTATGTTACTAGGAGATTAAGCTTGAATTATGAGAAATAGAAAAGCTGATATGTTGATAATTTGACTGTTTTATTTGATATAATACCAACATTGTTCTTATATTTATGCAGAGTTTATACAGCAACGACAAACACTTTTTTACAAAAATGATACAGAAAATTATGCCATTCAAGTGTGAAATGGTTTAGTTTATGAATTTGTCATGCTTCGATTTTCAGTTCCTATTCCTCTTTATACTTTCAATGTTGATTCTATGAAATGTATAGTTATTGTAATGTCTTTAATTCTATTAAGGAATTATGAGAAAAGAAAAGATTGAGAAATCTAAATTGTATGTTCAAGGACACACTTTACAAGAACAGAAGAAGGTTTATGAGTGGTTTTTAGTTCCTATTGGTAAATAGTTATTAGATAATTTTGAGTTAAATGTTGGTTGATAATTAATGGTAACCTAATAACACTTTGGTTGATTATTATGTGTATACGGTCCTAATTCTGATAGTCCTGATTTTATGAAAATGTACAAGAAATTATTGAAGATTTTGAAAATGAGTATTTTATAATTTGTGGAGATTTAAATTTGTGTGTGAATCCAAATTTAAATAGTTACTATTACCTTCATATAAATAATCCAAAAGCAAGGGAGAAAGTTTTAGAAATAATAGAGGCAAAAGGTTGTATAGATACATTTCGAGAATTACATAACAGCATTAAAAGGTACATATGGAGAAAAAATCCACTGAAACAAGCCAGGCTTGATTATTTCTTAATATCAGAAAATTTATCTATGAGTTTACAAAAATCAAACATTGAACCAAGTCTTGGTTCGGATCATTCTATAATTTTAATTAATTTATCCTTCAAAAACTTTAAACTTCGTAAAGGATTTTGGTAATCTAATAGTTCCCTTTTGTATAATAAAGAATATCTTGATAAAGTAAAAAACAAAATTTTAGAGACTAAAAAGCAATATTGTATCCCTGTCTATAATTACTCAAATATTGAACAAAAAGATAATGAACACATTCAATTTCAAATAAGGGATCAATTATTTTTAGAAACACTTTTAATGGAATTGAGAGAATTATCAATATCTTATTCTAGTCATAAATCAAGAAATAGTAAAAGGAATTAAATCTTCTTAAAGAAATTGAATATTTAGAGAATAGTTTGAATCATATAAATGTACCTATTTTAGAAAATAAAAAAACAAAAATTTGAAAATTTCAGAAAAGAAAAATTGAAAGGAAATATATTTCGTTCAATAGTTAACTGGTTTTCAGAAAGTGAAAAACCAACAAAATATTTCTGTGAATTAGAATCAAGAACTAAAAAATATCAAGGTACAAAAATTATCAGAAAACAGTCAAAAAAACTAGAAGGATTAATAAAATATAATGAGGTTACTGAAATTTTGAAAAACATGAAAAATGATAAAAGTCCTGGTTCAGATGGCTTTACCTGTGAATTTTTTAAAATGTTTTGCCATCAAGTTGGATTGTTTGTGGTTAGGTCTCTGAACAATGGATATATAAATGAAGAATTATCTTCAACACAAAAAGAGGGAATTATTATTTGTTTACCAAAAGAAGGAAAATCAAAACAATTTTTAAAAAACTGGAGGTCAATTTTACTTCTAAACACTGTTTACAAAATAGGTTCAGGGGTTATTACAAGAAGAATTAAATCTGTGATAGATAAAATAAAAATAAAGATCAAACAGGATTCATTGCTGGCAGATATATTGGTAGGAACACTAGACTAATTTATGACATAATGAGCTATACAGAAAATTATAATATCCCAGCTTTATTACTATTTATAGACTTTGAAAAAGCATTTGATTCTGTATCTTGGAAATTCATGCAAAACGTGTTAAAATACTTTAATTTTGGAAAAACAATTAGGAAATGGATTGACGTTTTGTATCAAAATATTAAATCATCTGTTAATCAGGGGGGAAATCTTTCAAAATTCTTCTCAGTAAATAGAGGCTGTATGCAGGGGGATCCACTCTCACCTTATGTCTTCATTCTTTGTGGTGAGATCTTTGAAATAAAAATACGTAATAAGAAGAACATAAAGGGAATCAGAATGGAGAAAAATGACTATAAAATCACCCAATATGCAGATAACACTTCTATTATACTAAATGGCTCTGAGGACTCCAAGAAACTTTAAAGGATCTTAATAACTTTAAAGGATTGTCAGGCTTGCAAGCAATAATTGATAAAACCCAGGTAATATGGATAGGAAGCAAAAAACTATGTAAAGATATCATTTGTCCAGAATGGAATCTTCAATGGAAAATCGAGCAATTTTCCCTTCTTGGAGTAAACTTTGTTATAGATATTAATAAAATGACGGATTACTAATTTTGAGAAAAAATATTTGAAAATACAGCAGATTTTGAAAAACTGGAAAAAACGTAAACTAACTCCGATTGGGAAAATAACAGTAATAAAAATCTGCAGTTTAACCATCTATTTATTTCACTTCCAAATCCCTCAGAAAAAATTATAAAATTTCTAAATAAAATCCAATATGAATTCCTATGGAATGGCCCAAATGGAAATATTAAAAGGGAGATAATTTCAAAACCTATAATGAGGGTGGTTTAAAAATGATTAACATTATGGTTTATATAAATGCTTTTAAAACAACTTGGTTAAGGCGAATTATAAAACAAGAGGGAAAATGGTTATGTTTACTGCAAACGAAATTGAATACGAATTTACTTCTGAAAATGTGGTGATGAATATATTAACAAATGCATTGATAATCAGGAAAACAAGTTTTGGAAAGATGTATTTCATGCATGCTATATACCCTGGCTAAAAAATGTCAAGAAAATGTTGATGATGAATTTTATGTCATGAAACGCCCATTGCGGTTAACTAGCAAAATAAAACTAAATAGAAAAACTGTTTTCTTTAAGGAATGGTTTTAAAAAAGCATTGTTTACATAAATGATATTATAAAAGAAAATGATACTTTCTATTCCTTTCATGAATTTAATGAAAAGTTTGAAATTCAAACAATTTTTGTACAGTACAGTGGTTTAAGTTCAGCTTTGAGATCAGGGTTAAAAAGTTATTTTTATTAAAATATTAAAAAGTGACAGGGCCATGGCAACCACCACAGTTTAAAATATATTTTCAGTTTAAAAAAGGATCAAAAGCAATGTACCAAATTTTTACAAGAAATAAAAATATACCTATTGCACAAGCAAAATGGAACAATATTTTTGGAATATTACAAGAAATTGAATGGAATAATATATATAAAAATATTTTTTCAAATATCAAAAATACAAAATTTCAGTGGTTTCAATATAGGATAAATCAAAATATATTAACAACTAATAATTTTTTATTTAAAGCGAAAATATCTGAGAGCTCGTTGTGTACTTTTGGTCAAAAAGAAGAAGAAACAATTATACATTTACTATGGGAGTGTGAAAAAATTCAAGAATTTTGGGAAGAAATCAAAATTTGGTTGAGAAGATATAACATAACTCTGCAGTATAATAAAAAATCTTTTGTTTTTGGTCTATGTCAATCAAAGAATGAAGTTTAAGATAAAATATTACTTGCTATAAAATGTTATACGTATAAAACTAAATGTTTAAAAACCATTGTCAATAAATGCTCTACAAAATATAATAAATGACACATATAATATTGAGAAATATATAGCGGCTAAAAGAAATATTTTAGATGAATTTAATATTAAATGGTATAACTGGCAAATCTTAATCCAATATAAAAAATTTCAGATACCAAAGTATAACTCAATAGAATGTCTAGGACATAGACACAAATCCGGTAAAAATGGACAAACACGGACCTCTGGAAAAGGTAAAATATTTCAATATTACTTATTTTAATTTACAACATAAATATGTGCATGTATAATGTAGATAACTGTGTGTGTGTGTGTGTGTGTGTGTGTGTGTGTGTGTGTGTGTGTGTGTGTGTGTGTATGTGTATGTGTGTGTGTGTGTGTGTGCTTGTGTGTATGTTTTATATATAAAATGAGTACATTTATATATATATATATAAGTGCCCTCTCTCTCTCTTTCTCTCTCTCTCTCTCTCTCTCTCTCTCTCTCTCTCTCTCTCTCTCTCTCTCTCACAAGGAGATAATGACTGAACAAGTATGACTGTGGGTGAATGTCAGTATACTTGTAAATGTAGAAGTGTTTTGTATTTAATGTAAACAGATTCAAATAAAATCATCGAAAAAATGTGTTATACATTATATATTAACAATCTTTACTGAAAGTAATGATATGAGTTGATAGTAATCGTTAGGACTTAATGAGGTATAATACACTCAGTATACTAAAAATATATACATGTGTTCGCATGTTTGAAATATATTGCAAGTTGATTTCAGTATAGGGTACCACTGTCATATTGTGAATCTTGATTTTACTGTCACAATATGACGCTAGCCTTTTTACTGTTATTTCCAGAGTTTCCAAATTAGCAAAACCCTGCGAGAATCACCCAATTTTATCTTAAATAAGAACAATAATGACAATGAAAATATCATATTTTTTACACATTTATTACTTTTTATATCACACGTGAGTAGTCTATAGGTCGATGTTTTACAACGATTGTAAATTACTGTTTATTTTGGTAAAGTTAGGTTTTACAAAATAATAACTTAAAATCGGGACAAACATTTGGACTAACGTAAATACTGGTGGCTGATTTATTACGCAGCGAACTTTATAGATCAGCGAAATGACTGAAGTTTAATAGCATATATTTCCTGAGACATATATTATTCGGAGAATTGTTACTTTATTTTCGTAAATTGAAAAAGCAAAATATACGAATAAAAGTGGTTTCGAAATTTCAATTTTGAAGTTGAGATTATGTTGCTGAAATGCAAATACATGCGTAACACTCAATTATTATTGAGTGTTTTACTGATTTTTCGCACAACGATACTTCTCTTTGGAGGACATTGAATTTTATAAGAATAATTTAATTATGATACAATCCCTTGCCAATCATATAAGCCATCTTATCTGCATACGACCTACTTATGAAAAAGTCAGAAAGAATTATTGGTGCTATTTTCCTAATTATGCATTTACCCACACAAACTTTTCCTTTTACTTTTGTATTGCAGTTAAAGTTTTGTTAGCTAAGTAATTATTTGCATATTTACAATTCAGTTATGTATGGATAAATTTCAAACATTGCTGTAAAATGAGGATTAAGTGAAACGTTTGAAATTTAACAAAACTCCACTTTTAATGGAGAGAAAACGGACTATGATACTGTTAAAATAAAACAATTAAAGTCTCACCGATGTAGTTGATCTCCAAGAATGAAAATTGATATTGGTGCCCCAAAAGCTGAAAATACGACCGGCGCAATTATTATGGTTAATAAGCGTTTTTGATATTTGCCTAAACCACCAAGCTGTTTGATGACATCGTCGTATTCCATGTTTTTTCCTGTTGTATGTCTACGTTTAAATCACAGAACTTTACGACCTGCAATACACACTACTCGTGATGATGAATATTTCAAGTTCTTGCCAATATGCTTGCTGTAAAAAGCAAATGGTTTTTTAAAAGGTAAGTAAACATATACCCTAAACGAATCAGCTTGTCGATGTTGCTCAGATTTTAGAATAGTAATTTTGCAAGTGGTGGGTTTTATCTTTGAGTGCATGATACGATTCACCGAATTTTAACAACTCGATACTCAAGCTCTACTAATCTTTATTTGTTTTAGATAAAACGACAAAAAAATGTAACAGTACAACATTTAACTCCGACACAACAAGGTCCTGATTTATTGCTACTATTTATGGCCAGGCTATAGCATTGTTTGTGGTAGATGGTGGCACTCGTGGCCATTAACAAATAATTAAATTGATAATTTATGCTGTGCTGTACTTTTCAATGTAAAACATCCTTAATACAATAATGATAATATTTTTGTTTTACAGTATTCGTTCAGTTTAAGAACAATAATTAACATTCAGGGTTGATAAAGCATTTATTCATTCTAAATGTTAAAATACAAAGGTAGCTATGGTTGAGGACATATTCAGCGATATTTCAGCTACGTAGCTCCGGGAGAGTGCCCCAGGATCCATTGATTTAGTGCACATATGTACACCATGTAAGGGTCCTTAAGGCTCATGGATTCACTGGGAATAATTTCTGAAGCACAATGTTTAGATATTGTCAGATTTCTGCTGAAAATTAGTATATGCAAATATATTTTTATAACAAAATAGCCTTTAAAGGTATTTTAGTATTACGAATTCAATGATAGATGTTATGGAGGTGTCTGTTGCCATGGTAACAAAAACCCTGTGATCAGTCAAATTTTACCGGAAGAGTGCACAAGGATCCATTGATTTAGTGCACATATGCACACCATTTTGATATTGTAGGATTTTGTTGAATCATGGGAATTAAGGATTTTTGGTATAACAAATTTAATGACAATTTGATTTCATAAAAGTTTTAGCTGCCATGGTAATAAAATAAAGGTCACTGGTTGGTTTAAATTTATATAAATATATAATGATAGATTTATATTCAGATTTCGTTGAAAGCTGATATAAACAAGTGTTTTTACATAAAGGATTGAATAGTTAATGTAACGGAAGCATTTGATCCCATAGTAGTAAAATAAAGGCCTGTAATTGGTTAAAACTGCATGCATGTTGCCAAAATATCTTAAATAGGCGTTACCAATAATATTTGGAGAATAATATTTCAATTAAAGCAGGACTGTATTATATTATGACTGTAATGATGTTGTTTATAATGGGTTCCAGACACTGAGAAGGACCCAAACTGCTAAACATTGGAACAGAACAAAACACGTGGTTTCAGTCTGTTTAATGGATATATGCAGAAACATGTGCTTACTGAAGAGATAACTCCCATAAAGTTCATATTACTTAATATCATAACAATGACATACCGTGATAAATGTCTATTGCTAATTCTTGATACAATATCTTCTGTTATAAGCGGAGTCAATCAAATGTGGATCCTAAAGAATTCAAAAGAATTGTGGAACATTTAATGTATCAAAAATTCAAATATATTACAAGCATCAAGTCCCTTGATTTGTCTACCCTTTACACATCAATACCTCATCAAAACCTCAAAAACAGCTTTACATCTTTTATACAAACTTCTTTGTATACAAAATTGGAAACGCAGATATACATATTTAGGATTAGATCATGAAGAACATTATTTTGTGAAGGAACAGTCAGATTCATATAACAAGTACACTGAAGACGATATCATCAAGATGCTTGGATTTCTAGTAGACAAAATCTTCGTGGTTTTGTGGGAAAAGTTTTCAAATAAATTGTCGTCATTCCATTGGTTACCAATTATGCACCTCTCTTGGTTGACATCTGTTTGTATTCAAATGAAGCAGGATTAATACACTCTTTGCTCCTGTCTATAAATAATTCAGAAGTTCCGAATTACTTCGGTCAGATCCGATTCAATGTTATTGTGGCACTCACAACAAGATACCAAATTGATTGTATACTCCTACAGCACCAGAGGTGAGACACGATTCCCGGTAATAGTAATCAGCATCTGTTTTAACCTCAATTGACATACAGCTGCTTCTTATTTCATAAAAAATCCCTCCACTTATTTGGAGTACCACTCATTTCAAGAGTGCAAAAGCAGACTTAGCAACCGTTAAAACATGTTTTCTACTGAACTTGTGACATTTTAAACAAGTTATAATTTAAAAATTTATCCAAATTTTCTTTAGGACTCAGAGTTATGTTTATACATATCACAAGAACATTGTTTTTTTTTTTGTTAAACATAGCTACCTCTACTTTAGTTTTTTCACATAGGTTTCTGGAGTAGATGCATTTCTTGAAATAAATCGAAATATCACAAGAATATGGCACGCGAAAATCACATTAATGAGTTAAACCTATTTTTTCTCAAATAAACTTAGTTTTTCTCCATTAAAAGCTATTCTTTCTCAGTTAAACCTAGTTTTTCTTTAGTTAATGAGGGTTACAAGTTACTGTTCGTGTACTTACTTTGGCGGTATTCTAATATTAGTGCCTTTCACGCTCAAGTCATTGCGGTAATTCAAGTGCAGCGCTAACATTTCTCCATCCTTGTCATTCTGCATACACGGAATTCAAGATTACGCTAATAAGTATACACCCCTTCAGAGCGCTAAAATATGTGCGCGCAAATTAAACTACACATACAGTAATCCTAATTTTTCTCCTGTTAATCGTAATTTTTCTCTTAACTCTAATTAACTGAAAAAAAGTAGGTTACACTTGGCCAAATACTCATTAATGTGATTGTGCCGCAGTTAAATCTAGCTTTTCTCAGTAAAACCTAGTTTTTCTCTAATTAATGTGGGTTACTGAGAAAATCTAGGTTTAACTGGAGATAAAATAGGTTTAACTGAGAAAATCTAGGTTTATTTGATGAAGGATACCAAAATTACAATAATGAGTTAATCCTATTTTTTCTCGAGATAAACGCAGTTTTTCTCAGTTAAATCTAGTTTTTCTCTAGTTAGAGTGTGTTTCGAGTTCAACCTAAATTTTCTCCAGTTAATCCTAGTTAATTCTAATCTGGAAACCCACATTAACTGGAGAAAAACTAAATTTTAAATCTAGTTTTTCTCTACAGTTAATGTGGGTTACTGAGAAAAACTGGGTGTAACTGGAGAAAAACTGGGTTTAATTTAGAAAAACTAGGTTTACCTCATTAATGTGATTCTGGCGTGCCATACAGGAATCCAGGACTGGTAGATTGTTCGGACTTAAAAGCCAATAGGTCTTTGACATAACAGGATTACTGACAATCATCTTATTTTCAGATATAACTGATTTCTGGCGCCTTTGTAATCGTCATGGAGATTCAGAACTTCTAAATCAAGCTTCGTTTCTATTTAACACGCGCGAATTAACTCATGCTTCCGATTCAGTTTGCAATATATAGGCATAGGCTAAAATTGTTGTTTATCATCATTTTATTTCTTGATCAATGCAAAAATACCGGAAATCGCTTTGGTTAAACAAAAAGCTGAAGAGGTACACGAAAAATCTGAATGAAAAACCGTTTACGTATAAATCCGAAACGTTGGTCAAAACACTTTCGGGGGGAAATGGGAAAATGGGAAAGGATATATTTTGTTTAATTGAAATACCTGCTGTAGAACAAACTATTTTTGTAGGTAGCTGGTGAATACCTACTTCAGATGACGGCTATTCATTTGACCTATGGTGAATACATAGAACTACGAAACTCGACGTAAAACGGTTCATATTATGGTTTGTTTTTATCCTTCCGGTACAACTCGTAAAGATCGTAAAACAAGTTTTAAAGCGCCCTTATAGTAAAGTATAAAGTAACGATAAATATAGAATTGCACTGAACTGAAGTATCGTTTAGTAAAGTTTTATCTTCGTTTCCAAACCGAAAATATATGTTATAAAGAGTTATCAACATATCGAGACGTTACCACTTTCCGACTAAAACCTTCAATATTTGTTGACGATCGGTATTGGTTCTTTAGAGAAAGACTTGCGCATATATTCACTATAGAGTACAATATAGAAAACTGAGCATTCTATAGCAGCTCTTTCAACCAATATATGTGGAACTACCAAAACTAGTTAGGTATATAACAAGCAACATATCTGCAATATTTAAGATCAATTTTGCGTTGCTCTAATTAACAAAGTTTTTCCCGTTGGGTAAAATGTTAAACTAATCCCACTTTTACCTCATCATTTTTTTTTCATTTGCCGTGGAACTATCAATATAACATAAACAGTTATTGAGCAACACAGCTGCAAAACTGTTCCGTGTTCTTGAAAGATTTTTATCCCGCTAGGGTCGTTTCGAATTATGAGCGAAAGTTTGCCAGTTTACTTGCAGAAGGTCGGTGGTCTTTAGCCGGGTAACCGGGGTTTCTCCCCCACCAATAAAAACTGGACGACATCATATGACTGAAAGATTGTTGATTATTACGTAAAGCAAAAAATCAAATATTCTATAGCCGACTGTAGAATTTGCGGAAAGTTGACATCAAACGCGGTTTTGATATTCCTGTGTCATTATTTGTCAATAAGTAGATTACCTTGCATAACCTGTGCATTACCTGTGTATTACCTGTGTATACGGAATGTTCATATGTTGAACAGACTCTGGAATATCGAATCATTTGTGACATATAAACGCCACATGCAGGTGAATATGTCATAATACTATTTAAATATGAAACGTTTAAGATGAGGAGGATGAAATAGCCATGTTTGTCTTACAGTTTTATTGTTAAATTATCGTCTGTGTCTAAAGTAAGTAAAATGTGCTTGATTCTGTTCTATCTTGAATTTCTAGTTTGTTGGTGTATATAACATTCACATATGTTTGAAAATTGTCATTATTAATTCTTATTTTCGTCGATATATCTAAATGTCAAATTAAAGGACAACGCTAACGATTCTTTTGATTCAGCAGCTTCTGAATGAAGTCTACTTCATATAAATAGCGGAACGGGTCAGCCAATAAAGGGGTACAGTTGGTTCTCATAGGAATGTCAACGGTTCGCTAAAAGACCAGTTCTTCGAATATTACAAATATATTGTTTATTATATTAGAAATCCTGCATGTTTTCATGTATTTATGTGTAGAATCAGAAGGACTTTGGTTACCAAAGACTAAATATTTAATTCTTAGGTACCACCTCTAGTGATTAAAAAACAGTTTTCGATGATACCGAAGTTTTTTTTTGTATAGAATTGTTGTGTAAAGAGTTAAAATACGTATATGTCGATACTATGAATTTTTCTAAACATTACCTGGAATTTTCGAGTATCCACATCTGATGTACTCTGCTTCTGGAATAAGCCACTGTACAGTATTGGTGATTGTGATCATTATCGGATAATGATGAGTATCTTGGAGTAAAGCTAAAGGTTTGAGGGACATTTGTTGGACCCTTCTATTTACCTCTGCTTATATTTTTTTTTTAAGTTTCGGTATACTTAAAAATTTTAAATGTTTACGTCAATAGAAAGGGAATAATATTCTATAATGGTACTGACAATAGAGCTAGCATATTTTGCAATTCAAAATGTGCATTAAACATGGTATTTGAATATTTGGATATTATTCAATTAATTGACACCTTTATACAAGTGAATTGACCGGCAATGATTGAAAACAGTATCTTACGAGTGAGTGCGTTATTCACGAGTAGTTCAATATTGTGTAAAGTCTGTTCGGTGATTGGATAATGTAAGGCAAAATAAATATGTATGAATTGGTTCACTCTTTGTTAACCTTACATTGCTTATCCATGCCCTCTTGACATTTACCTTAATGATAATATCATGCAAATTCAAAAAGTGAAAAAATAAAGAAATCATTTTTCTACCTTTTTTTCAATTTCTTAATATCTATGTACATTTCAGACAGTTTTAGAAACAAAATACTTCGCCATCTTATAAGGGAACAGTCAAACAGTTTGGTTTATATACCTTTCAAAAATTTTAACATAAATGCTCTGACAAAGGAAGTTTATCCAATGTTTCATTGTATGTCTGGTTCTTGACTATATAATAGAATGGGAAATGAGGAAGGAAACACACTGGCTGTGATGATCAGTACCATAATGAAGAAATCTTGACCAGAAACTTTGTTAGCGTTTTGTTACACTTTACAATGTTGATGGAACTGTATGCATTTGCCACATGCTAGTTAACTTTTAGTTAACAACAAATATAATAAAACCAATCCTTAGATATATATCTATTTCACCTTACAATTATTCATATTTTCAGTCACTTAACTAGTTACTTTTTCGATATTTTCAGGTGTTGAAATCTGCAATTCAAAAAACGCAAAGTATGTACATGCGATGTATAATTTGTTGTTAAAACTGTTTACCAAATACCAAATTTAGGTAACCGAGTTCAGTTCATTTAAATCATCAGAAATAATAATATTAGATTGAGGTAACAGAATCGCGGTCTTTCATAGGAAGCGTTTCTTCATTGACACTGAAAAGAAAGAAAATGAACACAAAATTCTGACATAGATATGTATTAGAGAGAGAAAATTGATATTTACTTCAATGGGCATTAACTGTGTTTACCGAAGATAATAATTCTCCTTTTTCCACATTTACTACTTGTATTTGATGTACAATAATACATAAACGCTATTTATGCGTGGGCATAACAAATCTTATATTCCTATATTATTTGTGAAAATATTTTATCAGGTTCAGTATGGTATGCATTTATAAATAGTAAGGTTGAGTTAATCAATTCTAAGTGAAACTTGAGTTTCTCAAGTTTTTTCACAAAATATAAAGGCATTGCTACACCTGTGTATTGTTTTTATCTAGGTAGTAAACAGGGGAAACAAATTTTAAAAAACATAGCTAATGCCCCTTTTAGGTTGCGTTGGCATATGGCTTTGTTATGTTTATCATAGCTAAATTAATTATACCCGACTTGACCAATATTGATAGCATGTGATCATAAAAATATTCTTGCAACTTGATAGAAGTCTAAATTCACGACAAGAACAATTTAACATAAAACTTTCTTTTACATTATATAAACTTACACAATGTCGTTATCCCCGTGTATTTTGTCTTTCAGTCGTATCCGACGTGTTTCCGGTAAGCACAAAGAAGCCAGAGCAACCAGTAGAGTAAGGATACCATAAGTTATAAGTGGTAAGGCCTTCCCCGTTTTTCCATCAGCCTTTCAGACGAAGACAATCACAATGTATTAACCATGAATACATATCATATTGTCCTATTCTAAATGGGAGATTTCATCGATACTTAGTTGGTGAATATCTATCATCTTGGTCTGAAATTAGTGTTTTGCAATGTTAAGATAAATACAAGAATATATAGACAAACGTGTCATTGTCACATTAAAGAATGATTCTATTAGTTTTACGGCAAATGCGTTCTTATATAACCAAATATTTATATTTACCACTCTGTACACATACGGTGAAACAATACCACCTATTCTACCACCAAAATTGCTGAGGCCGATAACTAATCCTCGAACAGCCGTGGGAAACAATTCACCGGTGTATATATAGATTTCGGATAGTGCTGCCGATGCACCAAGTCTGCCAATCATCGAGAGAGCTATGGTTATCCAATTATGTGCTGTCAAAAAACAATTGATGCAAGTCAATAATGTTTGACAAACAACGAATTCATTAAGTATATTTCACAAGAACAACGGAGACCAACACCCTCGGAATCTTGGTCATCGACAGTATGGAGACAAGCACGATGGAATCAGTAATAACTATTTGTGATATTGTTTTCCTCATCATAACTTAAAATGCAATAAATTTTCATACATAATTATCAGCCATCTTTTAGCAATTTCTATTCAAGGTCATACTGACCGACACACAAGCGAGCACAGACAGAGAGAGATAGATAGAAAGACACACACACTTATGCACACAATCAGACCTACAGACACTATATATATATATATATATATATAAAGCACTAAAATGACATGGACAAAATCAATGTCAAATTTTCCGCACGACCTGTCCCTTTTTCAGGACAAATATAAAAATCTCAGATACCAAAGTATAAAAACGATTAAAATAGCATTAAAACGAACAATTCACTTGTATCTATCGTTTAGATTTAATACCCTAAGGTATATAGTGGTGTTGGCTTTAATGCTTTGTCTCTCTCTCTCTCTCTCTCTCTCTCTCTCTCTCTCTCTCTCTCTCTCTCTCTCTCTCTCTCTCTCTCTCTCTCTCTCTCTCTCTCTCTCTCTCTCTCTCTCTCTCTCTCTCTCTCTCTCTCTCTCTCTCTCTCTCAATATGCTTCCAACTGCCATTGAGTCATGGTTGTTCTTTCGGAACACCGTGGTATTTACTGGAAGAACAAACATTGCTCTATGGTCGAAAACAGTATCAACTATACATAGAAATGCTATTTCTACCGTTTTTATTACAGTACCTCCATACCTAAGCACTAATCATAACATAACTTTCGGCCGTTAGACTATCATATGCGTCTTATGGGTTTTTCAGGAACTTACATGCTCCGCCGTATATTACAGGAAAAGCCGATGCAATGCAGAATATGCCTGTACTAAACATGGCCGCTGCATGCATTTTCCTCCTACCAGTAATGTCAAGAAAAATACACATAGAAAATCCGATAATCTCTCCAGTGACAGATATAGAGAAGTTGACAAAAATGTCTCCTCCAAACTGTCCTATGTTGATCAAAAGTGCATAATAGATGAATGATATCGTAAACCTGAAAATGAATTTTAAAAGATGTGTACTGTTTTACACATTTGCATTGCGTCTTTAAAATTGCAAAAGGATAGAAACTAAAGACAAGTTTTGACAGCCAGATAGTCTGTTGAGCATTTGAATTATATATTATTAAAAACATTCTTAATCAACAATTTAACAAAATCTTATTATATTTTGTAATTGAAGTACTTTTGGTGGAATTCCAACATCACAAAGTAAAATTGACTGACTACTCATTATTTCACTTCACCCTCGTGCATTTGATTCTCCTGTACATGGAGTTCTTCTTTGCATTTATACTTCTTTTGGGAACATTATTCCACTCTTCTAACAAGGCAGCTCTCAGTTGGTCGAGAGAAACGTCAACAATACATACATACATACATACATACATACATACATACATACATACATACATACATACATACATACATATATACATACATACATACATGAATACATACATACATACATACATACATACATACATACATACATACATACATACATACATACATACTATACATGCAAAGCATAACACAATTCATTTATTTAATCATATAAAATTATTATCTATTACCAATTTGCCAAGATAATT
Organism: Atrina japonica; assembly: GCA_030159075.1. Classification (NCBI taxonomy): domain Eukaryota; kingdom Metazoa; phylum Mollusca; class Bivalvia; order Pterioida; family Pinnidae; genus Atrina; species Atrina japonica. The sequence goes on along the minus strand of BROG01000129.1, from coordinate 891,136 downwards.
ACTAATCTCAAAACTAGTTTCCTGGATCGTAGAAGAGTTTTTATGATTTTCAATATGCCTTCGTCGGATTGCGCTAACTTAAATGTGGATATTGACTCAGTCAAAGTTGCACCATTAATTTTGGCAACTCGTTGTATTATCTTCAGTGCTTCATAGTGCCTTCCTCTCGATATCAACCATCTCGTTGATTCGGGGATAACGTTCGGCCTACAAGATGTCAAGTTGAAAGAGTTTTATTTAAATGTTTACCTTTATTATCAACTTAATGGTGTTCGATAAAAACATTTTAGCTTATAAAAAATATTGATTATGATATTTAAGAGACTTTATTTCATATTTTAATGAATAGGCCGAAAAAGTAACAACGATAGAGACATTCTGACAAATTGTCAGGCAAATTTAGACATGACAACTTTTATTGCCAAATTAACATTTGAAACTTTGAATGAGAACAGCCTTAAATAGTTAAAATGAAGTTTTCCAACGTGAACATACGTAAGAATTTTAGCAAGAAAGTAATAATGAAAAAGTATCAATGGCTAATCGAAAGTCTGAGACTCGAAAAGTCAAACTCGATTACAAGGTCAAGCTCGATGAAAAAACTAAATTCGGCGAAAAGGCCAACTCGGTGAAAGAAATAAACAATATTTCCTTTTCTAAAATATCACAAACGACCTCTTTATATTAATACAGTTTACGAACGACAAATATTTATGAAATTATGAAATTTTGATGACGACTCTTACTAGCATTTTTATGACAAAGCTTTACAAGGCAACCTTTATAAATTTCTTAAATTAAAGCATCAAAGCTTTTACGAACCACCAAAATATCAATATCGGTACTAATGGTACAACTCCAGCAAATTGAAGCCATCTCCAGTCCCGTACGAAGTATGCCATGAGAAGTAGCACATATTCACCGATACAATAAACAATCATCATTAAGGCACCAATTACCAGTCTTTTCGAAGGACTGACTAGCTCCATTCCTGGAAAATATTCGACAACAGTTATATTTAGTTAAAAATTTTGTAATAGGAAAAATATAGAATGAAAGCAAACTATCAAATAAAAATCTACCTACTTTATTTTAAAATATAGAATCCACACTGTGATCATATATTTTCACAATACGTATAATACATTCAGTGAATATAGAATGTCCAAAGTTTCCAATACTCATCTAAGAATATCTAGTGTCCAAAGTTTGTAGTTGCAAAAGGCAATCATCAGGTATAAAAGTTTAATCGCAAGTCTGGATTCTCTCCGTTGATTTCTTTCAGTTGCCCCTGTCTCAAATGCCAACTCAAATAATATTAGAAGTTCTGTTTACTTTTTACTGAGGAATTTTAATTATCCTTAGAGTAATATTTGAATTTCTGCTTGCTTTGCATTTTAATTTTTTTTATTATTATCCATTTTTTTTTTTTTTTTGAATTAATGAGAAATGTACCTTGTAGTTGACGACATTTCTTAATTCCAAATAGAAATGATATAATCACACATATCTTCTTACAGGTGCCTGATCAATTTGTATCTTAAACAAACTGATGAGTTGCTTAATTAACCTTCACTTATAGTGTTGAACAAACAGAAAGATAGCCTGAAAGTGGACAGCATTTCACAATTCCAAATAGAAATTCTATAACTATACAGATTTTCCTACATGGCCCTGACCCCTAAAATGAAGTACATACATTTCTAAAGTAAAAGTACATTACTAGATTATTCAGAAATATTATTTCAATGACGTAAACAATATTTCATATACATTTCAGTTTCACAAATTAATACTTAAATTAGCATATGACAATGTCAATTGTGTTACGATTATATACTCGTAATACCCGGCCATAGGCGGCTAATAGATAAAGACAGGTTATACCAGTTATATTTAATGATCCAGAAGTAGTAGCTGAACTGGATAGATAACATGTCCAATATGTACTGGTACCAGCAGACAAAGCCTCACATAATATAGTTTTTATTTGTAAGGTACATTACTATAATTGTTTATTAGAAGAACTTAGATTTAATACTAATTCTGGAAATCCTACAAACACGCAGCTCACTTCCAAAGGACGAGATCCTTCAAAATCACGTGTCCGTATTACGCTCATTTGATATACCTACAACGGATACCGATTTCGAGCTACCAAATTTATACTGGATACCTAAACTTCATAAAACCCATATAAGCAAAGATACATAAAGGATCCAGCAAATGTTCTACCAAACCTTTATCTTTACTCCTTACCAAGATATTGACAGCCGTTAAGGAGAAACTTCAACAATACTGTACAGTTACTTATTCCAGAAGCGGTGTAAATCAGATGTGGATAGTTAAAAATTCTAAACAGCTTTAAGAAAATTTGAAGGCACACAATTTTTCTCGAATTCACAGTATCAAAACTTATGAGTTCTCTACTATTTACACTACTATTCCACATAAAAAAAATAAAAGAAAGACTTTTCAGCTTCATAGACAACTGGTTTTTTTCACTAAAGGTGGTACCCGAAAATATAAATATATAGTGATTGGCTCTCAGGATACGTATTTCGTCAAACACCACTCTGATTCTACACATAAATATACTGAAGTTGATATAAATAACACGCTGGAATTTCTTATAGACAATATGTTTGTAATGTTCGGAGACGTGGTCTGTCAACAAACTGTCGGCATTCGTATGGAAACCAATTGTGCTCCTTTATTGGCCGACCTGTTTCTTTATTCATACGAAGCAGACTTCATTCAGAAACTGCTGAATCAAAAGAGGAAAACGGTAGCGGTGTCCTTTAATTTGACATTTAGATATATCGACGACGTTGTCAATTAATAATGACAATTTTCATACATATGTCAATTCGATATATCCAAGCGAACAAGAAATTAAAAATAAATCAGAATCAAACACACACGCTTCATACTTAGACATTTTACTTAATATAAACACAGACGGGAAATTAGCAACTAAGCTATACGATAAACCCGTCGATTTCGGCTTTCCCGTAAATTTTCTACATTTAAGTATCAATACCCCTCAGTCACCCGCATATGGAGTTTATATTTCACAAATGATCCGATATGCCAGGGCGTGTACAACATATGAAAATTTCATATACAGAGGTATACTACTCACTGACAAATTATTGACACAGGGATATCGAAAACCGTGTTAAATGTCAACGTTCCGCAAATTTTATGGTCCGTATAATAGTGTTGTTTGCGACTACTCTGTTTCACTAAGTGAAATGTTGAGTTGCCTTTTCGTTGGCGGTTGTTGAGACGTCTGTACCAATTGTGACGAGGATACACTCCTCACGTGTTTCATTGGACTTGACTGTGGACTCACGGCGGGTGTGACCGGTCGACAGCGGATGCTTACTCCTCCATGGCACCTGATCTCACCTCTTGGTGTCCAGAGGTCCGTGTTTGTCCATTTTACCGGATTTGTATCTATGTCATGGACATTCTGTTGATTTATACTTTGGTATCTGAGTTTTAACTATCTTATGTAACTCAGAGATATGTATCTCTCAGTTTAATTTAAAATATGACAGAATAGGACCTTGTACTTAATCAAACAATATCTAAGACTGGTTTTAAAATATCAAAATAGAAATGTATAGTACATCTCATTTATATATGCCCAGATTACGTATAAGACATTTGACCTATGGCTAGAATGGCTAAATATATAATTGGGAATATTTACAAATATAATGTTAACCTATATCTGATAATTAGTTTTCAATAAATAAGGATGCGTAGAAATTATCGAAATAGTATAATTTGGATGGAAATTTAGAAAATGCTTAACTGTGTATTGGGAATATAAACAAATGCAACGTTATAAATTCAAGGAGATTGCTTTTAGTATGGAAAGATGCATAGAACTTATCACATAGTATAATTTTCAATTTCGTATGATTTGGCGAAATGATGAATTCTTGACTAAGTTTTAACTAGAAAGTAGTTCAAAATGATATATGTGGTTCACCGATCAATGAGAACACACATGAGATACATTATATGTATGTAAATATATCACAATCATACAGTTTATCCTAAATATTACACTTTGGTATCTGGGACTTTAATATCATAATATCATAGGTTTGTGCATTTGTAGAGACACCTAATTAAACCCACACACCGATTACAACGAAAAACATCCAAAATAGAAATTAGAAACCTTGTACCCTAACACACACACCTTGTACAACACACACATGCAAATACACACGCACACACACACGCACGTGATAATACAGTTATGTATATCATTAAGCATACCATCATATCTAGAAAACAAAAATATCAAAATCAATTTAACTTACCTATAATTAATGAACCCTGAAAAAAGGCGACTATTGCAAGTCCACAGACAAAGCGACAGACCAGAAATACTAAAACATTCGGGGAAAATGGCATCACCAGGTTGGAAATCACTCTTAAGGTAGCAGAAATACATACAACAAGTCGACGACCAATTCTACAGAAAATAAATAAATAATTAAATAATAACAAATGTCTCTTGAACAATGTTTCCATCGTTTACATGGAATATGTCCAAAAAATATTTCAAAACACCAAAATAAACTATGGAGCATCTAAATATGTGATGAACGGCTTCCGAGTAATGCCATGGAAACACAGAAAACAGTGATTTTTTGCTATTTTTTGTTTTTGTTTCCATCGATACACAGAAAAGATCATAAATGAAAAGACAAACATCCATCGATGCTGACGTATACATAAAGTTTGTTGAAGCGGTTGTTCATTGAAATAAGCGAAAGTCCCAATTTTATTGCTATAATTGATTTTGTGCCATGACAACAGAAAAAATATCGTAACTAATTACTGAAAGACATTTCTACTCATCATTATTGATGTAAACAATAAGTTTTGTAAAGATATATTGAACGATTCCTGAGTTATGCTATAGAATTACAAAAATCAGCGATTTTAATAGGCCAAATACTGTTTCCATGGTAACAGGACGACTTATTAATATGGGGATTTCCAAATGGCAAATGGTACCAATTTGCATCATGTGTATGAAGTTTGGTAAAGATATCTTGAACGGTTCCTGAGTTATGCTGTGGAATCACAAAACTGTTTCCATGGTAACGGGACGACTTATCAAAATTGGGATTCTCAAGTGGTAATCGGACCACTTTGCATCATGTGTGTGAAGTCTGGTGAAGATATCATGAACGATTTCCGAGTCATGTTCCGGAAACGACATTGCAAAAAACGTACATTGTTTCCGTTTCCATGGCAATAATAATAACAATGATAATAATAATAATGATAATCATAATCATGATAATAATAATAATAATAATGATAATAATAATAATAATAATAATTACAATTATAATGATAATAACAATAATAATAATGATAATGATGATGATGATGATGATGATGATGATGATGATGATGATGATGAAGATGAGGAGGAGGAGGATGGTGATGGTAATGATAATGAATATTTTGGAATGACTTCTCGAGGAGAAATTTTTGAAATCGTTTAAGTTTTAGCAAACATAGCTTGACTTTCCATCATAGATTTGTTTTGAAAATAATGAATCCGTCTTATAATTGAAAAATCTCATAGCGATATATGAAAATATAAAGTTTTTGATGAAATAGGAAACATACATATCACCGAGTGGGATAATCGTTGAAGCAGCAGCAGTGCAACCAACAAAGTATACCAAGACACCATGTGAAGCCCAAATCATGTCGTCACATACCAAGTCAAACTGCAAACCAAAATGTATTTATATCAAGATAAGATCATCCCATACTATAGATATGTATATCCGGCCAAATAAATGCAATTGATATATATATTTCTGAACGTTTAAACTCGGGTACCATTAAAACTAATATTTTTTCTTTATTTCCCGAAAAGCAATTATTTGATTTAAATGCATATCTAAACCGATTTTAGATATATCATCTTAAAACATATTATGTGTGTATTTTACATCTTTTTACAATGTTTTGCAAACAAAAGTGATGCTTTATTATATAAATTATACTGTATCATGGAATATTAATGTATCATCATAGAATATAATGTGCTTGATATCTGACACATGCTCCACAAAGCTAATAACACATTAAGTAGATTTATCATATGTCTGTATTAGAAATGACTACATTTGTATATGTTATACTGAAACGCCCTAATGCATTAATTATTCTGGTAATGCATCCCATGTTTTAAATATTCTCGTAACGCACCCCCTTTTTGGAACTTATCTATTTATTTATTCAATGAAAAGAAAAAGAACTTCGAGAGTCATTCGTTTCCGGTACATTTAGTCTGTTCGTTCAGTTGCATCCAAAATCATTAAAGTGAACACGGTGAAAAGGATTTTTAATTCTTTGTCGGTCAGAATATTGGAATAAGAAAGTTGTTATTGTTGTATTGTGTTATGTGTTTTAATTTCTAATTTAGACACATGATAAAAAGTTTATGATATGCCATTTTGATGTCACAGTCCTTGTCAGCCATCGGTCCCTATGTAAGCCCTCGGGCCTTCGGCCCTCAGGCTGATATTAGGAACCTCCAGCTGAGAAGGAGTATGATATCAATGTGGTTATATAATAATCTCTATATACTTCTCAGAAGTGTGATATCATGATAATTTAGGATGTAGGAACATTGACGATCAATAAACCATATACAGATTTTTAGTTACCTGACTGGCAACAGTCAAGGTAAACACAGATTTATCGTACACCCATTCCTGACATTTCTGTTCTGTCCCATTGATCAATATGACACATTTTTTATATTCACCATCAGAATCTACAGGTATAGTCTTGTTTAAAAGTTCTCGATGGTATTCGTTTTGAATCTTGTATGTGTCATTTAAAAGATCAGGTATCTTGCATCTGAAAAATGATTGACATTACATGTTAATTTTACCAAAAGCAGGTAACATCCGTCTCTACAGACCACAGACATATAATATCAATGGAATTCATCTTTGGTAATTAAACAAATCCTATGCATGATTTCATAATTGCCAATGTATTTCATCATCTACGAACATATATTTCATTTAATTTCATCTTGTCAAATAAGGGTTTCGAAAGTGCACAGATTGTCATTTAGTATTATCTTTTTCGAGTCAGGTATAAAAAAAGAATTATCTTTTAACTTGTCGAATAGAAAAATTTCAGATACCAAAGTATAAATCAATAAAATGTCCAGGATAAAGATACAAATCTGGTAAAAATAGACAAACACGGACCTCTGGAAACCAAGAGGTGGGATCAGGTGCCATGGAGGAGTAAGCATCCGCTGTCGAACGGTCACACCCGCCGTGAGTCCACATTCAAGTCCAATGAAACACGTGAGGAGTGTATCCTCGTCACAATTGGTACAGATGTCTCAACAACCGCCAACGAAAACGCAACTCAACATTTCACTTAGTGAAACAGAGTAGTCGCAAACAAGACTATTATACCGACCATAAAATTTGCGGAACGTTAACATTAAACGTGGTTTTCGATATCCCTGTGTCAATAATTTGTCAGTGAGTAGTTTACCTCTGTATATGAAATATTCATATGTTGTGCACGGCCTGGCATATCGGATCATTTGTGAAATATAAATTCCATGCAGGTGACTGAGGGATATTACTACTTAAATGTGGAAAATTTACGATGGGAAAGCCGAAACCGTCGCGTTTATCGTATAGCTTAGTTGCTAATTTCCCGTCTGTGTTTATATTAAGTAAAATGTCTAAGTATGAAGCGTGTGTACTTGATTCTGTTGTATCTTTAATTTCTAGTTCGCTGAGATATATCGCATTGACATATGTATGAAAATTATCATTATTAATTGACAAAACGTCGTCGATATATCTAAATGTCAAATTAAATGACACCGCTAACTTTTTTCTTCTTTTGATTCAGCAGTTTCTGAATGAAGTCTGCTTCGTATGAATAAAGGAACAGGTCGGCCAATAAAGGAGCACAATTGGTTCCCATAGGAATGCCGACAGTTTGTTGAAAGACCACGTCTCCGAACATTACAAATATATTGTCTATTAGAAATTCCAGCATGTTTTTTATATCAACTTCCCAGTATACTTATGTGTAGAATCAGAGTGGTGTTTGACGAAATAAGTATCCTGATAGCCAATCACTAGATATTTAAATTTTCGGGTACCACCTTTAGTGAAAAAGCAGTTGTCTATGATGCTAAAAAGTCTTTCTTTTAATTTTTTATGTGGAATAGTAGTGTAAAGAGTTGAGAAGTCATAAGTTTTGATACTGTGAATTCGAGAAAAAATTGTGTGCCTTCAAATTTTCTAAAAGCTGTTTAGAATTTTTAAGTATCCACATCTGATTTACACCGCTTCTGGAATAAGCAACTGTACAGTATTTTTGAAGTTTCTCCTTAACAGCTGTCAATATCTTGGTAAGGAGTAAAGATAAAGGTTTGGTAGAACATTTGCTGGATCCTGCTATGTATCTTTGCTTATATCGGTTTTTATGAAGTTTAGGTATCCAGTATAAATGTGGTAGCTCGAAATCGGTCTCCGTTGTAGGTATATCAAATGAGTGTAATACGGACACGTGATTTTGAAGGATCTCGTCCTTTGAAAGTGAGCTACGTGTGTATATAGGATTTCCAGAATTCGTATTAAACCCAAGTTCTTCTTATAAACAATTATAGTAATGTGCCTTACAAATAAAAACTATATTATTTGAGGCTTTGTCTGCTGGTACCAGTACATATTGGTCATGTAACCTATCCAGTTCAGTTACTACTTCTGGATCATTAAATACAGAGGGATAACGTGTTTTCATAGTCCCTTTAAGTTTTCGAATACGAGATTTTATCAACCATCGTATGGCTTTCAGCCATTCAGACAAAGTGTCTGGTTCTACGTCTTCATGTTTGGCCCATCGTCTGGCATAATCTTCGACAGAATCCATAGTTATAATGCTGAAGACGATATCATTTCTGTCAATTAGACTTCATCAGTTGAGCTCCAATTTGAAAAGTATGTGTATTTTTTAAATATAAAGTGGTATCATGCAAGGCCAAATAATATCTCTAAAAGTATAGCCGAAATCCGTCTAAAAGTAACTACTGTAAAAATTTACTATCTTAGCTTTAGACAATTTTCGAATTTAAATAGTGCTAACAGTGCCAAATATTACTTTTGAAACAGATAAGCAGCTGGTACCGAAATACCAGGTACTAGGTTTATGTATACCCTCGGGGACTCAAACGGTCCACCCGCAATGGCAAGAAATATTATAAACAGAATACCAAAGTTACAATGCTCAAAACGATATCGTTTCTGTCAAACAGACTTCATCATTTGAGCTCCAACTTGAAAAGTATGTGTATTTTCCATTGTAAAAAATTCTTTAAATGATATATACACATGTATTGGTATGTCCGTTGTTCCCAAATATGTATTGATTGGTACTTCTTCAATTTTACCTTACGTTTAATAAATGACACGTTTAAGGGCACGTCTAAGTTTAGAAATCTAGGCCAAGTTTTGATAATATTATCGTTAGTTTAAACCCATAAATTACTTTGGTATCAATGTGCTTGTTGTTGTTGTTGTTGTTTGTGTGTGTGTGTGTGTGTGTGTGTGTGTGTGTGTGTGTGTGTGTGTGTGTGAATATTACGTCAGGAATTCATTCGTTATCTTTATAATAAATGTTTACATCGAAATGGCGTTGAAATTTTACTCTCATGAAGAATTCCCCTGAAATAACAAACAGGTTGCAATGGAATCCCTGCCATATGAGTACCAAGGCCTAAACTTTCGGTGAATCAATTTTTGTTAAAATAGGACAAAAGGAGAATTCTCGAGAAGTTATTAAAATCACGAATATACTTATAATATATCATGAAAATAAATTTTGGGAATTCATTCATGTCATACGTGTATAAAGAGTTTGTTCTTCCTCCGGACCCTACCAACGTGTACCACTGAAGTTATGAGGTTTCGTAAACAGACCGGTGTTATAATATAATTTGATTTGCATCAGTTTTCGACGGTGCATTTGAAAACTTTTGGTTGGAAAGTATCTTAAAAATACAAGGAAAGCAACAGAAAATTAGGGACTTTGTATTCATTTGCTTTGGGGGGGGGGGGTGCAGTGTAACGTTCAAATACTAGTGTAAGCAACAACACAAAATGTTATAATTCGAATCTGAAGTATGTCACTGCAGTATATAATAAAACACATTCTGGACTTTTGTGGTGGTAAATATGATATGATATGAAGCTAACGCCTCGGTCAATATCAGTTGTTTTAGATTCATATCACATCATATTCACAGCCGCAAAAGTCCATAATTGTATAATATCGACACCCTGCTACAACCGACACTAATTTACAGTTATTCGTGAAGGAGGTAAAGTCGGATTTTACTGTAAATTTTTGATAACGTTGATGACATGATATGACATTACTGCAAACCAAACAGGTAAGACACCTGTACTTCTGTGAAAATAAAAGAGTTAAAGCCTTACCGATGTAGTTGATCTCCAAGAATGAAAATTGATATTGGTGCCCCAAAAGCTGAAAATATGACCGGCGCAATGATTATGGTCAATAAGCGTTTTTGATATTTGCCTAAACCACCAAGCTGTTTGATGACATCGTCGTATTCCATGTTTCCTCTTATTGTATGTCTACGTTTAAATCACAAAACCTTTCGACCTATAATACAAGCTATTCGTGATGATGAATATTTCGGGTTCTTGACAACATGCTGGATATGAAGAGGAAATGTTTTGTCAAAAGGTAAGTAAGCGGATAGCCTATTTTGTCGATGTCAGATGTACACATATTACTTACTACAGACACAGACGGGAAATTGGCAACTATGCTATACGACAAACACGACGATTTCGTCTTTCCCATCATAAATATTTCACATTTAAGTTTGTTTTTTTTTTTATAAATGATCCGATATGCCAGGACGTGTTCAACATATGAACATTTCATATAGAAATGTAAACTACTCACTGACGAATTACTTACACAGAGATATCGAAAACCGCGTTTGATGTCAACGTTTCGCAAATTTTACGGTCGGTATAACAGTCTTGTTTGCTATTACTCTGTTTCACTGAGTGAAATGTTGATTTGCCTTTTCGTTGGCGGTTGTTGAGACGTCTGTACCAATTGTGACGAGGATTCGTCCCTCACGTAAATCATTTGGACTTGACTGTGGACTACAGCGGGAATGACCGGTCGACAAGGGATGCTTACTTCTCCATGGCACCTGATCCCACCTCTTGTTTTTCATAGGTCCGTCTTCGTCCATTTTTGCCGGATTTGTATCTGCGTCCTGGACATTCTAAAGATTTATACTTTGGTATCTGATATGTTTTATATGTAGAACAGTTATTTTGCAAACGGTGGGTTTAATATTTGCCCACCTGCATATTTGCATATTTGGATACCAGATCACCTAATGTACTCAACATTCAGGCTGAAATAACTTTTACCTGTCTCCGATATAAAAAAGACAAAACTGCAACATTTAACTCCGGACACGAAAAAGCTTATAGCTTCTGTTTCCTGTGGAATTACAAAATTGATTATTGTAAATGATGGCACTAGTGTCCATTAACAAATAATTTAATTGGTAATTTATACTGCGCTATACCCTTCAATGTAAAATATTCTTGGTACAATAAGGGTAATATTTTGTTTTACAGTACTCGACCCTTACTGTAAAAATAATAATTCAAATTCAGGGTTGATAAAGCATTCATTTATTCTAAATGTTAAAACACAAGGGTATCTTTGACTGAGGACACGTAGTGTCGGAACAGTGCCTCAGGTTCAATAATTTATTGCACATATGCACACCATGTAAGGGTCTTTAAGATTCATGGATACACTGGGGGGAGATAACTCCTGAAGCACGATTATTTTGATATTGTCATATTTCTGCCGAAAAATGGTAAACAAAGGTATTTTGATGATAGATTTTCATAAAATAGCTTGTAGGAGCTTTTTTGTATTACAAATTCAATGGTAGATGTTATGAAGGTGTATATTGCGTTGGTAATAAAAGAACTGTTATTAGACAAATTTTGATATTGTTGGATTTCGCTGAAAATGGGAATTAGCGGGGTGTTTTGGTATAACGAATTTAATGTTTAGAACGTGTCAGTTGCCATGGTGACAAACTAAAGGTCACTGATTGGCCAAAATTGACTTATATTCAGTTTTTGTATTTAAAAAATGGTATACACAGGTGTTTTGAAATTGAGAATTCAATTGTAAATGTTAAGAGAGCATCGGTTGTCATAGTAACAAATGATGTTATGTGCATCTAGAAATTGTAAACTCTACAGGACAATTTTTTTGATAAAATTTCATGGTGATTTGTTCCAAGGTCACCAGTACTTGAGATAAATGAAATGCGGAAAATGTGTAGAGTTGTAGGTTCAAATTAATGGAAACACACAAAAAAAAATCAAGTCAGTGACCTATTCTATTTTCTTAAATTGATTTGCAGATGACATAATTGTGAATGGCCTGATATTTTTTTTTCAAATTTGGCATGCTGCCAAAATAAGCGTTTCCCAGTAATATTTTGTGAGTAATATTTCACTTAAAATAGGGTTGTAATATATAATGACAGCCATATTAAAAACTTAAATACTGTACCCTTAAAAAGGGTCAATTGCAAGTCATTAATACAATGTATTCTGTTATATCTTTAAAATCCATTTCACTACTTGTTATTATTTTCTAACAAAATATGTTTTATTTGAAGTTGACTAGATATTGTTAGAATTGAGTGCTAGCCCGTAATCATATACTAAAGTAAAATTTGGCACTGATAACACCATTTAAATTATAAATTATTCAAAAGGTAAGATTGTCATCTTTTTACAGTGGTTACTCTTAGACGGATTTTGCAATGCATTTACATTTCTTTATTTGGCCTTGTATTTTACCACCTTCCCTTTAGAAAATCTATTTAAAATTGGAGCTCAAATGATGACGTCTAATTGACAGTAACGATTGTTTTGAGCATTATATCTTTGGTATTATGTTTATAATACTTCAACCCACCTGGTTTCATACGGTTGGTGCCCAGTGCAGCTCTAACCATCGTCCTCTCCATGAGTTCAAAATGTTCAACTCGGCAATAATGGCATCAGGAAGTATGGGTAAGTGTCAGTATATTGACTTTACTACTTCAATGAACTACAACATCAGAACATAATGATGAATGTAAAATACGAAGGAACTGATGTTATTGTGGCACTCACAACAAGACACCAAATTGATTGTATACTCCTACAGCACCAGAGGTGAGACACGATTCCCAGTAGGAGTAATCGCCATCTGTTTTAGCCTCAATTGACATACAGCTGCTTCTTATTTCATAAAAGATCTCTCCACTTACTTGAAGTACCACTCATTTCATGAGTGTAAAAGCAGATTTCGCAACCGTTCAAACAAGTTTTCTTTTGATTTTTTTTATAAACATTTAAAACAAGCAAATAATTGACAATTTATCCAAAATTTCAGACATATGTTTATACACATTACAAGAAAATTTTTTTAAAATGTTTTGTTTTACCTCATTGGTTCTCCTAACAAAAAATATGCGGATGACTGTGGGATATTACTACTTAAATGTGGAACATTTACGATGGGAAAGTCGAAATCATCGCGTTTGTCGTATAGCTTAGTTGCCAATTTCCCGTATATGTCTATAGTAAGTTAAATGTATGCTGTATCTTTATTTTTTTTCGCTTGAATATATTGCATTGACATATGTATGAATATTGTCATTATTAATTGACAAAAAAATCGTCGATATATCTAAATCTGAAATTAAAGGACACCGCTAGCTTTTTTTTCTTTTGATTCAGCAGTTCCTGAATGAAATCTGGTTCGTATGAATAAAGGAACAGTTCGACCAATGAAGGGGCACAATTTATTCCCAGAGGAATGCCGACAGTATGTTGAAAGACCACGTCTCTGAACATTACAAATATATTGTTTATTAGAAATTCCAACATGTTTTATATTAACTTCAGGGTATTTATGTGTAAAATCAGAATGGTGTTTGACAAAATAAGTATCATGATAACCAATCGCTGGAATTTAAATTTTTGGGTACCACCTTTAGTGAAAAAACAGCTGTGTATGATGCTAAAAAGTCTTTCTTTTAATTTTCTATGTGAAATAGTTGTGTAAGGAGTATAGGTATGTAGTAATGTGCCTTAAAAATAACAACTGCTATGTCTGCTGGGACCAGTACATATTGGTCATGTAATCTATCCAGTTCAGCTCCTACTTCTGAATCACTAAATACAGAGGGATAACGTGTTTTCATACTCCCTTTAAGTTTTCGAATACGAGATTTTATCAAACATCGTACAGCTGTAAGCCATTCAGACAAAGTGTCTGGTTCCACGTCTTCATGTTTGGCCCATCATCTGACATGATATTCGAAAGAACCATAACTAAACTGAAATTCTGACGCCAAGTAAAGGAACAGGCTTCTCGGTCTTTAGGACCTCTTAAAATACGATTTTTGAGGTTTTCATTTCAACAATAGAAACGTTGCCGGTGATGACATGCCCGATAGGATCATAATTGAAGGTAGATGATGCACAAGAACATGTGACGGTGTTATGAAGAAGATGGTTGATGTCTAGGCACTGCAAAACCCGTTTCCTGGACATTTTATTGATTTATACTTTGGTATCTGAAGTTTTTATATTGTAACTGAATAGCTTGGATGCAATACTAGGTGTATAGCTATATATGAAATGCAGGAGAGAGATAATAACGACTTTTTAAAATCTCGTAATAACGACTTTTTATCTCGTTATAACGACTTTTTATCTCGTAATAATGACTTTTTATCTTGTTATAACGACTTTTTAAAATCTCGTTGTAACGACCTTTTTTAAAATCTTATTTTACCTCAGTACGCTTTCGTTGACATCCATAAGGGGGTGTCACATATTTTTAAACGATATATTTTATTTATTTAACATAGTTCGCCTTATAACTGTGCAAATGATAATACGCCGTCTTTTAGTAATCCTGACCTCAATGTATTAATATCTACATTAGAGGTAGTATCAAACTCGTTAATTCATTGGTTTAAAATAAACAAAATGCAGGGTAATCCTGACAAATTCCAAGCTTTGGTATTTGGAAAGAAAACCTGCAACAACAACAAAAATAACCTTTCGAATACAAAATTCAGATCTTACATGTGACAGCACTGTAAAACTTTGGGGTATCAATTGAATTTTGACAACCACATTAGTACTATCTGCAAGATGGCATCCCAGAAACTGAACATACTAAAACGTTCCAGGCCTTTATTCGAACCGTTTTTTTTTTTTTCACTTTTATTCTTAGTAATTTTAATTTTTGCCCTTTCACATGGCATTTCTGTACAGAGAACAAAAAATAAAACTAGAAAAAGTGCCAGAAAGAGCACGTCGTTTTGTATACGATGATTATAACCGTACTTACGATGAACTTTTATATATTACCAAAGTGCCTTCTTTGCAGATTAAGAGAATAAAAACCATGGCCTTAGAAACTTTTAAGATAATAAATAAAATTGCCCCTGTATGTTTACAAAACTTATCACACATCAAAAATTCAAAATATAATTTTACATCTTCTAATGTCTTAGATGTACCGCAATAAAAAATAACAAGGTATGGTATACAATGCTTTAAGATTGCTCTAGCCACTTGAGAGAAGAAAACAGCTTTTCACATTTAAGAAGTTTGTTGCAATCCTGGAATGATTTGTGTTGCCACTTTTCGGCTTGCAAACAGCTTACTATCTGTTAGCACCATGTGATATACTGCTATATGCATATATAGTTGTATTTTAGACTTATTTATTCTTCCATTTTGTTTTTATCTGTAAGACTGTATCCAAATTACCTGCTAGATTTTTTAATAATGATATGCATGGTGTCTGCTTCTCCTTGACCCAAAGGTTGTTTCTTTACACAAAATTTTAAATGTATGCATGGCTTCGCTTTGCTCATGTTTAGTAATCTCTTAGCCCGTTTAAAATGTCTTAGTTTTTTTTAATTTTCAGGCTCGGTTAATGCATGTTTCTGTAGTGTTATAAAATGTATTTTATGCATGTAAGTATTGCATTTATTTGTTATGTATATGTTTTATATATTCTGTCAAAAGCTTTTCAGAGCTTATGTTTTATGTTTTAATACATGCCGAATCTAATTGAGTTTTATGATCTTATCTTAAAAATTATATTAATTTTCCATGGTAATGTATACTTCAAATTTTGAGTGACACAAAGTATAATATTATAACAAAACCTGAAAATGTTTCAATCATTGACCTGTTACAATTTATTTTTGAAAGAGATATCTAAAATACAAAGTTGTCACAAAATACTTCAACAAGAATTACGGCTTCTATGTGTTGTATTGTCCGTTTCGGTTTAGCAATTACTTTGTACTTCACCATTTCGCTAATGCGCACGCGCTGTATACAGTCTTCTATGGAAACCTATAATGGTGGACTGTCGCGCAAGAAAGAATGGTTTGAGGACTTAGGCGAAAAATAAACAGCATCGGTACGAAAGGATACTTTCTTCTGACTGATGAGAAGTACGTTAAATAACATGAAAAGTTAACTTTGTCATATTAGGTTGTCATACATATTTTGACACACAATACAAAACTGTGGATCAATTCAAACTTAAATAAGTATTTATTTTTATCGGCGATAATAATATTCATTTATTCGATTTCTATAAAATTAAAATCATTGTTGTCATGTCGTCATTTGCACTTTGACAGTAAAAAGTATTGAGTGTTTTGACCAGCAGTGAATCGGGTATTTGTGGTAACTCTTAGATTTCTGCCAGTGACGAATACTTTGGACTGATGCCATTGACAATCGATTTTCTGTTTCATTGGGACCTACAACGTGAATTAAGTAGAAGATAGCATTTGCTTGTCAACATGATGTGTAAAATGCAATCACATATTCGTGACACATTAAATATTTTGTATTTTCATTTCTGTTTGGTGTATTTAACACATAAACAAAAATTAATTGATTTTTTCATTCCTAAAAATAAATAAACAGTGAGAAATTGGAGCTAGTCTACTCGTACCCTTTTGGGCTGACTTGTACCCAGGCTTGGCAGTGATTCATGCCCAATTTCATTTGTACAGTCGTGCCCATTATTTAGACCCATAAATTGACTTATCTGAAATAATTTACCTATCGTCGAATGTGTGAAAGGTTTATCTATATATATATATATATGTATGTATGTATGTGTGTGTGTGTGTGCATTTTGACATAATTCCATTACAATTTTATAATCACACAAATGTTTGATGGGCTATCTAATTGTGATATATATAATGAGAAATCATACAAAATGTGCCTTTTGCAAAACTTCAAAAACATAAGTAAGATAGACATCAATAACTGACCTAAAGTCAATTACCTTACAAATGGCTCTCTATGTGCATTTCTAGCTAAAGTGAACCAAAGGTCCTCTACCGAGTTTGTTCATTTCAACCCGATGGATCCAGGGTGGGGCAAAAGAGGCCCCCAGGGGATACCCCTCATTAAAAGTCTTCTTCTCCAAGACTGCTTCACGAATTGAAAAACTAGTTATCTGAGTTCTTGATGTCTTTTCAGATTTTGTAATTTTCATTCATTTTTGTATGATTTCTTTGATTTTCTCCCTTTCTATTCATTATGATGCATATATTTTATGTGTTTTACCTGTGGTTTGGTAGATAAATGCTTTCCTGAAAGAATTTTGCTGAATCCAGGGTGGGGCAAAAAAAGACCTCAGGAGGTACCCCTTAAAATCTCTTTAAAGATTTTCTTCAGAACTGCTGCATGGATTGAAGTACTAATTGCATCTGAGTGATTTTTATGGATGCATGATTCAATTTGGAGGTTATGACAAATACAAATCATGTAACCTGGGGCCTATTTGTTTTCTATGAATTTCATTTTTAAATCTTCATTATTCAGCTATCACAACCTGCAGGCTATGGTCATTCCTTTTAACGTACCATGTAAATAGGTTACGAAGATTTCTGTAATGTTGTAGTCTGTAGCTTAAAACGTATAATCTGAATTAAGTTGAAAATGTGGGAGTCAAACAATTCATCCAGGGGAAATCAGATGTGTTGATAGTCACATCCCAACATTCCAATAAGCTGAATATTTCACAGTTTAAATTATTGGGAGCCATAATTTGATATAATACAATAGATGACACCAGTTCTTGGATATAACTTAGTTTTGATACAATAATCATAAACAAAATCTAACTTATTTCAATGAAAACAAAACTGTCAATACTACATACACTGTAGTGTTAGATATGTACTTTGTCATTGAGCTAATTGAACGCAAACTTTTGATGGAAGTTACGTCTCCTATAATTATGTTTCCTATATTTGATGAGGATATATCTTGAACACATCTAAATTAATGTAGGCTAGCATGGTACATGTAAATGAACAAGACAATAAGAATGATGTTAAAACATATCTTTGTATCTGAGGTCATATAAGCTTAAAAACAGAATTAATGTACATTGATAAAACTGATAAAACACATAGCATGATATAAAGGCCAATAAAACACATATAGCATGATATAAAGGCTATATATATAATATAGGCCACTTTTTTTAGGTGTTATTCACTTTTTATGGAATTGTTTTTGTACTCACCTAGTAAGCTTTTTATTTTCAGCTAGTTGATATGCAGAGTATTTCCTGATTGCATCATGCCTATTACAAAGATACCAATTATACATAAGTTTGGGATCATATCCCATAGCCAGCGACTTGAGCTTCAAGAGAGATTGCTGAAACAATCCTATCTTCAGAGTGTTCACAGTGAGAAAGCCATTATAAAATCTAAGTATGTATTGAATCTAATAAATAGAAAGATACAAACATATATTTAATATCTCTCACTCCTGTGTGTGTGTGTGTTTTGAACATGTCATATTTACATCATCTTCACATTGTTATTGGTTTAAATGTCAATTTTATCATGAATTGAAAATTAACATCTCTTTTATTGATAAGCTAACAGAATAAGTCTTTTTGAGTTTGAAATGGACACTATATATTTGTATTGAAAGAATCTAAACTATACCAAATGGTCACATTTTTTGCATTGATCTAGTGGTGCAACATTCTACTTGCAGGTGCTCTCCTGATTCATGCAACTCTTGATATAGGTTTTTAGCTTAGACTTTAAAACACTTTATTGGTCCTTTACAAAGAATGCTGAATATATAAAGTTACAGCTCAGTTTGCAATATCACATGTTTTTTATAAGGCTGCTTCGCAACCCTCTCTCCACATCTCATAGACATCTGTTTTATTTTTTGTCTTTTTAGAATATAAAGGAATCCAGGTTCCTGTTTGATATACTATGTAAATATTTTGAGTTTATTTTTTCTGTTCAGTAAAAATCCACTTGAAGTCACAGAGGAATTTATCAGTAATTACAATAATGCTCAAAATCTGGATGATAGAGAGAAGTATGAAACTACAGCACTTAAAATGTTGGAACGATCTAAGGTAGGTTCTAATGATGAAGTTATAATAACCTGAAAAATGTGAGGTATTAGTCAGGGTTCTTCCATTTAATTTAAAATTGAATTTGATATATTCCAATTCATATTTCAACATATCTTTTTTGCCCACAATTTCATGAAAAATCCCATTTAAAGCAGCATTAGCGGCGACTAGGGTGTGATTTTTTCTTTAAGTGATAATATATCTTTATATAAAGATATAAGTTTCTCATTAATTACATGCGCACATATTTGCTTGTTTAAAAGATTTACATATTTGAAAATAATAAATAATAATAGCTGGCATTTATAAAAAAAAAACAAATGGTATTGTGGCCAATACTCAAACCGACCTCACATTGGAAAATTCATAGACATGAATGGTTATTTGTTTTCATCCTAATGGGATTCATCTATTTGAGGAAAACACAAAATAAAATGCTGAAATAGTACTGTAATTATTCACAAAAAAACCTTGAGTTTCAATGAATACAATGTTACAGGCCAGCAATTAATTCAAATGGGGTCAAGAATTTTTTTTTATCTTTAAAAGATCTGGAAAGCACTTTTCTTGATTCAGTCTAGAAAATGTTTTGATTTTGAAATCTCTGAGAGGTAATTTTCTGGCTTCCTGACACTAAAACTTTATTAACTATTTTCTAATTTAAAAACAAGGGAAAAAAGGCAATTTAAAGGGGGCATGTGCCCCCTATGCCCCCCTCCCCCCAAATCGACCACTTTGTGTGATATGTTTACTTATTTTGCATTACATGTAAATATAAGTTGAAAAATGCCATAGTAGATCCAATTATTTACTATGAACTTGAAGCTCTATTGTCTACCTTCCATGGCCAGTAAGTAATGGAGTTAAGTCACACGTTTTGTTTGGCCTGTATTATGTGCATAACATGCATAACATTGGATTACAGAACAGTTGAAATTAGGAATGGCAGTTACAATTATCATTATCATCTTGTTTGTGGAAATTGGGATACTTGTGTATAATATATTTGTAAAACATGTTTTGGACAAAGTTATTGTACATATTCTGTGCTTTTTGTATGCAGAAAATATTAAAGTCATTTATACTAATTTAACAGCGTAGAGCTGGATTGCGAAACAATGGGACTGGACCTTACGTAAATCTTCCCATGGCTTGGACAGAGCTTGCACAGCTAGCCCAGTGTAAGGGAAAGATTCAGGAAGGTAAAATATTAACATATATATTACACTGATTAAATACGTACATCTCATTACATATTGGTTATTTATTATAGTTATCTGATAAATATCACAAAGTTCTGGGAATTCCATAACCTTCTTAGACTAGTTTCATGTATTTTAAATGTTATGTTTGGACTACATGATGTATGAGAGCATGTTAAAAAGCTGCTAGATGTGTGGTTAGATATATTAACTGATGCCTCATGTACAGTTAGGATGATAACTTATATAAAGATGTCAATAATTGAATGTGAACAAGAAGAGCAAGAAAATATCCTGGTATCAAAATAAAAACATACATGTAATAATGATGAGTATAATCTACAGTAAAACCTGCTTTTGTGACCATCTGTGTATAGAGACCACCTGGTCACAAAGACTGCTTTTTGCTGTCCCCATAGTACCATATAAAGACCACCTCCCTCCTATCCGTGTCCTTAGGATGTCATTATATACAAGTTACATATACTGTATTTGTTTTACCTCCTGTAAAATTTAAGTCTCACTGATGTATTAAAACTAAACCCTTTGATATCCTGAAATCATGATGTTATGTCAATTATTCAGTTAAGTTAAGTTTATTCTAGTTCAACTGAAAAAAAAATCTGATTTAACTCATTAATTATTTAACTTTGGCTAATGCATTTAAATCATTTCCTTTTTTGCTACGTCCGTTGCAGTTCGTTAATTTCAGATGTTGAGATCATTGCGTACGAACAATAGGTTGTTTGTTAACAAATCTGGGTCTGAGCTCTTAGTTTATATTTGAACCTCAGACCTTTAACCTTTGAAGTTCTATCTATTACCTAGCCATTACAGGTGCTACAAGTGGTGTGCATCTGATGTAATTAAATGGATATGAGCTGTCATAGGTGGAAATTTTACATGCCCATTTTATGTGATATTCTGTATCATATATATGCTGTGGTTATATATGGTTAGAATAACAAATTGTGCAATTTAAAAATTGCAACAATCTTACCAAACGCAACCTGTAATATCAGTTATATTTTGTCAGCCATACTTTGAGCATTGCAAATTAACTTTACCGAGTGACCAAGAAACATGTGCTATTTGCAGTTGAAATACATACTTTTCTTATAACCCTTTGCATTTATTTTCATACATCATTATTTCAGACCTAAATCAGGCAAAGTTTGTCTTTTTCGTAGTTTCAAAATATTCCTTTCTGACATTGTTCATGTGCTGGGTATATCGGGTGATCTTGACCTATTTTTAACTCGTCCCATCGCATTCTCTGCTTTATCTTTCTTGACACATATGATCAAGAACTGCCCAACTCAACCAGATATTGTGGCTCGATTGTAAAATATGAGGTATGCATACTTTTCACAGTTATATTGTTTTGATTTTGTCAATGTCAGCATTCAGGGTAAAATTAAAGATCAGAAATTTTATTTTTAGTGACCTGATATATCTATTCTTATATTCATCCTATTTTCTTCAGGTATTTAAAATAGCATTGAAAGGCATATATTTTACATAATACATCCACTTTCCAATGAAATTCACATCCTTGTATTTTAAAAATAAATATAAAGCACATAAAAATCAGCCAACTTTAACATAGTCCGAGATCCTCTGACTGAAGTACGAAGTACATTTGATATGGCGAAAGAGTTTATCTGAAAGGTCATTGCATATGGAAATACAGCTTGATTTTTTAAGGTACAGGAAAACTTAAATTCTAATAAAACAGATAACTTCGAAAAGAAGAGCTTTAACAATGTTTAATGTGTTTAATAATGTATTTGAACATACATTTCTTCATATTCTCAACTATATGTCAGGGGACAAAAATAATCATTGTGACAGCTTATATCGCTTTACAGGGCATTAGCTGTTTTTTTATTCTTTTTTTTAATTCTATCCTTTTTTTACGATTTAGATTGATATACAATAACAAGAAAAAATAGTAAACAGGCATAAACATTCCTATATATTTTGTAAAAATTGCTTAAAAAGCCCAATTTGGCAATTTTTCATTTGCAATAAGTATATTCAGCCTTTTGTATAATCATACCACACTGTATCTCACCTTATTTTCATAAAATATGTTAATGAGGAGTATATGATTTCTTTTTATTCCAATCTTTAGCTCTTATTTGTTATTGTACATTAAGTACAAGTAGTGAAAGAAGAAAAAATTGAAATAATTGTTTTGGTAAACACAGCGAATGCCCCTTGTAGAATGTATTGGTGCAGACTAGGGTATCGGCCTGGATAGCTCAGCTGGTTAGAGAGTCCTGCTAGTCTTAGGAAGGTCCTGGGTTCGATTCTTGATCAGGTCACATATTTTTCCTCGTCTATTATAATAACAATTACAAATTATATTTTTAAATATTTTTAAAAGAAATTAATTTTTTAAACAACACCATGAACATAAGTATACTTGGAGAAAGAATATTTATCATAATATGACAAATTTTTGTTTCTTTTACTCAATTCCTCATCATGAAATAAGATACGTTAAAACTAATAATTTAAGCAATGTCTTGGTTTTCTTTGACAGATTGTCTTGATGTACTGATTACCTCCCTTGACCAAGCACCATTAGAGAGGTACCACATTCCTGCTTTGTTTTTCCTGGCTGAAACAATGCTGTACTCCCTACGTACAGATGCTGTACATCAACCTTACCTTAGGACAGGAGAAATCAAACTGCTCAAGGTGAATTCCTGGACTTTATTTAATTTGAAGGAAAACCATAATGACAATATGTCAGTCAGTCATTTTCTTTTCAACTTTAAAATAGCTTTAATTTGTCTGATATATGTTTGTCAATAGATAAAAGTTTGCAGATTTTTTACATTCATTACAAGTGTATCTGAATTTGCACTTTTGTTTTACATTTGATAAAAATTGACTTGGTATTTATCCTATGCATATAAAGAAAATATGAAGTTGAACAATTAGTGAGCATTAATTTTTTATTATTTCCAAAGATATACTGATACACATGCAGGTGTTTTATATCTTGTTTATTGCCATGGTTATTCGCCATATTACTGCTGAAGTCTTAAGTATTCATTTGCAGATGGGACAATTGGCATTCACCAGACTGTTTTATCATCATATGGCCGGACAACTTCAAGGACAAAATAACTTTAAAAACAGACTTTACACTTATCTAGATGGTAGGTATAATATTAATCAATGTAATTAAAGATTTCTGTGTATTCAGTTTTATCTTGTAGACAAGATAAAGAGAGGTATTACTAGTGATGTATCCATATGAGTGAAATATTCCTGAGTGGGATGTTAAACAACAATAAACAAACAGACAGACATTACTAACATCTATCAATGATCTTTAACTACAAAGAAATGTCATGGGCGTCTAAAATGTATATCACTTCATGTATACCTAATTAAAATGGACAGTGAAACCTGATTTGACAGACCTCATTTATCATCTATCTTATCACATTCAAAGTTGAATACTGTATGTAAGGTTCTCCTGGAAATTTATGCTGCCTACTTTCTCGTTATTCGCTGCTTACTTTTCCCGAATCCAATGGAAAAATGTCAGAGTTTTTTTAAATCTGTTGATCTTACTGGCAAAACCAATAAATTTGACAAAAGCCCGCCAAAATTTGTCAAATAATTTGTCCAAATGACTGGTAGCCTAAATGTTTGTGCCATCCAATTCAGATTTTTGTGGAAACGCTGGGTAAAACTAAAGGATTTTATCAGCACCTGAAATAGCCGATCGCCAGGTGCAACTACTTTGGTGTGTGGGCGACGAAAAAGTTGATCAAATACAAATATCATACTGAAGTAGTTATTGGTCCAAAATAAAATGTGAGTGCCCTACCATCCTGCTAAAGTCATGTCATGGCCGTCTTTTATATACAAGACAAGACATATACCTCTATTATGTGTCAAGTTTTAAGTAATATCTTATCCACGTGCAGAAATGATTACGTCTGACCATGTGACAACCATGTGATTAAACATCAACCTGTCATGGCTGACGACGAGTATTGTATACACCTAGTGAGTTGTGTGGTTTTAATGTCATTCATTCCCGAGAATATTAAAGATGTGTTTACTCAAACTCTAATTAAAATGCATTTAAGTCTAGAGAATTAGTTTATATTTATTTGTCTTTAAAATTTTTAAACTGTCATTGCTAACAGCTTAAACAGGATCAGGGATCATTCAACCCAAAGTTTCTATTTTCAACTGAATTCACATTTGACACAATGACATACATTTTATATCCTTTTAATGTGCATTAAAATAGTTGTTTATAACTGACCCAGTGCTTGTTTTTTCACTGGTATTTTTTCAGGAACCTAAATTCCCCATAAGAGCAATGTTTATAATGCACCGGTAGGCCTATAGATGTGCAAAAAGTGTTCTACTATTCATACATTTTGTACACTATTATCAGCGTTACTGTTAAGGTTTTTACCATATAAGTATAAATTCTATGTAAAACCCATCAATAGAAATTTCACTATTAAATAGAAAAATTTTTCAAATTTCATTGCTTTTTCAATAAGCCTAAAAGTTTTCTAATATGTAATTTCAAAATCTTGAGCTTTAAACAAAAAGTAAAAATTAGACATCACAATTCTACTTACCCATACAGAGTTTTCATCACAAAAAATAAAACTTTCTGATTTAAAAACAATCCTTTAATTTTTAATTCAGAAAATCAAAAATAGAAAAACATAATGAAATCGAATTATAATGTTTAGCTGTTAAATTTTATTGAAATGCACTTTAAATAAATGACTTCAGAACACTAAGAAATATGTTGTTTTACATAAAAAATAAACATGTAGTGAAAAATAATAGTTAAAATACATGTTCATACAAGTTTTCCACAATGTGCAGGAAAAGACTGAATGAGCGGTAGATATAGGGATAATAAATTGCTGGTCCTCCTTTGTGTTTTTCTTTACTTCTTACAATGATATTTGTCCAACCACTTTATCATTTGGACCAGTAGTTTTGAAATTTTACTCATCCAAAAAGAATTTTTTGGGCCAGCCATAGACTGAAAGTTTGATGAATGATAAAGTGAGGGAGATTGAGCTGGAAAATGAATAAATAAATGAATATACATGTACAACAGTTTATTTTTCTGTTGATTTTTTCAGTAATTTGTATAGGGACCAGTAAAATTTTGCTACGACCAGTGAAACTAAGTAATTCACTAGTCAAGTTGACCAGTAAATCAAGGAATCAAGGAAATCACTTCTCCTGGCTCCATTTTTTAAAAAAATTTCTGGGGGGTACATACCCTTAGACCCCCCCCTAACAGGCTCACACCTACGCCGCTCAAAGTATCCTTCACCTCCTACTTTTTCTACATTTTGAAAATTGGGAAAACCCTAGGCCGGTGTATGTGTATTTAGATTAACACAATCATAGTTTAGCACTTTCAGGGAGTATAGACTTGTTAGCCCAACTTAAATTTGCGCAATTAATTTCATTCGCTTTGTCATGTATACACAAATACAGAATGACAGGATGGAGAAATTTTAGTTCTGCCCTTGAATTAATGCAATGACTTGAGCGCTGAACATGAAATGTGCTAATATTAGAACACCACTAAAATTAGTATACATACAGTAACCGTTTACATCAGACCTCTTTTTAAACACCACCTATTTTGATAGGCCCTATCAGTGGGACATGTCAAGACAGGTTCAGCTGTGGTACATGTACTTTAACAGTGGTGTCAAGGGTCAATGTCAAAATGTTCTAATAATTATTTATTGTATAGTAATGAATGTATCAACAGTTTGTTCTCCTTCCCTGTGGCACCTTTTCTTTGATTTGCCTGTTAGTGTTTAGAATACAAGCTCACTTTCACATTATAGTTGAGGTTCATGAACATTGATTATGATATGCAATTCTGTAATGAATAATTGTGTTAACCCCTGAAAAATATCTCAGTTTTTTTCTACATTTACTACTTGCACAATGACAAATAAGAGCTGTAAACAGGCGTAAACAAATCTTTTATTGATATATATTTTGTGTAAATAATGTCCAAGTCCAGTGTTGTATGCATATACAAAGAGTAAGGTTGAAATAAGCCATTGCAAGTGACTAATTGTCAAACTGATGTTTTCAAGGAATTTTCACAAAATATGTTTATGACCATGTTTATCTCTTTTTTTTCTTATCGTATATCAATCTAAGTAGTAAAAAAGGAAAGAAAGTTTTTTGGAAAAAAAACCAGCTGATGCCCTTTTATTAATAAACAAATAATATAATTGTCAAGTTTCACAATTAACTTATTCTACAATTGCATTCATATATCTCAATATATGCTTTTTGGTTTTTTTAATTAGGTTTAGCTGAGTGCCAGGAAGCTTACAGTCCTTATCCTAATGCCCTTCTGTCACTGAGGTTTATAATATCAGTGGGTAAAATTGTCATGGCTGATGCTCATGTGGAACCAGGAGAAATAAAGGAGGGAGACAACATATCCATGTCCAAACCCAGGACACCTCTGAGTCGTCCAAGTGCTGTCACAGTTAGTATAACTGAGTGCTTAATCAAACAGAAATTGCTGATTGACTTTGATCTTTTTAGTGCCATTGTAAATCTGGTGTAATACCATCACCAAATGATTTTACTTTGCTGTGTCAGTAAGCATTATTTTAATTACTGACACAAACCAAATTGATTTGACCTAGCTTACAATTTTTATCAAAATGCAATGCATTGTCAATCAACAACCCTGTGTAATATTGTACTGTCAGTCAACAACCCCGTATAACATTACACTGTCAATCAACAACCCTGTATAACATTACACTGTCAATCAACAACCCTGTATAACATTACACTGCCAATCAACAACCCTGTATAACATTACACTGTCAATCAATGACCCTGTATAACATTACACTGTCAATCAACAACCCTGTATAACAATACACTGTCAATCAACAACCCTGTATAACAGTACACTGTCAATCAACAACACTGTATAACAATACACTGTCAATCAACAACCCTGTATAACATTACACTGTCAATCAACAACCCTGTATAACATTACACTGTCAATCAACAACCTTGTACAACATTACACTGTCTATCAACAACCCTGTATAACATTACACTGTCAATCAATGACCCTGTATAACATTACACTGTCAATCAACAACCCTGTATAACAATACACTGTCAATCAACAACCCTGTATAACAGTACACTGTCAATCAACAACCCTGTATAACATTACACTGTCAATCAACAACCCTGTATAACATTACACTGTCAATCAACAACACTGTATAACAATACACTGTCAATCAACAACCCTGTATAACATTACACTGTCAATCAACAACCCTGTATAACATTACACTGTCAATCAACAACCCTGTATAACATTACACTGTCAATCAACAACCCTGTACAACATTACACTGTCTATCAACAACCCTGTATAACATTACACTGTCTATCAACAACCCTGTATAACAATACACTGCCAATCAACAATACAAATTATTTCAGGAAAGAATCTTGAGGAGGGCTAATTTTAAGTTCTGTAAACAGTTTGTGTGCTCGGTAATTTTATTGAGATCTGCCGACACAGGAATTTTCATTGACAGACACAAGTCGTGATTATAACATAAAGTCAAACAATATTTTTATCATATATATTTAATATTTTGTCATTTTACCAGTAGGATTTTAAATATATGATAAAAACAACAAAAGAAGACAAATTCTGTATCACATGCCATATCAACCCTCGACTAATATCATCCCTTGGGCCTACGACCTTTGTGCTGATATTGGAGTCTCGGGTTGATATGGCATGTGATACAGATTTTGCCATGTATCAATCTCTATATACCATCAATCAGCAACCCTATATAACTTACCGTTAATCAACAACTATGAATAGCATTATACTGTAAATTAAATATTATGTAATTTATATAACAATTGTTTAATCATATATTGTATATCTAAACTTGAGTCACTGTGAGAGCAACTCTATATAATTTACACTGTAGATCTAATATTGAGTCACTGTCACTCAGGAACTCTGTATGACCTTTTGGTGAAGATCTGATCTTGAGTCACTTTCACTCAACACCTCTCTATAACCTTTCACTGTGGTTTAAATATTATGTTTCTGAATCTGGTAATTTTATGACAATCTGATATTTATGATGGAATCATAACACCAAAAATAAAATTGACAATTTATATTTTACATGTGAAGTATGTCAAATATATATGTATATATATATATATATATATATATATATATATTGCTTTTTGTTGGAAAATGGTAAATTAACTGTATCATTTCCCCCTTTTTATAGAAGTTAGGAAATATTTCATATAATTTGGATTATACCAGCGCAATTTGATAACATATAACATATTCTTTATCAGCAATACAGTAGAACAACAAGAACAACTCAAGGATCGGGTACTAAACAGGACACCAGGGAGCATTCATTTTCTGCTCACAGTGCAGGAGCAATTAGTAGTAGTGTTCATGACCTCAGTCCCACATTGTGGCATGCTTTGGATGTGTGGCGGTGTACAAACCACCTAGGTGGTGGTCTAGCAGAAGCTTTACAAGCACTTGCAACTTGTGGTATGGGACTTGCCAATGAGAACTGGTAAGTCGTTGATGATATATTCATTAATACTGCCAAATTGATATGTAAATTTAGTAAACTTTCATCAAAAAAAGATGAAACTTGAATTTGTTATATTCCCCATAGGGATATTTAAAAAACCACAAACAGTTAGTTACACGGCATTTTTTTTATATGAAAGCGAATTTCAGATACTTTTGAAAGATGTAAATAAATTGATAAAAAAGTTGCAAAAATACTCTCGTCTCACACAAATGTGATAGTTTGGTATGTAGAAAATTCAATAGCTTAATGAAGATCATCTTTCCCCTTACCTTATTATAAGAAGCTACCTGTTTATAGAGACTTTACCGTGGTTATCACCATGTCGATTATTTTTCATTGCAACCCACTTTTGTCCACATTTTAAAAAGTGTATCATGCCAGCTGCCACAAGATTATTCTAATGAGTCAGGTACATATACTAACATTATGTACTGTGGTTTACAATTTTTATTTCACTGAACTTGACCTTTTCATTGAACTTGAGAGGTTTTCATATTACATTTACGAAGAGCGTGGCATGCTGGCAGTGGACATTGACTCCTTCCGGACACCTGGTCCTATCCCGTTTAGGATTTACAATTGTTTTTCATGTTGCGACCATTTACATATCTAATGTGCCATGTTCTTATTGACTCGAGTTATTTTTGCTTGTAACAAAAGATGATCAGAAATCTATAGTCATTTTTAAATTAAAAATCTAAATCATTTCTGTACATAAACTTACCTATGGATTTCCAACATTTCAGGATAGACACTATGGTGGCAATGCAGATTTTGTCAGAGGCAGCTAAAACTAACCTGGCTGCTATGAAAATTCTGCATAGTTTAACCAGAGGAATCCGCCCAAAAGTGGAAGGCGGATCTCTTCCGGGTACTTCCAGGTCTGTGACAGGTAATATCATTCTACTATAGATTTATTAATCAGTGATTTCCATATTGGCCTAGTTATTACGTCGAGGTCTGTCGTATTGGCCTAGTTATTACGTCGAGGTCTGTCGTATTGGCCTAGTTATTGCGTCGAGGTCTGTCGTATTGGCCTAGTTATTGCGTCGAGGTCTGTCGTATTGGCCTAGTTATTGCGTCGAGGTCTGTCGTATTGGCCTAGTTATTGCGTCGAGGTCTGTCGTATTGGCCTAGTTATTACGTTGAGGTCTGTCGTATTGGCCTAGTTATTACGTCGAGGTCTGTCGTATTGGCCTAGTTATTACGTCGAGGTCTGTCGTATTGGCCTAGTTATTACGTCGAGGTCTGTCATATTGGCCTAGTTATTACGTCGAGGTCTGTCATATTGGCCTAGTTATTACGTCGAGGTCTGTCATATTGGCCTAGTTATTACGTCGAGGTTTGTCATATTGGCCTAGTTATTACGTCGAGGTCTGTCATATTGGCCTAGTTATTACGTCGAGGTCTGTCATATTGGCCTAGTTATTACGTCGAGGTCTGTCATATTGGCCTAGTTATTACGTCGAGGTCTGTCATATTGGCCTAGTTATTACGTCGAGGTCTGTCATATTGGCCTAGTTATTACGTCGAGGTCTGTCATATTGGCCTAGTTATTACGTCGAGGTCTGTCATATTGGCCTAGTTATTACGTCGAGGTCTGTCATATTGGCCTAGTTATTACGTCGAGGTCTGTCATATTGGCCTAGTTATTACGTCGAGGTCTGTCATATTGGCCTAGTTATTACGTCGAGGTCTGTCATATTGGCCTAGTTATTACGTCGAGGTCTGTCGTATTGGCCTGAGGTGAAGTTGAAGGTCAATACAACAGACCAAGGTGCAATAAGTAGGCCTATATGGAAATCACTGATTAATGAACACATTATTGATTAACTGGACCAATACGAAATTTGAGTTTTTCAATATTGGCAGAGTTTTGAATTTCATTTTGTTTGGCCAAAAAAAGTCTGTATTAGGCCAATATCACTATAGTTAATCAATAATGGATTATAATCAGCATCTTCACAGAGGTTATATTTCCCATGTTTGTATTGCGATGTCAGTAAAACTGGACTAGCCAAGTGCACTTGATTCCTCATTCACCTCCTTTGAATCCTTTCGAAGGAAAAATATATTGTAATGGCATTTCAGTCTAATTAAAACACAATCACTGTTATAATTGGCTATACATGAAGATTTGGCTACTAGCATTGGTCTAATATTGATTTGCTATTTATATGGTATACTCTGTACAATTTGATCCCATTATGCACCTATATCACCTTGTATAGAGAGACATATATTGTTTACACAGTATCATCTAGTACATCAAACGCAGTAGTTGTAAGTGATGCCATCACAGTAACAGAGTGTTGCCAACACCTACACATGATTTTGTGATGTGGCTTTTAATATGCTAGACCCTTTGTCACATCTGTCACATTTTTGCTGTTACAGTCCAATGGATTGTCTGGGATTGACCTATCGCCAAATGCCCGACACGACACCATTTGGCAAACTTTTTTATTATGACGTCACAATCAAATGGTCTGTCAAAGACATGTGTGAATATGACATGATACAATCGAATGGGGTACGTCAAAAAAGCTCATGGACAGCCATGTGTCAGACACTTGTTGATAGGTCATTTGGCTTAAGCCTTAATCAGAATAGCATAAATATCAAAAGCTTCTATTAATACATGTTGAGGTTTGTTGTGTTAGTACGTTTCATAAATATGCATTCAATATTTGCAGCTGTAGTCAGCCAAATTGATTACAAGAAGAATGGTATGCTATGTTTGTATAGAAACATTCTTAATTAGCTGCTTCTTAAAATTTCTTATTAAGTCATACATCGCATGTATCAATTTCAGAGATGTCAATCATCATGGCTCAGTATAATCTTTCTTCTTTTCAATAAACCTCCCCTATGGTTTAATTAATTGGAAATATCACATAATAAGTTTTTCTTGTAAAAATACATTATAATTAATTCAATTAATTCAATGAATAAAAATAATTTTAAAAAACCATGAAAATTGAAACTTTGAAGTGATACACATGTTTATCAGTTTTAAACATTTCATGTATTTGTTCAAAACATTGGGAAGGGCTTAGTTTAATATTTAGTATTAAATCCTATCATATAACCACATATATGTTACAACTTAGATATAGATATTTATTTTACCATATTAACCACTGCCTTAACGTTATATAGACATGACTTTTCCATTTAGAAATATATTGTTAAGATATATTATTTGTTTGTTAGAAATCATATAAGCCCTAACTGGCAATAGAAGGTATCTTTGGCAGCTAGGAAACCCTTATTTGTTTTGAATTAATCAGTAGCTGATCTGACAAAGATATAGTATGCCTTTGTATGTTAAGGTTCTTTTATTTATTATTTGGTACCCAGACATACCAATAAATGAGGCCAGGGTTGCCCTGATATCCTAACTGCACAGAACAGGCTCTTATATACAGGAAAGCATATAATATTTAATAAAACATTTAACTGATATTGAATGATAAATTAGTTTTGATTGTGCCTGGATATACCTTTTTGTGAGAGAATGAGAGAGTGAGTTAGGGTTCTTCTTACCTATGAATTAAGGGTAAGGTAAATCAGGTAATATATATCATAGATATTCATGTAATATATTTCACACATATTCAGGTAATATATATCATATCTATATACAGGCAATATATATCATATATATTCAGGTAAAATATATCATATATATACAGGTAATATATATCGTATATATTCAGGTAATATATATCATATATATTCAGGTAATATATATCATATATATTCAGGTAATATGTCGTATATATTCAGGTAAAATATATCGTATATATTCAGCTACTGAGTTCATTCAAGTCCAATATTAACCTCTAGATAAACTAACAACAAAAATGTCTTTGTCTTTTTAGGAGATCATATAATTCCTATTTTAACCAGTAGTTTACTGCAGTAAAATATCTTTTTATCCACTCAGAAACATACTCTGCATACATGTTATATAACCAGTCTTCTGTACATGCAGTCACCTCTTTTAAGTAGTCACCTCCTCTAGGCAGTCAGTTTTGACTCTTCTCAAACATTTTCCTCTCTCAAATGGTCAGGGGTCACCCCTTTGAAGTCCAAAATTAAGAAGTTGACTCAATCAAACAGCCATTTGAATTTCAATGTTTAGTTCACTTGTCCATTAGTTTATGCCAGTATAAACATATTGGCCATTCTATATAACTAAAATACATTCTGCAGTAGTTGATATGCATACTTTATTTGTTTGGCCATATCATTTATATGTTCAAGTACCAATATGATTGCCTGATGCAGCAAAAATGTTGATAATCAACACATAACCAGTTCTCACTTCCCTATACATGTTTTGGAAATACTCAATTCATGGGATGACCTCACATGCACATTATTTAGTTTACGATATTCAATTCAAAGAGTAACCAATATGTCTCAGAAGAGGAAAGGCTAAAATGGTAAAGAATGTCTTCACACAATTGATTTAGTTAGATACACATCCACTACTCTTTGACAAAATGCAAGTTATACAAATCTTAGATGTGAATTATTAATATACATGTATATGAAGGGTTTACTTCAGTAATGCTTCAGAGGATAACTATTAAGATATATGCATATCGACATATATCAATTTATTACACAGATTGATACTTTAATATGCATATTTACAAACACATTTATAACTTGGCAATTTTGAGGCCCTCAATTAAGAGGTCACCTCTGGTAACAGTCACTTTTGTGATTTCTCTTGGGTGTCTGTATAATACAGATTAGACTGTACATGTAACACATTTAACCCTTCCTCTACTTAAAATAAAATCCAAAATACATGTACTCTCTCTATCTTACATATAGAAGACGTTAACCAATTTTTGCATCAAAAAATGACAGGCCTAACCTTGTTTCTATACAGATAAGATCTTCAATTATCTTATTTCTACATGTTCTACAGCACACTTCTGTACATTAACATACCATTTCACACACTCAGTTCTGTTCTACATTTCATATTTTATACTTTTAACATTATGGTATATTCAGCAGTACTTCTATAGTATATTAATTCCTATATGATTAAACATACAGCAATAGATATTCTTATCACCATTAATGTGTGACAGAGAATAGACATAAAAGAGAAAAACTAATTCTCATGTTTTCATGGTTTTAGAATGGTTTGCTCAAAGAAAACTGCAAACTAAAAGGATATAGATCATTTTGATGATTTCCTTCATATAGCTATACTTTAAATAAAAGTTCACTTAATTTACAGTATATAATATTACATGTATAATTTTGGAGTATGATCTAAATGTTGCCAGAAATTAATGCTAGTAATGGCAGTTTCATAGTTTGTATTCTGTAATTTTACTGAAATTTACCTTGTATATGTTACTATGTGGTTTGAATTTTACATTATATCAGATTATTACAGAGAAATACATTTCATTGATGTTTTTTCAAATGTTTTTATTAATTATATAAAACATTTAATTTTTTTGACTATTTAGATGTGTACAGTGTATCGAGTGATGAAGAGACCACAAAAGGGGAAGAGTCTCGCGTCAGTCTTCCCTCAAGTTCAAAACCAACACTTAGTGATATATATGAAAGGAGCGAGGAAGATAAAGACTCAGAGAAAAAGTTTTCCCGTCATTCAAAGCATGAAAATGAAGCTGACAATGAAAATCTGGATATCAAAAGTTTTCCTATGCGAAGAACAAAACCAGTTACACTGAGTAAAGAAAATCTCGAAAAATTTGAGTCTAAGCTGAAATCAGCAATGAAAGACTCACCAAATGTTGGATTGAAGGGTCCAGGTCCCAGAGAAGTTTCGTTTGGTGAAACAAAACTTCAGGTAGACAATTCTAATTTAACTCGAGAATCAGTTGAGAGAACTAAAATAACACGAGATTCTAAGCGCACTACTACCAGTTACACGACAGATCCTGTCCCTAATACAGCGTGGAAGGCAGAGGCTGGATCTGATTTGCCCGAAGGTAGGGCCTCAGATGCTAGTTCTGTACCAACCTATACAAATATTCCGGTAAGTGTATAATTTCATAGCTTCAATATACATGTACATGTATAAACAGTTGTTGAATACTGTTCCAGGTTTTGATTGAAAATAAAAGTTTTCATTTTATAATTGATTTTGAATTGGTGAACATGCTTAATTGTTAATCACTCTCTACATTGTACAGTAAATATATCAATGAAGTAATCATTGATCATACTCAATTTGTAATTCTTCCCTAGCTCTCTACACCCTACAGTAAATATGAAGTAATCAGTGATCATACTCAGTTTGTAATTCTTCTCTAGCTCTCTATACCATACAGTAAATACATCAGTGAAGTCAATTGCTGCTTAATCTTGTTATTCATAGCATTTATGAAGTCAGTATGTTCTAAATCATTATGCAACGTCACCAGATATGGTTGATATTGACTTAAGTCAACGTGATCAATATGTTATAAATTGTTGTACAACTGCATCAGATATGGTTTACATCGACTTAAGTCAACATGGTCAATATGTTATAAATTGTTGTACAAATGCACAAGATATGGTTGACATCAATTGAAGTTAACATGGTCAATATGTTATCAATTGTTGTACATCTGCACCAGATATGGTTGATATTGACTGAGGTTAATATGTTCTAAATCGTTATACAACTTCACCAGATATGGTTGACATCGACTTAAGTCAATATGTTCTAAATCGTCATACAACTTCACCAGATATGGTTGACATCGACTTAAGTCAATATGTTCTAAATCATTATACAACTTCAACAGATATGGTTGACATCGACTTAAATCAATATGTTCTAAATCGTTATACAACTTCAACAGATATGGTTGACATCGACTTAAGTCAATATGTTCTAAATCATTGTACAACTTCACCAGATATGGTTGATATTGACTTAATTCTTTCATATTCCATGTATTTTACACTGCATTATACTGTGAACAATTTCACTTGATAAAATATAAGATTTGTATAGTTTTCTCATTTTTATGTATTTCTTTTTCTTTTTTTTTTTTTTTTTTGCAGATTCCTGATACCCCTGGTATTAATGGCTGGCACTGGGAGGTAGCCATTACATACACAGACATCTTAGCAGATATATGTTTGTATGGTGCTAATGCTTCTGTTCAGAAAATGGCATTAATGGGTTTGAATAACGAGGTGACCGAACCATTTCAGAGAGGGTATATATCTGTACCATTGATAAGTGCTGGACTTCTGGATCTGGCATTCTTCCAGGCTACAAGTGAGACCAAGGATGGAGGTAGGATGATATGTGACATTAAGATATACCTTGCACATCAATTAGTAGACCAGATATGTTAATATATACAAACAAACTAAGCTATTACTGACTGTAATCTAGTGGATGAGCATTGTCTCATTTAAGGCTGGAAATTTTGAACTGGATTGTTTACAAGTTATATATATATATATATATATATATATATATATATATATATATATATATATATATATATATATATATATATATATATATATACATATAACATATCTTGTGTCACTTTAGGAAGAGGTATTGTTACATGAGTACATCACTCAAATAAAATTTGTAGCACTTTTACAAAAAGCTGAACAAGTTTCTTTGTAATGGAAAAACTCTTAATGGTCATATAACAATATAAAAAAAAACAAACAAACAAACAAAACAGAACTAGCATTATAGATCAATTGTTAATACACTGCGAGATTCAGGTAATTTCACTTTTTAGAGGTATGAGTTTACATTGCTTTTTGAAGAACTGAGATTAAGTGTCGTAGTGATAAATATTTATTTATTATTGCTATTGCCAAAACTGAATGGTTAACCAATAAAATTGCCTTTTGATAGGTAAACCTATGAATTATCTCCCTTTCACTGGTAGTTGGTTTAACAGCTAATGTACGACATTGAACAATTATAAGTAGTAGTCTATCTTAGAGTGTCAGATAGGCAAAATCAGAATTAAAGATTTGTATAAATTACTTGTGGAATGGAACATATCATCATATCAGGATCAATTTTAATTGATATAAATATCTAAAGGTCCCACAATACATCATTTTTTTTAGAAAATATCAGGATGTAACCGATATTGTTGTTGTTTTATTTTACTTATCACCTTTAAAACTGAAGACAGTTTTAAAAACATTGCAATTAATATATTTTTACAGTGAAAAGAAATAATTTGTCATAAAATTTACTGTAAATTAGAAATTTTACAAAATTATATGAGAGATAGCCTTTTCAATTACTTTGATTATCTGTACATATAAAAGTACATAACTTTTACAATTCCTTTGGTTACCTGTAAGTACAAAGGTACATAACTTTTACAATTCCTTTGGTTACCTGTATGTACAAAGTTACATATCTTTTACAATCACTTTGATTACCTGTAGGTACAAAAGTACATATCTTTTACAATCACTTTGATTACCTGTAAGTACAAAGGTACATATCTTTTATAATCACTTTGATTACCTGTAGGTACAAAAGTACATATATTTTACAATCACTTTGATTACCTGTAGGTACAAAAGTACATATCTTTTACAATCACTTTGATTACCTGTAGGTACAAAAGTACATATCTTTTACAATCACTTTGATTACCTGTAAGTACAAAGGTACATATCTTTTATAATCACTTTGATTACCTGTAGGTACAAAAGTACATATCTTTTACAATCACTTTGATTACCTGTAAGTACAAAGGTACATATCTTTTACAATTACTTTGATTACCTTTGTCCCTGTAGGTGCCTGTATTTGTAGGTACAAAGTTAGCGTACAATAACATATCTATAACTATTTTATCCTAATATTGAACAGATAAATGAATATGTTTGTCGATTATAGAGTCAGATGTATACTTGTGAGAAATGCCTATATATATGAAATAATAAAAAGTGTGTCCAAGATTATGTCACTTTTGAAAGATACAATAACATTAATAATCAGTAATGAAGTGATACAATAACATTAATAATCAGTAATGAAGTGATAGTGAATTGATACAATAACATTAATAATCAATAATGAAATGTTACAATAACATTAATAATCAGTAATGAATTGACTGGTTTGCTTGACTTTGTTATTATATGTCAAATACTTAAATATTTTCTATGAAATATGAATTAAAATTACATTTTATTTCTAATAGGCATACCAATGCTTTAAAGACACTCTTTAATTATCCCCCTTTAACAGGACCAAATGACTGGAGCTGGAGAATCAGATTCGGATCTATTCAGTCATTGGTTAAGATCTGTCGCTGTTTGGCCAATGATAAAAATAGGGAGGGGATGAAGACTGCTGCTTGGAATGTCCTTCTTCGAGCTCACTCTATGGAAAAGGATGATAGAGTCCTGGAGGCACTTAAAGTTGGACAGGTATGTTGTATTCTGTATACTTTGTCAACACTGGACAGGTATGTTGATACTCTGTATACATTGTCAGAACAGGTATTTTGGTATTCTTTATACGTTTTCAGAACAGGTATTTTGGTATTCTTTATACATTGTCAGAACAAGTATATTGGTATTCTTTATACATTGTCAGAATAGGTATTTTGGTATTCTTTATATATTGTCAGAACAGGTATATTGGTATTCTTTATACATTGTCAGAACAGGTATATTGGTATTCTTTATATATTGTCAGAACGTTATTGTCATACGAACAGGTATATTGGTATTCTTTATATGTTGTCAGAACAGGTATATTGGTATTCTTTATACGTTGTCAGAACAGGTATATTGGTATTCTTTATACATTGTCAGAACAGGTATATTGGTATTCTTTATACGTTTTCAGAACAGGTATATTGGTATTCTTTATATCTTGTCAGAACAGGTATATTGTTATTCTGAATACTTGTTAACAGGTTTTTTGAAATATATGTACTTTGTAATTACAGGGTTTGAAATTAGCAGTAGTCCGCAAGTCCGACTGTCCGTAAATGTGATACACTGAAAAAGCCAAAACAATGTTCATTATATGACTACATTTAGATAAAATTATTTATTATATTTTAAAAGTGTCAAAATGATTATTTATTTGGTAAATTTTGTGATTTTACCAACGGTGAATATGACTCGCTTTCCCGTCCACTTTTAATTTCTGCCATACCAGTAGTCATCCTAAGGCCATTCCCTGAAGTCAAAGTGTAACTCACAAGTTTACTGGAAGTGGAATGAATTCTTAATTAGTTTTTCGAAAGCATTTAAATTTGCTCACTTTGGCGGTCAATATCTCGAGAACACGACTACCGAATTTGATCAGGTTCTTTTTTTCTAGGTTTTCTTAGAACAATGAGTTCTATAAATACAGAAACTTTCATTGTTCACTCAGGGTGCTCTTTAAATTTATTTTCACAAACATAAACTAAGAAAATCAAAGTTGTTTTGACTCATGAGTATAAAACACAAAAATAGATAAGTTGGGTAATCTGAGGTACCAGTTGTGTATATACCTGCCCGATTGGTAATTTGTTGTAAGACTTTTGGACTAGTGAATTTGCCAAAAGACTAGTAAAATTTGTTTCCAAGTAGTCCGACTGAGACAGAAGTGCTTGAAATTCTACCCCTGATAATTATCTTAATGTTGGACAGAGATGCTGAAATGGTGTAAAATCTATAAAGTTTGACATGAACAGTGTATTGTTAAATTTTACATGAACAGTGTATTGTTTAACTTTATATGAACAGTTTATTGTCAAATTTTACATTAACTGTGTATTGTAAATTATTAAGTATGTTTAAAATCGTGCGGAGTCAAACAAATGCAATATCATGTGATTCTGTTGTTTCAGGTTCACACAGACCTTGAGAGTCTTCTTTCTAAATCAATGCAGATGATACCTCAGACAATAGGATACAAAATAGCTGCAGGTCAGTACTTATGATATAATGAATTAAGCATCACATGCCCCTTGTATTGTATCTGTATTTTAATGTGTGAAGAATCTAGTGTGTAGCTATAACATACATTCTATACAAAATATTATAAAAGTTGTGATACTGATATGGTCAGTGTTTAAATGTGAGAATTGGTATCTATTGAATAATGAGGTCCAGGACTACAGTTTAGTTTTGTATGTAATTTGAGCTATACACGGTGGTAATGAATAATGGAATGATGCTGCTAGTTATATGGATACATGTCTGCAAATACAGGATAATTATGATATCTGTACATGTTCAACACCAGTCTGTACTGTATGTACTGTTGTAAACATCATATAAGTTGTGAAACTGAGAGCAATTTTTACACACCCTTGTTGTCATTTTGTAATTAATGATATAGTGGATCTACTTAGATTTTTAGGAATTATTTTAACTAAATGTATACAAAAATATATGTAATTTTGAAAGTAGTTCAAAATTAACATATTAAGTGTATATTTAATATTTTCTTGTTTATTGGTTATCAAAGATATTATTGCGCACCTCAGCTTTGAGATGCTGTTTTGTTTTTTTCACAAAAATATTACAGATGTGTATCGTAATGTTTATTCTAAACTAAAATACTACTATCTAATTACATGTGCATTATAATTATCATTTGAAACACATGCATGGTAATTATCAACTGATTTTTGTCTTTACATTCCAAATATTATATTCCACATATTGGACTTTATACATTCCAAATATCATATTCCAAATATTTTCTGACTTCATTTACAGGATTATCACAAATATACCTTCCTCCATTACCACCACCTGTGGATCCTTATATGCCAGCCTTAAAAAAGGACAAGTCCCAGTATTCTGCCAGATCAAAGCAAGCAATTACACCTCGTACTCCTGTCAAAAACAATCCTGCAAGGACATCACTAAAGTAAGCGACACCTGTCATTTGATTATACTATCCTGATCATCTAGTTTGTTTTCCGACAAGTTTTTTATTTTTAAATAAAATATTGTAAACATAATACCAAAGTTATTGTTCAAACAAACAAAAAAAGAAAATGCAAAAAAGTTTTAAAATGATCGTTTCTGGCAGTAAGGAGTCAGGACATAAAAATCTGTTATTTTGTTTTTGTTTTGAAAAGCTAGGAGATTTGAAAAATTAAATTTACTTCTAGATAATAAGAAAGTGATTTGCTTCCTATCAATCTAAAAAATTCTTTTGACAAAGACAGTTTATGTCATTGTTTAAATAAAAGAATTATAAGTGCTGTTGTAATGATTGGACAATTTGTATTTAATTACAGAGAAGAGATTTTGTTGGCAACAGCTTTGTATGAGCCACCTGTTAACTTCAACAAAAGAACCAGTTTTGATCTGCGAAGGATAGTTGAGGATCAGGTTTGTAATTAAATAGAATTCAAAAACTCAGTTTGTATCCAGTAAGCTCCGGCTTGGTTTAATTTCTGGATATTTACATGACACCAACATGACCAAGATGAAGATGTCACTAGCTATAGGAACTATGTGAGTTATCCCGATTTTTATGCCCCGGCCTGAAAGGTCTCAAAATATGCTTAGGTTCCAGTGGGACTCTAATCTGTAAGAGACTTTATGGTTTAAAGTGTGATACTCTAACCACTGTCCAGGGAGATCCCCATTT
The DNA here is from genome assembly GCA_030159075.1 of Atrina japonica. NCBI lineage: Eukaryota > Metazoa > Mollusca > Bivalvia > Pterioida > Pinnidae > Atrina > Atrina japonica. The sequence continues at coordinate 848,978 of BROG01000129.1, read as the reverse complement.
ACTCCTGATGTGATACAGTATGTCAGTTTGAAATTCTAACCCATGACAGCTACAAGTACTTGGCAACTTTACGTTCACTTGATAGAAGTCTTATGAATGGTCTTGAACTCGAAACTACAATCATTTAACTTCCTACACCTGGTTCACTTGCTACATCCAGTTCATGTGCTACAACCAGTTCATTTACCACACCCAGTTCACTAACACTCTGATTTGCTATTCAAACACAAATGGTCCAGTCAATTCCACTTTAAAAAAGGACACTCCTATGTAAATTCTTGGTAATCTGTGTTCAATATAACAATGATCATACATAACATTATGAATAATAGCTTTATTTGATTTTGAATTATTTAATTTTAGAGAATAAGTGAAATAATTCCAGGATGTTTATACATTGTAGTATGTATTCTTAAAGTCATTTGTTTGAGACATGTATTCATTGTTTTTTTATTTTATTTCAACATTCAATTTTCTTTTAACATAAGAAATGTCCTTAAATGATTGATAGAATAATTTCTACAGATCACAAGCATGAAGATAAAATACATTTGGTTAGCAGTGGCATTTAATGCCCGTTTAAACTTTGAATTAAATAATTTTACTGTCTCTTTTAGTGTCCCTGTTTAAACTTTAAATTAAATAATTTTACTGCCTTAAGGATTTTATCTGAAAATGTATTCCATATTTTCACTGCACAGTGGAGGAAGGAACTACAAGAAGATCTTGAAAAAGAGGAGAAAGAAAGACAAGTCAAACTTAATGAAATACAGAAAGAAGAAGAAGAGAGACAAAAAGAGATAGCTGATCTTAAAGCTGGAAAATTAAAAAAGAAACAAAATAAAGAAAATCAAGAACCTGATTCTAAAGAAATAGAGTCCACTGAATCTTTGGAAAAGGAGAGTGTACCTGTGTCATCTTGAAGATGGTTCTTAATATTGGAATAAGTGAGCGTTGTATATTAAAAAAATAAAAAAAGGTGTTTTATTGTAAACTAGTGAAATTTGTAAGCTAGTTTTTATTTCAAAAAAGTGATCATGATTACAAACTGTTTGTATTTCTACAGAATAAGCATGTGCTATGTTTTGTTAAGTAGTTGCTTTGCTGAGAAATCACGTGTTATAAAACAACAAAACAGACAGACACACACACAAGGATAGTATTCGATAGGCCCAACACAGGGCGAAAATATTGAAATTCAGATTGTGTATTTGTGTTATTTTCAAAGTGATTGAGACTACAAAGTACATCTTCTACACGGAAATATGAAAAATAATTTCAAAGAAAGAGGTAAAGACTCTAGAATTGATAAGAAAAGTATTGTTATTGGAATATAGCATATAGTGGACTGGATTGTTCTATTTTGTCTTGCATGGTAAGTTTAAAATTTAAAAGTGATTATGTTTCAAATATAGGAACTATGTACAACGCTGTCACATGATTATGCAAATTTAATACCTTGATCCAGAAGAAAGGAGATAAATGGAAAATGATATTAGAATCAGCATTACACAAATAACAAAAATTCTCTTTTTAGACTTTTTGACAAAAACATATGAATTTGTTTCAACAGATTTCTGTAAACGGTAAACCAAACAACTATTAACACGGCTAACTTTCTCTTTGATCAATATTTTATATGTAATTACATACTTTTCAGTTTCCATGTGCTTGCAGATCTTAGTCAAGTACAATGACACATACTAATTCACATTATTCAAATTCATTTGGATGATTAAAAAATGAATGATAAGTTTCAATTAAGAGCTTAAACGAATTCTACTATCAACTTCTTTCATGATTTTGAATATTCATAATAGACTTGTATTATCATGATGACGTTAGATATAAATACTGCTATGGCTCAACATTAGGCTCAACATAAAGTATGATACTGATATATTTTGATATATGTGGTTAAGATAATTAATTAGACTCAACATTCGTGCATAAATGCATGTAAACTTTCTAACTTTCTATTAAAAATGGTATATAAAGATACAGCACCTTTAAAGCAGAATTCCCATTTGTCGTAATGTGTTGAGGGGGACAGATGCACAGAATCATGTGACACAGCCGTATGTGTGTGTGTGTATATATATATATATATATATATATATATATATATATATATATATATATACTTTGTTAGTTCTAGACCACCACTCGTTAATGATATAAATTAAATGTATAGTTTTATTATGATTAATTTCAGAAATATAATTACATTGATAATCATGATAATGTGAAATATACACATTCATACAATAATTTAAATGCCTCTGTGATTGATTTTCTTCACCAGTAATTTATTGTGTGCCAAAAGATAAGTTACAGATGTTATAATTGTATATCTATGTAATAAAACAGTAGTTAAAAGCAAATTCAAGTTTTCTTTTGAAGTTTGAACAATTTGATTTCAGAGAGCCCGTAAAGACACAAGCTGAACTAAACTAGGTAGATATTCCTTCTGAAAAAATTGACATCACATTAGAGGAAACGTGTACACTTACCTAGTTTTACTTGTTTTTGTTGATATCAAAGTTGCTTCATTTACTAATTCAACAACTAAATCGATATTTTTTTAATCATGTTAAAGTCTGGATTATTTATTTCTAAATTATTTGTACATCACGATTAGGGGTGCTGTGTTACTTAATTATTAGGTAAAATATTGTCATGTTTTATGTTTGAGGGGAGGGTTCAGTTTTTTTTCGCTTTATGCAATCTGTTTATTGAAACTTCTGCTATAAATGAATACTTAATATCTCATATCATTTCCTAGATAACATTTCACACAAGAATTTAAATCATTTAATCATTTTGTTTGGTGAATTTGCCATAAAAATTTACAATTTTTTTGTGAAACATTAATTTGGTATACGTTGTTGACCAACCAATGTCTTTCCAGTAATATTGATATGTAAAATTCATGTAATGACTTTTTACTGTTATATCAGTCAAAGTATTCAACACACATTTCAGACTTATAACACTTATCAACTGTTTCAGAATTTATATTACTTGTGAGACATTTTTCTACAATTCAGTCATATTCAAAACAATTTGATATTTTTTGTTTATTTATGTTGCTTATGACAGATTTGTACACTTGCAAGGTAATCAGTGAAATTGGTTTTATTTCTCAGTTTATTATGCTATTTAAATTATTTCAGCGATGTCTTTGTTTTCTATCAGATGTTTTGTTGTTTAAGAATGTTTTAACTGCTTTTTTTATTTCAGACTTAGATTACTTGAATTATAAACTGTTGTTAAAAAGAAACTGGAATAGCAAATATTATTTGAATGCGTAATAAAACATTTCAATAATTACATGTCAGAATCTGTTGCACATTATTCATTTATCTGATTCTCAAAAAATATTTTCAACAGACAGCCAGGGAATCCGTTACCCTAACTAATTGATTGCGTTTTTTTATTTGTCATTTAATTAAATTAAATACCAAAGTTGGACTAGATCTAAATATAGTTTGAAAAGATTTAAACATGATACAGATTGTGTGGCTCCATCAAGTATATTGTCACATAGTAATACTGAACATGTTGAACGCACTGTATTCCTTGCTCCACTTGCACATCTCCTGGGAATCTTCATTACCAACAGTATAACCACAATATACCCGTCAAAAGCACACATATATGGTTTCTCTATCCTCTAAGACTAATCAGTTGTATCATAATGTAAATATCATTTAGCTATTTGTATAGATTATGTCATAAATGATTTGTAAATAAATGAAAATAATTAGATCAGATAATCAGTATGTTTGGACTCTTTACTTGTTAATACCCCAAAAACATTAATTTATATCGTATGAAAATATCTTTCATAAATTATGCACCTATTTGATATGCTGTTCTACATGTATTATATATATATGAGATTGTTTTAATTTCGTCATAAAATTAAAGCTGTTTATGCCAATATGCATACATGTACATAAGCAGATGAACATTTTTATGGAAATTTGAATTCCAAAAAAAAAAAGAAAATATGAATGGAACTGACAGCAGTCCAATTCTGAAATAAATGTGTGTGTAATGTTTTTCTTCATTTATAGTGACTATGCCAAGATTTCTTTTAGTGTCCTTGTATTTCATGCACATATACAAGTAAGGAAAGGTGCACATTAATATTATGCACGTATACAAAAAAGAAAAGATGCAAATTAATATCATATGAAGCTGACTTCATTTAGAATCATCTGAATAAAAAGAAGAAGAAGGTAGCGATAGCTTTTAATTTTGTGTTTATATATATCGACAACGTCTTGTCAATTATAAATGACAATGATTATACATTTGTCGATGCGATATACCCCAAAGAACTAGAAAATAAATATAATCAAACACACATGCACACTTCTTGGACATTTTGACTGTCATAGACACACAGGAAAATAACATCCAGGCTATACGACAAATGTGATGATTTTGCTTTCCAGTTTTCAATTTCCACATTTAAGAAGTAATACAAAAGTGCTCCACGTTATCACAAGCATATGATGTTTATATCCTGTAAATGTCCAGTAAGCTGTACGTGTTCAAGTAATGAACATTTTGTATACAGAGGTACTGGTACAGTAACTGTTCATTCGTCTTCCCGCAGAGGCAGAAATAATTCGTTTTTGTAATAGGCAATGAATACTAATTAATTTAATGTATCAGGATTTGTTTATAATGGATTACGTAAGTTATGTAGCAAATTCCATTGTTCTGTTTGTCCAGTTACAGAAAAAATTGAGGAAAAAGGATGAAAAAATCACAGTAACTGGTCGCTAACCAGTACTCCTCCATGACACCTGATACCATTCTGGATTTCCATATGTTCGTGTTTAATGAACATATGGAAATGAAGAGTAATACTTTGATTTTTTTTTCTTTATATATCAATACCATGCATGTGTGCGCCCGTCTTGTGTGTACATCCATGTGTTGTGTGCTCGCCCATATGTTGTTTGTTCCCTTGTGTTGTTTATACTCTCATATCAAATGTCTATTTGCTTACAGAAATGTATAGCTGTATTTTAACATAATCTGCTGTCTTATTCTGAGGGTTTTGACTAAATAGTGACAACTCAACAGTGGATATGATGTAACACTGCTTAGTTCTAAATAGTATTGGTAGGATACATTGTGTCATATATTGATTGTACATTTTACTGGTGAAACTGACAATACAGCCGACTTCAAACTGTAGCTTGTTTGATTATTTATTCATGTAATTATTTACTTTCATGTATTTATTTATACCTCTCTCTATTTATTTTCGCTTGTTCCAGACACATAGTATTACCTCATTTCTATTATATATATATATATATATATATATATATATATATATATATATATATATATATATATATATATATATGTATATATATATATAGGAGAGTAAGTGAATGATAGCACCATCACAGCCATGTCATTCAATATTAGCTGTATGGTAGTTCTTAACCATGATACTTAACTTCACAATATCCTTAATATAAGCTTTATTCAATTCCAATTATAATTCATTTTTAACTACAGAAAACATGATGAAATAAACTTCCTGTAAGTATGATATACCTGTGGCTTAGTAATGATAATCAAGATTACTATTGGAAAAACCTTGCGCTTGTTATTATGGTGGTGTCTCATTTCTAGGAAGACATATTACGAAATATATCTGTATACCATAACAACAGATGAGTACATCACAAGTTATGACGATGAGTAACATATTGTATGATACAAAGTAAAAATACGTAATAACGACCATTGTGCCATATCAATTAAAAGCACTTTCAATAGCATTTTATGTTAAAACCCACAATATACGTTTTAAAAATGTATTTATATGGGCTGATGCATTGTAAACACTTTTAATATGTATTGATATGTTCATTGTATATCATAGCTGTCTTTTGTCAGTTTAAAGGGGCATTGATTGCGTTTTCTGCAAAACAATTCCTTGAATTCCTGTTTACTGCTAATCTTGATTTACAATAACAAGAGAAATACACAGCAATAAACAGTCTTGAATTCCTATATATGTTGTGAAAATTGCTCGAGAAACCAAGTTTAGCAATTATTCACTTGTTTGTTTGTTTGTTTATTGTTGTTTAACGTCCCACTCGAGAATATTTCACTCATATGGAGACGTCACCAAATGCCGGTGAAGAGCTTCAAAGTTTGGCCTATGCTCGGCACTTACGGCCATTGAGCAGTAGAGTTCTTTAACATGCCAACACCTACTGTGACACGGGACCTCCAGCTTTTACTGTCTCATCCGAAAGACAGGAAACCAACCTGTCGCCGTGGGAACTCGAACTCACGACCTCACGATCCAGAGTCGAGCGCACTACCGACTGAGCCAGATTATTCACTTGCAATTGATTAATTCGACCTTACTATTTGTATATGCACACCACTCCGGACCTGACCTTATTTTAACAAAATATAGCAAAGTAAGACTTTATGCCTTTGTATAGTTATTATTTGTTATTGTACTTCAAGTACAATTACTAAACGTAGAAAAAATCGATTTTTTGTAAACACATCTAATGCCCCTTAGATTTTGGTTTAAATATACGATGTAAGTACATTATTACAGATATTGGTTTAAATATACGATGTAAGTACATTATTACAGATATTGGTTTAAATATACGATGTAAGTACATTATTACAGATATTGGTTTAAATATACGATGTAAGTACATTATTACAGATATTGGTTTAAATATACGATGTAAGTACATTATTGCAGATATTGGTTTAAATATACGATGTAAATACATTATTACAGATATTGGTTTAAATATACGATGTAAGTACATTATTACAGATATTGGTTTAAATATTGTACATTATTACAGATATTGGTTTAAATATACGATGTAAGTACATTATTACAGATATTGGTTTAAATATACGATGTAAGTACATTATTACAGATATTGGTTTAAATATACGATGTAAGTACATTATTGCAGATATTGGTTTAAATATACGATGTAAGTACATTATTGCAGATATTGGTTTAAATATACGATGTAAATACATTATTGGAGATATTGGTTTAAATATACGATGTAAGTACATTATTACAGATTTTGGTTTAAATATACGATGCAAGTACATTATTGCAGATATTGGTTTAAATATACGATGCAAGTACATTATTACAGATATTGGTTTAAATATACGATGTAAGTACATTATTACAGATATTGGTTTAAATATACGATGTAAGTACATTATTACAGATATTGGTTTAAATATACGATGTAAGTATTATTGCAGATATTGGTTTAAATATACGATGTAAATACATTATTACAGATTTTGGTTTAAATATACGATGTAAGTACATTATTACAGATATTGGTTTAAATATACGATGTAAGTACATTATTACAGATATTGGTTTAAATATACGATGTAAGTACATTATTGCAGATATTGGTTTAAATATACGATGTAAATACATTATTACAGATATTGGTTTAAATATACGATGTACGTACATTATTGCAGATATTGGTTTAAATATACGATGTAAATACATTATTACAGATATTGGTTTAAATATACGATGCAAGTACATTATTGCAGATATTGGTTTAAATATACGATGCAAGTACATTATTGCAGATATTGGTTTAAATATACGATGCAAGTACATTATTGCAGATATTGGTTTAAATATACGATGCAAGTACATTATTGCAGATATTGGTTTAAATATACGATGCAAGTACATTATTGCAGATATTGGTTTAAATATACGATGTAAGTACATTATTGCAGATATTGGTTTAAATATACGATGCAAGTACATTATTGCAGATCAGTTTGATATGATATGTATGAAGATTCTTTACTTGATATAAATATCATAAACACAATACCAAAGTTTTAGTTTTGCAAAAAAGGGACAATAAGTTAGTATTGACGAGTAAGATATAATTATATATCCTATGTCACGCATCGTTGAGACCAGTTCAATCTTTACTTGTTTTATATTCATTGTCGCGGGGTCCTGAAAAAAGTTTTGACCTCAGTAAATATTTCTGTTCTCTTCTATTCTATAATGTTCATACCATGATTTTAAAATTTCCAACCACGATTTAGACTCACGGGCGACAAATATAATCCATAACACTACATTCTTTTCTGAAAATTTAGCATACAAACGTTAATTTAACGGAATTTTTAAAAGTCTGTATACTTTCGTTCAACTCATCAGAAACATTCTGGAAACAAATGTTCATGCGAGATAAAAATAAAATGACATACTACCCAATGGTATTTGAAAGAATATCTCTAGCTTAAGTGTCATATTTCTATCATGTTGTATTTTTTTTTTATTTAATACACTATTCACGACATGACTACAGTTGTCATGTTTTTGATTTTGTATTTACACCCGCCATGTTGATCCCATATGTACAACATGCTATGTCCATGTTTTGCTAAGATTACTATGAATGTTTTCGTAATTCTAAAGATGTGGAAATATTCTAGACATACAATAATTGCTAGTATTATTTCAGTGTCGTTGATGACCCTACACAACGTGCCAGGTCATATTTATCTTATATAGTCAGATTGAGTTTTAGCTCAAAATGTAATAAAAAAGAGAGGCTTGATTGAAATATCAATATATAAAAGATTTATTAGACAAAATGTATCAAAATTAACAAAAACATACAGATACAGGAACTGAGAGTTATCGACCACAGTGACAAATTGGTAAAATAAATTAAAAAGTAAAAACACACCTCAGACATACAGATACAGAAACAGAATTATAGACCACAGTGATGAATAAGTAAGATAAATAAAAAAAGTGAAAACACACCTCAGTCATACAGATATAGACCACAGTGAAATGGGTAAATAAAATTTTTAAAAAAGGAAAAACACACCTCAGACATACAGATACAGAGAGTTATAGATCACAGTGACAAATGAGTAAAATAAATAAAAAAGTAAAAACACACCTAAGACTAGACCACGGTGACAAATTTAAATATGAATGTATTGACTGCGTGGAAATTGAATAACAAAATCACATTGATCTTTTTTCCACTAAAACATCAGATTGACTCGACATCATTTTTATTTGTATGACTCAAACACACACCAAACAATATCATGAGTATCGGCTGATGATAAAACACGGGTTGTGCATAGGATTCCCTTGACATCAGGTACGTATACAACACAAGTGTTTCGGTATCTTGATATTTCCATGGATGTACGCGACTTTTCACTGTACTTATGATATGTGTCATAATGAAATAGTAGTTCGCTGTTCTTTAGTACTCAGTTAGTGTCCAGTTGTAAATGAAACATTGTGATTTCTAGAGAGTTCACCGGAAAACATCATATCGGAAATCTTTCGATTAATTACATGTTCTTGATTCAGTGATTGATTACTGTCGAAACTATCGTTTTCCGCATAAATTCTGTAGTACCATTGGAAAGGCGGCGAAAATTCAAATATGGATTTGTCCGATGTAAAATGTCGCATCGTTTCGTACGTGGAATTTTAAATGCGTATCTTTCTCCGGAATATTAATGTGAAAAACTCTGTTTCCAGACAATACCAGTATTAGTCAGTGGGTAACCAATATTTTTAATCAAAAGTAAATCATCATTATTCAACTATCTTAACTTCTCTCTTCTATATTTTCTTCGTCCTGTAATTAGAAATACATGTATATATAGTTGTATACATATGCGTATCCGTGACACCGGTATATTCTGCGATTAAGATAGTAATTTTATATATATATATATATATATATATATATATATATATATATATATATATATATATATATATATATATATATATATATATATATATATATGAGTGAGAGAGAGAGAGAGAAAGAGTACATACTCAAAACTTTCAGTAATTTCCGCACACCATACACTCCAACAACGAATACCAGTATTAGTAAACCGCCGCCAACAATTACAGTAGCAATTTCAACCATGTTGGATATTTATATATAACCTGTAAAATAGATTACAAACAATATCTCATGTAAAATGGCCGGGTAAGTTTATAAGCAAATAAAACACATCAATTACGTCTTTCTTCAGTGCCTGATCTATGACTTACAAATTGTTTGGTTATAAATCTAAAACCATTTAAATTGATAGATTATGTTCTACCTGTTTGTTTACCTGTCCCAAAGTTTTTAGAGATGTGTAACTCATTGACAAAAATTAAATTAATTTCCATTCATTATACAAATCACTTAATAAGTATTAAATTATTCATCTTTATGACAATATATTGGCATTGCAAAACAATATGCACACTTACCTGGAATATGTTATACAATGTAATGCCTAAACAATTTATACTCCTCTATTTATATAAATATATTGATAATCTAATTTTAGCACAGGGGATTTCCGTTGGAATTATGATGTCATTTGTGCAAGGAATAGTTCCTTTTACCTTTGATAACATCGTTCTAAATATTGACATGGTGTGTGTAGTTGTGTAGTATATAAATATAACCTTGTACTAAGAAGTCTACTCATCTGGTTGTCTTTAATAAATGATATTGGAATTTAAAATTTCATAAAGATATATTGAATAAGAAATACCCCCGGGGAGGGGTGGGTTAATTTGTGTAATTTGTGACATGGGCAAAATATTGTGCAAGTTTTTGTTCAAGATTGTCTTCTTGTTACTGTAAAAGAGAAACAAAACTTTTCGGTAATGATACTACAATAATTAAAATAGTATACAACTAAAGGTTCAAAGAATAACGAGAATAATAATAATAACGATAATGATGATAAAGTTTTCGTCATTGATATAAATATGTATGCTTTATTTATAGTAATAAAACTGTAACCACAGTGATGCCTAAACAAAACACAAACTTTGATAGCTTGTAAACAGCTTTATCTGATTAAGAAATCATTGACGTAGGATTACCTATATATTTTACATTGTCGTAGGGTTACCTATATATTTTGTATGGCGTTATTTTTGGCACTAAGAATCGAGATCAAACAATTGTTTTCTATAGTCAGTCGCGTTGCTTCATTGTATTTATTTCCAAAATAACCTTCGGGGACAAAAATAACCTGAAAATCGTCTTATGTCATACCACAGCTGTTTTTATTACCGCTATCACTCCCTTAGGGACACAGTAAAACCAATTTTATACAAAGGTGGCCTTTATATAGAGGTTGATTTGTACACATATGGTACAATTAGGGAGAGCAAAAATAGTCTTTATGACCGGGTGATCTTTATACACAAGTAGTCGCTGAAGCAGGTTGAACTGTACACTAATTTTCTACCTATTATTGCAATGCAAAGCTAAGAAAAATGTATGCAAACAAATAACAGAAACAATTATTTAAACAATGACAGTTTATTAAATAAAAACATACTAGTCAAACTTTACTTCAAAAACACATTCACATACTTATACACATTTATCTAGGAAAAGACTGAATCCGCTATTATATACATGTAGATGAATAATAAGTGAGAAATTATAGGTGAGCAAATGAAATTACTATACCCGTTAGTTGTACCTATAAATTTACATGTAAAGCATAGAAGAACTATTATCTTTGTCAAATTTTCAACATGAGTGTTAGTTACTGAATATAAAAAATGTATACATGTCGCAAAAGTGCATACATTAACCTTTAACTAAATATTTGTGATTAATTCTTGAAATTCATTTTAAAATCGTGTGAAATATATATAAGTAGGCGCTTTCTCTAAACCTCAAAAAACGATAAGTTAAAATGTCATACCTAAACACTACATATAAATAAAAATCCATATACAGTAGAACCCGGATATATTGAAATTGAGGGTGATGAATTTTTTTTCAAACAAACAGAGATTTCAAGATAATGGGCTTATAATTTCAATAAAGAAATTTGGCGGAAAATTCAAAATTATTTCATATAAACTGAAAAATTTGACGTTTTTTCTTTTAAAATTGTGGGTATTTGTTATTTAGTAGTATAAGTTGTATTGACGCGCAAACGATATAAATGATATGGAAATATGAGGATCACGATATAAAAATAAAAATAAATTTTTAAAATTCTGATGAACTGAAGACGTCTTATTCACAGAAACAATCGTCTTGAGCATTTGTTTGTGACATTTTGTTTACAAAACTGTAATTTTGGAGTATATACATATATACCTATTTAATTATGTTTTCACAATATACAAATACAAAATGGATATCCCATGTGGGGCCTCCGCGGTCAAGTGGTCAGAGGATTGTGCTTTGAACCATGAAGTCATGCAGATAAATTCAAGGGAAATAACTGAGGACTGAATCCTATTAATGATTGGTAAATACGATTAAACAATCACTTATGAACAGATAATTCAACATCTCACTCAGTGAAACACTGTAATTGCTAACACAATAGTTCATATAGCATAAAACACTCATTATGATTTAGAAGATGGATTGATTGATAATAGGAGTAAAATGTAGACTGATAAGGTTAAGTGATTCCTCATATTACGTCACATAATAATATATCCTCGTTCATAACATGACGTCACACAAAAATATATCTATAAGATATACTTTATAGCATTCTGTCTTGGAATTCGCTGTTAAATCCATTAGCTTCGGAGGCCTCGCCCTGGTCTCTCTACAGAGTCAGTGCCCTCTACCCGTTAGGGACCTTGGTGCTCCCTAGACCCATTGATAACTTATTCTCAGTTCAGTGTTGCCTAGCTGCGCCACCATTTACATATACTTACAATGTTTAAGTCATTATTTCTGTCCTACGTTTTTATTTTCATTTTAATCGGGATGTTAAAAGCTATAGTTGAAGGTCAACAAAATTTGCCCTGTGCTATGCACTGATGTCAGCGAGGGATTCTTCGTGTGCCAAGTCTTCCATGACACGGACATCGGTTATTAGTCTAATACAAAGCATGTAACTTCATATTCAGCATTCTTTGTAAAGTATTTTAAAGTTTTTAGGCATGAACCTATATCAAGAATCGAATCAGGAGAGCAACTATGAGTAGAATGCTGCACCACTAGATCAGTGAAAACGGTATGACCCTTTGGCATTGTTTTGATTCTTTAAGTACAAATGTACAAATCTTCTATTTAAATCACCCACTGCCTTTTTTGTATGTAATTCTCTGAATGTTTGTATTTAATATATATGACATATATTTGACTGCAGTGCAATTTGCAAACATAACCCTGCTTTATTCATGTGATTTAAGTAGATGTATCTATTGTGCGCCGAATTTTTGATTACTTCTTCTTCTTAGGTCGTTGAAAATTGTTGATATCTACAACGAGAAAAATACCACATACATGTACTTATTTTCAGCTCCCAATATTGATTCTGCATAAATATCGTTCTTTGTGACTACACTTTACTGTTCAAACAGGTTTTGATGCTGAATAATATACACTGACATAATGTATCTGGAAAAACTACACTAGCGTAATATAGTTTAGTACTCCCATCACCGAGAGCCGAACCCTCGTTAATTACAGGTTTAATACGCCATGTTAAGATGCCCTTATCAGACACGGAAGTAAGCATTTACTTGTACTCATCAGTCAGACTAACTTATGGCATTTTCACGAAACTTGTCCTTTTCACCGACCTCGAGAGGTTTCCATGTAAAATTTGTCAGAGATGTGACATGCTAACAGCGAATGCCCACTCCTTCCAGTTACCTCTTTCCATTACGTTTGGGGATTAGCAATTGTTTCCCATGTTGAGTCCATTTTTGATATCCAATATTCGTATTGTAATGGACTTAGAATTGTGAGTATCCATTGGTACTTCTTCATCTTTACTGTCAATATGCGCTGGTTAATTGGTATGCTTTAATGGATTAATTTTGAACAGTGTTAAACGCCTCACTCAATAATTGTTTAGCTATGTGGTGGCGGCCAGTTTTAATGTGAAAAAGAGGACCCGGTTACAATGTACCCGGGAAGAGACCATCGACCTCATGGAAGTTAACTGGCAAGCCTTCTCATAAAAATCAGCTTGGATTCCAGCTGCGATCTAGATTTAAAAGAATTTTGGAGGATGAAATACTTTCTGAAAATTAGCAACTAAGCTTTACGACAAACTCGATGATTTCGGCATTCTTATCGTAAATTTTCCACATTTAAGTAGTAATATCCCTCAGTCACTCGCATATGGAGTTTCACAAATGATTCTATAACCCAGGGCTTGTACAACATATAACGATTTCATATACAGAGGTAAATACTCACTGACAAATTATTCACTCAGGGATATCGAAAACCGCGTTTAATGTCAACATTCCGCAAATTTTACGGTCGGTATAATAATCTTGTTTGCAATTACACTGTTCCACTAAGTGAAATGTTAAGTTGCCTTTTCGTTTGCGGTTGTTGAGACGTCTGTACTAATTGTGATGAGGATTCACTCCTCACGTATTTCATTGGACTTAACTGTGGACTCACGGCGGGTGTGACCGGTCGACAGGGGATGCTTACTCCTCCATGGCACCTGATCCCACCTCTTGGTTTCCAGAGGTCCGTGTTTGTCCATTTTTAGCGGATTTGTATCTATGTCCTTGACATTCTATTGATTAATACTTTGGTATCTGAGATTGTTTAATATATACAATACCTGCAGGAAAACTGGGTGATCTGCTTTAAACTGTGTTGATTAAATGTAGATTTCCCCTTTATAGGACACACTGCAAAATGATAATCAGCATAAAAAGTGATATTCCATGGATTTGTTTATTACATTAAGTAAACAGTGACATGTAAAGCACTTGGAGTACAATAGTTGATACGGAGACTCACTACATGAAAACTTTTTAACAGTCTATACACAGTCTATACACAGTCTATATACAGTCTATACACAGTCTATACACAGTTCATATCCAAACATGTGTCCATATGATAACAAGAATCGAACAAAACATGGAAACAAAATTAAGAGTCTACCAAGGCGTTTTACTTGAGTATCTCCAGTAGTAACTGTTTCCACGATATGTTCTAATGTTTTCAGACAGATAACAAGATACAGTGCCTACGTTTGTAACCCATTCTGTTCATTCTATGCATGGATATATCTATATACGATAAAAGTCATTGCACACAGACATATACACACATTCATATACACATACATACACGTATAAATACTCAGGGGTTCCTTAACACATGCATACATATACACATATACATCCATACACATACACACAAGTACATATACAGATATATAGATATATACAGATAAATCCACACATGTACATACACATACATAAATAAACATATTTACATATACACGTGTACTTACACATGCGTATGTGTTTGTAATACTTACAGATTAAGTTTTCTTTCTTTTTCTCTGATTATCAAGTTTTGCTCTGTCGAAAGAAATTTAAAAAAGCATTTTAGATTCAGTTTGTCAACAACACAGGGGATTGGCATGACAAAACGTATACCTATTCACACTTAACTTATAATTCTTATACGACAACGTGCTAACCATTTGATAATATCAGCTGTTTCAATAATTAGTAACTTCGTTAGTCTTGTATTGTGTGGGATAATCTCTGCCACTCTGATAGTGGTAACCGTACCCAACGTGGTAGTGTTATCTCTAAATCACTTGTTATCTTTATATCACTTGGTGGTGGTATCTCTAAATCACTTGGTAATGTTATCTCTAAATCACTTGTTATCTCTATATCACTTGGTGGTGGTATCTCTAAATCACTTGTTATCTCTATATCACTTGGTGGTGTTATCTCTAAATCACTTGGTGGTCTTATCTTTATATCACTTGGTGCTGGTATCTGTAAATCACTTGGTGATGTTATCTCTAAATCACTACGTGGTGTTATCTCTTAATCACTTGGTGGTGTTATCTATAAATCACTTGGTGGTTTTATATCTAAATCACTTTGTGATGGTATTTCCTAATCACTTGGTGGTGTTTTGTCTAAATCACCTGGTGATGTTATCTCTAAATCACTTGGTGGTTTTATCTCTAAATTACTTGGTAATGTTTCCTCTTAATCACTTGGTGGTGTTGTCTCTAAATCACTTGGTGGTGGTGTTTCTTAATCACTTGGTAGTGTTATCTCCAAATCACTTGGTGGTGTCATCTCTAAACCACTCGGTAGTGTTAATTGTAAACCATTTGTTAGTGTTATCTCTAATCCACTTGGTAGTGATCATTCTCTAAATAACTTGGTGGTGTTATCTCTAAATCACTTTGTGGCGTTATCTCTAAGTCAATTGGTATAGTTATCTTTATATCACTTGGTGGAGTTATCTCTAAATCACTTAGTAGTGTTATATCTTAATCACTTGGTAGTACTTGGTGGAGTTATCTCTAAATCACTTGGTAGTGTTATTTCTTAATCACTTGGTGGCGTTATCTTTATATTACTTGGTGGAGTTATCTCTAAATCACTTTGTGGTGTTATCTCTAAATCACTTGGTGGCGTTATCTCTAAACCACTCGGTAGTGTTAATTGTAAACCATTTGTTAGTGTTATCTCTAATCCATATGGTAGTGATATTTTTTGCCACTTGATAGTGGTAACTGTAACTCATTTTGAAGTTTTTATTGTAAACCACTTGGTGGTGTTAACGTAAGAACTTTACATTGTTTACTTAAACTAACTGTCAGTGTTATATGTAAACCACTAGGTAGTGCTATTTGTAAACTACTCGACAATGTTAACTATAATTCACTTAGCATCGTATCTCCAAACCACTTGGTAGTGTTACCTATAAACCACTTAGTATTGTTGACTTAAACCACTTGGTAGTGTTATCTGTAAACATTTAGCATTGTTGACTTAAACCACTTGGTAGTATTAACTGTAAACCACTTCGCAGTGTTATCTGTAAACACTTAGTATTGTTGACGTAAACCACTTGGAAGTGTTATCTATATACCACTTGGTAGTGTTAACTGTAAACCACTTCGTAGTGTTATCTGTAAACACTTAGTATTGTTGACATAAACCACTTGGAAGTGTTATCTATATACCACTTGGTAGTGTTAACTGTCAACTACTTGGTAGTGTTAACTTTAACAACCTGGTAGTGTTATCTGTATACCATTTGGTACTGAAAACTGTAAACTACTTGGTAGTGTTAACTTAAATCAATTGGAATTGTTATCTGTAAAACACTTGGTAATGTTATCTGTAAAACACTTGGTAATGCTATCTGTAAAACACTTGGTATTGTTATCTGTAAAACACTTGGTATTGTTATCTGAAAAAAAACACTTGTTAATGTTATCTGTAAAACACTTGGTAATGTTATCTGTAAAACACTTGGTAGTGTTATCTGTAAATCACTTGGAAGTGTTAACTTAAATCAATTGGTATTGTTATCTGTAAAACACTTGGTAATTTTATCTGTAAAACACTTGGTATTATTATCTGTAAAACACTTGGTAATGTTATCTGTAAAACACTTGGTATTGCTATCTGTAAAACACTTGGTATTGTTATCTGTAAAACATTTGGTAATGTTAACTGTAAACCACTTGGTATTGTTATCTGTAAAACACTTGTTAATGTTATCTGTAAAACACTTGGTATTGCTATCTGTAAAACACTTGGTATTGTTATCTGTAAAACATTTGGTAATGTTAACTGTAAACCACTTGGTAGTGTTAACTTAAATCAATTGGTATTGTTATCTGTAAAACACTTGGTAATGTTTTCTGTAAACCACTTGGAAGTGTTAACTCATTTTATCTGTAAACCACTTGGTAATGTTATCTGTAAACCACTTGGAAGTGTTAACTTAAACCACTTAGTAATGTTATCTGTAAACTACTTATTAATGTTGTCTGTAAATCACATGGTAATGTTAACTGTAAACCACTTGACAGTGACAACTTAAATCAATTGTTAGTGTTTACTTAACCCATCTTGTGATATCAACTTTAAAGGTGGATACATATTTTATGTATACTTACTTCTCCATACTTTCCAGTGTTGTCCACAAATGCATAACAGGACAATGTACAACGGCACAAAACCCCACAAAACTGTTAGATAAAATAATTGAGATAATTAGTACTTGATATGTTACCACAGATATAGACATAGGTATAAATATTATAAACATAATACCAAATTTATAATTCTAATTTGGTATATATATACAGTGGAATCTCGTTATGTCGAAATTCCAGTTATGTCATTGTTGAACGGCCAGTCCCGATTATTTTTCTATATATTTAAACTACTTTTGTTCCGGATATCTCGAAATGTATATCTCGAAATTTTCTTATCTCAAAGAATTTTTTTTTTTTGGTCGAAAGTATCGAAATATTATATTTGTTATCTCGAAGTTACCATCTGTGATTGAAGGTTTATATTATGTATACAAATATCATTCTTTTTTTTTTTTTTTTTTTTTTTTTTTTTTTTTATATATATATATATATATAATTTATTTGAAATTAAATAACATAAAGTGGGGGTAATACCTCCGCAGAGGCCCTCCGTATATTCCCAACCAGCGGTGCCAGGGGCCCTCTGATTGGGAAAAATTATATTCATAGTAAATTACATACATCAATACATCCCAAAAGGGATGCAGACGCAGATATAAAAGGAGTGTAAAATGTGTGAAAAAGTAATAAAACCGTGTAGGTCACCATTAGGTTTCCATACACGTAATACATTACCCGTAAAGAATCAATATGTTGCTTATATGAAATAGATATATAGTCAGAAACAAATTTTTCATTTCAACCAACTTAAAACAAATAACAAAATTAATTCAAAACCTTAATTAATTCATTTAGTTGTAAAATTTTTGCAACATATTGTCTCGTTTAATCACCAAATCCTGAAAACTATCATTTTGGACTTAACTTTATTTTATTACATTTCATGTTACATACCTAAACAAAGCGGAAGAAAAATCGTAATTTTCATCATTAAATGCACAAGATCTGCAAAGAAAAGTAAACTTTTCCGATGACCACTTCTTAAGTAACGACGAGCTCATACCCATGCACTTAGCATGGCACCAGCGGGAACAAGCGCTGCACAAGACAGAATTGTCTTGGCAGTCTTGGTCACATGAAACACAAGGAAATTTTGCGATATGTTTACGTCCTCTACCCATAACGAATTAAGGTATGATAATAAATCTTACTTAGGGGCCAGTATATATACCTTTGAGAGTCGTGGCTTCTGCAGGTGCAAGTACTTTCCATGTTTGGACGTTTTGTAGCTGACCTATTGTTTAGACTACATAGGCCCAATATTAACACTACCGGTCGATAACCTTTTATTTCACACGTACCTCTTTTGTCACGCACGACACTCTCGTGGTACGCAAACAGGACTGACGGGACTGACAACTTATTCTTATCACAACTGAAGCTCCTCTAGGAACTCTAAAGAAATCCTAATCTTAATTTTTGGGGATATTAGAGGGTGTTAATTATATTTTTTTAGAAACGATGAATTCGATAGAAAAAGAAAATATCTTTGCTTTTTAAAATTCTCTCCTGTTCGAAATTATTCATACATTATGTATTCATTTTCATCCATTTTATACCGGACGATCTAAATCTGTCGTTTTTTAGATCTACGGCCACGTTGTCGTTTGTTTTGAACAGTACACCGTAAAAACCAGGGACCACCACAGTTCGATTGTTGGATACATTAATAAATACGTAAAATATTAAAATTTGTAAAATTTATATTGCCTGTGTTTAAAGAATACGATTCTATTATTTTTAGATAGACATTCACAAAGTATATTTATAGGGTTTTCTAGCTATAGAGTTCTTCATTTAGGGTCGACGGGTCATTTTCCCCTTGTGTTTCTATTCTTCCAAGTTATTCTAAATCATTATGTTGATCATTTTAAATCAGTTAGGAAAAATTTTAACTTTAGCGATATATGAAGTCTAAACCCGGTAGGCTTTATATGTCGATGATTACTGATATATGTGTAGACATTTCAGTTACACAAGTCAACATTGCTGAATAAAATACAATGTAGTTTTAAAAAAAATCATTTATATCTTGTATTTTATTGCATTTTTATTAAATGTAGGACAGGTTTCTTTACTATAACGATATTAAGATACATGACAAGATCTTTTTACCTCAATATATATAATAATGACAATAAAGTTAGCCTATACATGTATGTTACAAACACTGCCGTATATAGCCTATATCTTCATTTTTTTTTTGGTGAGTTCTGATTACGGTCTTACTATGGATTTAGCTACGGACAGTTAAATTTGTCAATTTGATACATATTCTCTTTTAGATATGACGCTTTTCGGTAATTTTCAGTCTTCTTTTCGGTCCTTTTCGGTAATTCTTGCTTCTTTTCGGTCCTTTTCGGTAATCTTACTTCTTTTCGGTCCTTTTCGGTTTTTAAACAACCCGAATGGAAACAGAAGACGAGATTTGATGATTCGGAGAATGATGCATCCATTTTAGCTAAGTGCTCTTTAATATACATTTTCTTAATTGCTTTTGGAATATTGTGATGACACTAAATGGAACCATGTTTGTAGTTGCCCAGTACTCGAAATATTTACATTTGTTGAGACCGTAAACATATTGTTTACTTAATATATTTTACTTACAATCAATCATATATGCATACATTGTATATATATAAACAAATCTATATCCGCTCACCCACTTGGATACAGTTATCTGAATGCATAAACATTCATATGTAAATACATAGACATGTATATCTATACAAACTCCAAAGTACATGTACACTTACATACATACATACATACATACATACACATACATACATACATACATACATACATACATACATACATACATGCATACATACATACATACATTAATTATAGCTACACTCACATACGTGTTTACAAACTATTATTTATATAGAAAAAGGTTGTATAAACTTTATATTTTCTCACCCATGCATATATGTACCTACTCATACTTATGTATGCACACCAACGAATATTTGTATCTATATTCACCATACATGTACACGTACACACATTCATACAGACACACCTAATGTGTAAGCATAATTGAATATATTGTTATATATGATATGCACATATGTAAGTTGTATCTATACATAATAACACACACACCCACACACAATGTGTATATGCATATACTCACACACACAAAGGCACATATACACCTAAAACATACACATACCTTGTACATACATATCTATGTACATACATAAGTATTCCATACAATTACACAACATATAAATAGATGTGTATAATAATATTTATTATATTGATATTGAAAATAATATTAAACTTGCTTTTATTTTTTTCTTTGATAATTAATTTTTGGTTTCTTACATGTATATTTAACTTATCTATTTTTTTTTTTTTTAGATGACTGCATTTTTGTGAAGATACCATGCTACACTGGATTATTATGGTTTACGGTAATGTGTTACCAGTGATGTGTGCTGTTCTATTGCATAATATATTTTGAATAGGTTTCCAAAATTGTATGATGTTTGGTATTTTTTTCTTTGTTTATAGACATTTTTGCGTATATTTGTTGTTTGAGAATGTTTGAGATGTTGACTTTATTTATTTATTTTTTTTTTTTTTACAAAATAGCTTTTATATATAGAGTAAGCAATTACGGTGAGGAAATAGTTCAAGTCATTATACTCTTTATTTTGTATTTTATATCCAATGACAAAGTTTTTTAATGTAAACATATTTTTTTCTTAAAATTACAGAAAATATGTGAATTGAAAATTTGGTTATCTTGAATTTCGGATATATCGAAGTGTAGGGAGCGGTCCAGTGAATTTTGAGATAGTGAGATTCCACTAATATATGTGTGTGTGTGTGTGTGTGTGTGTGTGTGTGTGTGTGTGTGTGTGTGTGTGTGTGTGTGTGTGTGTGTGTGTCGGGATAGGACCGACACATTCAATTGTGTAAGCCATTAATTATTCGACAAACACATTCAATATTGGTAGTTTTAAAACCTATTTTAGCTGTACAATTATACAGTTTTTGTAGCTCAAAATGTTTATTCTGATATATAAGTGCATGTACATACCGGTTTGGTACTCTTTAATTTGTCGGTAACTGAAAAAATGGAGAATTTGACAGAATTAAAGTCCTGCAATTATAATTATCAGGATATCATAATATACATTATTGAGGAAAGCATACACTGAATAAACATGGTCATTGTATGTTTAAATTTATACAATCCAGCCGATAGGATGATGATGATGATGATGATGATGATGACGTAGATAATTATTATCATTATTATAATTATTATCATTATTATTATTATTATTATTAGTAGTAGTAGTAGTAGTAGTAGTATTAGTATTAGTATTATTATCTTTATTATTATTATTATTATTATTATTATTATTATTATTATTATTCATTATTATTATTATTATTATTATTATTATTATTATTATTATTATTATTGTTTAAAAAGAACCTCACTGTTTATATCAACATAACCTCAGAATGACATAATGTTATTTGCATAAAAATCTTAATTCTAATTTTAGTCATGAATTAGACCTGATATTTCAGTACAAAAAAGGTAACTTACGGATTATGCATTACCGATGTAAACGAACCGCAAAGTGTATCGTGCAAATCTGTGCATGGTAATAACTCATATCTATTTGTGCACTTGGTACATTTTACGCATTTGCGTGCTCTTGAATTGTATCTATAGCCGTTCTTACCGGGTATACATGGTCTACATTTTGTAGGTCCTATAGTCCAGTCAATGGTCACATCCCAGTCCTGTAATTAAAACCAAGTAAAATACATTGTATAGACAGGTACTCGGTTCAGCATCGTGAGTGAATGTAACTATCTGAATTTGGTCAGGCAAGCGTAGTGTAATGTTTTACACGATAACCACCAATGTAAAATCCGTTATACAAACGGGTACTCTATTAGGAGTCGTAAGTACATGCATTAAACAAGCTCGGTATATTGTTTTACATGATAGCCACCAATGTAAAGTCCGTAAAGATACTGTCATACCCCATGCATTAATTCTTCTCGTAGGGCATTCCAATGTATTGATTATTCCCCTTGTGTACCGTCTGTACGGAACTTCTCGATTTATATTGCAATCAACGAAAACATAAAGACTTCCTAGTATCATCCATTTCCGGTACATTGCATTGGCTGCTCATTTGGTGTCATCCAAAATCATGAAGCTGAGCATGATGAAAGTATGTTAACGGTCAGAAAAGTGGAATTAGAAATCATGTTGTTATTGGTATATCTTATTATTTGTTTAAAGTTATAATTCATCCACATGATGAAAAGTTTATATGATAATTTTGATATCATATTCCTTCTCAGCTCTCGGTCCTGGCAACATATTAGCTCTCAGTCCTGGCAACATATCAGCTCTCAGTCCTGGCAACATATCAGCTCTCAGTCCTGGCAACATATCAGCTCTCTGTCCTGGCAACATATCAGCTCTCGGGACTTCTGTCCTTAAGCTAACATCTGGAACCTCGGGATGAGAAGGGGTATGGTATCAAATGGACAAACACGGACCTCTGGAAACCAAGAGGTGGAATCAGGTGCCATGGAGGAGTAAGCATCCCCTGCACTGAAATGACTAACGGCACGGACAAAAACGATGTAACATTTTCGGGACACCCTATCCCTTCCTCAAGACTAAAAATTTAAAATAACATAAATAACGCAAATATACACAATAACATATTTTGATTTTACTGTGATGGATGTATATTCATGTATCAATCACAATCTTGACCTTAATATTATGTGAATGAAATGATGCATTTCCTACTAAGTCACATCCGTAGGTTTAACAAATAGTGATTTAGTAAAAACGATCGAATAAACAATGAATTTGAGTTGTTGCGCATGCATTGGGCCCTGAACAATAAACTTATCAAAACATATGTTAGGAGTTTCCTGGAACAATCTGAATATGCATATTAGTTTGTTTAATTTGTTTACATGGTGCTCTATGCCACAACGCAGATAAGTAAACCTTTCAATAAAGTCATTCATAATATTCCATTTTTTTCATCATTGTTTGTTTGTTTATTGTTGTTTAACGTCCCACTCAAGAATCTTTCACTCATATGGAGACGTCACCAATGCCGGTGAAGGGCTTCAAATTTTGGCCTATGCTCGACACCTATGGCCATTGAGCAGTGAGGGTTCTTTAACGTGCAGACACTCACTGTGACACGGGACCTCGGTTTTTACTGTCTCAGTCCGAAGGACAGGAGCGTATCCGGGTTGGTAACCATTTCACATACTTCCCTGCCCAATCCGAGGATCGAACCCGGGTCGCATTGGTGAAAAGCGAGTGCGCTACCCGGACACCCTTTTTTTTTTCATCATAAATTATGTCTATGAATAAGAGTAGTACTGCTTGAGACATTATGTATATCTTTATACATGTATAAGTCATGCTGATAAAATTCCAATAATAACCTTTTAAGTTATCTATATAGTTTCTACACAAACAAGTTATCGCACCGACTTATGTTTTCGACGATATTTTAAATTCGACGATTTCATTACGTCTCCTTTAACATCGGATCATTCGGAAGGGTCCTTAGATCGTCGAAAACCCATGTTGCCGGGGTATAACCTATCTGGTTATCTTTATACTGTTGGTCGATATAGATATAGCCTTTTTAGTTATCTTTTTAATGTTCGTCGATATAGATATAGCCTTTTTGTTTATCTATATATCGTAATATAAATCGGTATAGTTATAACTGTTTTGTTATATATACATACTGTTAGGCGATGTAGTTATAATAGCCTTTTGGTTATCATTATACTTTGAGTCGATATAAAAATAGCCTTTTTGGTTATCATTATACTTTAAGTCGTTGTATTATAGCCTTTTTGATTATCATTGTACTTTAAGTGATATAGATATAACCTTTTGGTTATCTTATACTTTTAGTCGATATAGATATAACCTTTTTGGTTATCATTTTACTTTAAGTCGATATAGATATAGCCTTTTTGGTTATGATCATTTTTTAAGTCGATACAAATTATAGCCTTTTTGGTTATCTTCATACTTTAAGTCAATGTAGATATAGCCTTTTTGGTTATTTTTATACTTTATGTCGATATAGATATAGCCCTTTTGGTTATTATTATACATAAAGTCGATGTAGATATAGCCTTTTTGGTTATCTTTATACCTTAAGTCTTTGTATTATAGCCTTTTGGGTTATCATTATACTTTAAGTCGATATAGATATAGCCTTTTTGGTTATCATAGTCGATATAGATGTATCCTTTTTGTTTATCAGTATACTTTAAGTCGATATAGATATAGCCTTTTTGGTTATCTTTATACTTTTAATCAATGTAGATATAGCCGTTTTGGTTATCTTTATACTTAAGTCGATATAGATATAGCCTTTTTGGTTATTATTATACTTTAAGTCGATGTAGATATAACCTTTTTGGTTATCATTTTACTTTAAATGATATAGATATAGCCTTTTTGGTTATCATTTTACTTTAAATGATATAGATATAGCCGTTTTAGTTATCTTTATACTTAAGTCGTTAAAGATATAGCCTTTTTGGTTATCATTATACTTTAAGTCGATGTAGATATATCCTTTTTGGTTATTATTATACTTTAAGTCGATGTAGATATAACCTTTTTGGTTATCTTTATACTTTCAGTCGTTGTATTATAGCCTTTCAGTTATCTTTATACTTTTTAATCGTTGTATAATAGCTTCGGTTATCTTTATAATTTTCAGTCGTATAGTATAACCTTTCGGTTATCTTTATACTTGCTAGTCGTTGTATTATAGCCTTTCTCTTATCTTTGTACTTTTCAGTCGTTGTAGTATAGACTTTTAGTTATCTTTATACTTTTTAATCGTTGTATTATAGCCTTTCGGTTATCTTTATAATTTTCAGTCGTTATAGTATAGCCTTTCGGTTATCTTTATACTTTTCAGTCGTTATAGTATAACTTTTCTGTTATCTTTATACTTGTCAGTCGTTGTATTTAGACTCTCGGTTATCTTTGTACTTTTCTGTCGTTGTACTATAGCCTTTCGGTTATCTTTATTCTTCTCAGTCGTTGTATTATAGCCTTTCTCTTATCTTTATACTTTTTAATCGTTGTATTATAGCCTTTCGGTTATCTTTATAATTTTCAGTCGTTATAGTATAGCCTTTCTGTTATTTTTATACTTTTCAGTCGTTGTAGTATAGCTTTCGGTTATCTTTATACATTACAATCGTTCTATTATAGCTTTTCGTTTATATTTATATGGTTATCTTTATACTTGTCAGTCGTTGTATTATACCCGACGGTTATCTTTATACTTTACAGTCGTTGTATTATAGCTTTGCGGTTATATTTATATGGTTATCTTTATACTTGTCAGTCGTTCTATTATAGCCTTTCTGTTATCTTTATACTTGTCAGTCGTTGTATTATAGCCTTTGGATTATCTTTATACTTTACAGTCGTTGTATTATAGCCTTCCGATTATCTTTATACTTGACAGTCTCTTTAGTTATATACTTTTCTGTTATCTTTATTCCTTTATTCCACATAATTATACTCTTTATGATTATCTATATGATTTAAGTAAATGTAGTAATATCTTCTTTGGTTATGAATAAGGTTTAACCGATATAGGTATAGCCTTTGTGGTCTTGTATAAACATTAAGTATGTATGGGTATAACCTTTTTGGTTATCTGTAAAGTAACCGTTTTGATTATTTTTATACTTTTAATCGGTACAATTATAGCCTTTGTGGGAAATTTAGACAAGCTCAACTTAATTTTGCAGATCAAGGTAGAAAAGCGTTGTTCGCTCTATCAACAAAATTTAAAAACCATAACCTTAACGTGAAAACAAAACTTTCATTGTTTGATACATATGTAAAAAGTATTTTATCTTACGGTGCGGAAATTTGGGGGTTTCACAAAGCACCTGATGTTGAAAAAGTACATATAATGTTCTGTAAAAAATTATTAGGTGTGAAACTACTAGTAACCTCTTAGTGTATTGTGAACTAGGGCGGTTCCCATTGAGAATATATAGAATTTTAGAAATTTTCAAATATTGGTTAAAAGTAAGAAATAGTCAAAATTGTATTATTAAATCTTGTTATAATGAAATGGTGTTGAATAATGATGAATGGATTTTAAATATTAAGAATGAACTATGCAATCTTGGTCTGAATTACTTATTTGAATGTAGATTGTCAGATAAGGCTTTGTACTGTATTTTTGAACAGAAACTTTTCGATGTTACAAAGCAGCAATTTTTTGCAAATATAACTACAATGTCTAAGGGTGTAATATACCAACATTTAATTGATAATTTTTGTGTACAATACTATCTTACTAAACCAATTGAGTTAAAATACAGAAAATATTTAACAAAATTTAGAATTTCTTCTCATTCATTAAATATTGAAAAAGGGAGACACTGTGGTGTAAGTAGAACTGATCGTCTCTGTACTAAATGTAACCTAATAAGCATCGAAGATGAATTTCACTTTATACTTGAATGTACTTACTATAGGGAACTAAGAACAAAATACATAAAAAGTTATTATTATAATCGTGCTAGTGTATTCAAATTAGTTCAATTACTTAGTGTGCAAAATGTAAAAGAAGTGGCAAACTTGGGCAAATATTTGTATTTAGCATGTATTAAGAAAGATTTATGAATATTTATTTATTGATTGATTTATGTATTTGTATTTAATCTCCTTGTGTGACATATGTATATTATCTGTTGTATTATATTTCTGATGAGTCGTATGACTCAAAGGCAATAAAGAACTGAACTGATATGTTTTAGGTGATATTGTTATAACACTAATTGGTTATCTAAATAGCTTTAAGTTTATGCAGTGACAGCAATTAGGGAATACGCATAGGTTATAGTTGACTCAGTTTAAGTTAGTTATTTTGGTTATCTTGATGTTTTCTAGTGTATTATAGCCGTTTCGATTATCTATTTAGTTTTAGTCAATGTAGTTATAAATTTTTTGTTCTGGTGAATATATATATATATATATATATATATATATATATACATATATATATATATATATATATATATATATATATATATATATATATATATATATATATATATAATCGTTTGTGTTATAGTTTTAGTCAATGTAGTTGTAGCCTTTTTAGTTGTAGTCTTTTTTAAATCACTTCAAGCTATTACTAAAACATTATTTAACTAGATAGAGCAACTTTGACAATCGACCAGAATATACAGATATCGTTAATTCTTAATCCTAATACCTCCATTGCAATCACTTCCATCCTAGGATAACATTTCCTGCAATGCAGACACTTATTTTTATAGACGTTGTAATACTCGTGTTGTCGGGGATCACATACAGCGTTCTCCACAATTCGAAGTATACTAGCTATCAGACAAAGTAGGTTTAAATATCCCGTTCTATGCATTACTGTCAATCTGAAATAAATCAAATGAAATTTTTAAATGTGTCACAAGAGTCTAAAGCTGTAAATTACACAGGATGATACCCATAAAATCTCAAGATCTACTTTCTGCTAAATTACATATCTGGGATGCAACCTTGGCACTGTGCGATGAGGACGTTAAAATGTATAGTTTTCCGGATATACTGCACGTATGATACATCAATGTCAAGTGGAAGATAAAACCATTGTCCTGTTTTTATGTCCTTTTTTCCAATTGTTTATACAATTTCATTTGCCTTGATAGTAAGACTATTTGACTTGGTAGTAACACAATGAAGTTCGGATTCTGGATTCTTATATTGTGTTGGAAAATGAGAGAGAGAGAGAGAGAGAGAGAGAGAGAGAGAGAGAGAGAGAGAGAGAGAGAGAGAGAGAGAGAGATTACATTTGAATTACACATTTGGTTAACAAAAAGGATCTGGAAAACCTGATAACGATATTTTGTTCAATATATGATCTGTAGTATTTAGGACACGAAGTAGGGGACTCCTACATATATAGAACATGTAAATATTATAAACATAATACCAAAGTTATAATGCTCAAGACGATCGTTTCTGTCAATTAGACTTCATCAGTTGAGCTCCAATTCTAAAGAGAAATTGGTATTATGCAAGGCCAAATAATAAATCTAAAAGTATAGCCAAAATCCGTCTAAAAGTATCCACTGTAACGAGACGAAATTTCTGTATCTGTTTTCTTTTGTAAGAAATTCAATTTTAATAGAATTTCTTCCTTGACTATTAATGTGTACCAACAGCGCAGCAACAAACAACTTTGCAATGACGAAGACAGGTGTAACAAGAAAACAAAAGCAATAACTACTATATCCATCACAAAACTACTGAAAGGAAAAACAATATATGTCACTAGACTTACCCCAATCAAATCTGAAATCGTAAGAAATAGTGTGATATTAAGAAAACTTCCGGGTTCAATGTGACTCCATCCGCTTCTTTAAAATGCTATTTATGATATCGTGAATGCCTTAAAAGAATAACACTCAGTCTACCTTAAACTCGTTAAATTTACATAGTGAGTCGACAAATGAATATGCTATATTTATCATGTGCGTGAAAGGCCGAACCAAGTGAGCCACCTGTGTAGTAAGTCGGTTTTTAAGATGCACGGTTTTAATAATGCTGTTTCCCTTTCACTCTGACAGTTGTACTTTATTTTCTAAAGCCTTACCGTCTCTAGACTATTAAAACTGTTGAAATTGCCTCACATTATCGGTAGTGTTAAAATTCTTGCATGTTGTACTTAACGGGCCATAGTCTGTGTTTACCAAAATAAAATTTCGATTATTCGATTATTTTCTACTTTTACTTCTTGTACTTGATGTACAATGATGAATAACAGCTTTACGCACGCATAGAAATTTTATATTCCCTTATATATTTTTGTGAAAATAAGTTCTGTTTCAGTTTGATATGCATATACAATTAGTAAGATTAAGTTAATCAGTTGCAATTAAAAAACATGTCAGTCTAGGGTTTCTCATGCACTTTCTACAAAATATATAACAACTGAAGAATTTTTATGCCTGTATATCTTTCTTTTTTTATTGTATATTAAACTAATTAGTAAAAGAGGGGAAAATAAAAATAAAAACAAGTAATGCCTCTTTAAAATTACTCCATAGGGTATATGTACCGGTAAAACGGTAGCAATTGTGTAATATATACTAATCCTTACAGTATTAGTACAGTTTAAATATGTTATAGTTTCTATTTTATATACTAAATCTTACAGTATCGGCACCGTTAAACCTGTAGCATTTTTTACTCTATATACTAAACCTTAAGGTATCGGCACTGTTAAACCTGTAGCATTTTCTACCCTATATACTAAACCTTACGGTATCGGCCTGTTAAACCTGAACAGATTTCTACTCTATATACAAAACCTTACGGTATCGGCATTGCTAAACCTGTAGCATTGTCTACCCTATATACCAAACCTTACGGTATCGGCACTGTTAAACCTGTAGCATTTTCTACTCTATATACTAAACCTTAAGGTATCGGCACTGTTAAGTCTGTAGCATTTTCTTCTTTATATATTAAACCTTACAGTATCGACTCTGTTAAATCTGTTGCACATTCTACTTTAACATACCATACCAACTCTTACAATATCGGCAGGATTGTTAAATCGTTAGCATTGTTTACTTAACACACTAATCTTTACAATATCTGTAAGAATTGTGCTTTATATACCATGTGCATTGTATACTACACCTTACAGTATTACACAGTTGAAACTATATCAGTTGTTCCAATGGAATTAAATGTTCACCAAAAGGAAGTATTGTTATGGAAAAAAAACTGTAGATACACTATATATTTACAAATTGTCGACCTCTCGACCTTTACCAAATAAAAGACGACAATATTAATATGAATTACATGGTATCAAGGCTAGGTATTGTCGTCCTTCACTTAATAAAGGTCAAGGAGCCGAATGTGTGTGAATATAGAAGTGTTTACTGTTTTATCGTATGTCCGTAAGTCTACCAATATTAAAACGTTAGCAGATGTGTTTTATATTTTAAGTTTTACAGTATTTGTACATTTAAAACAGTAGCAGTTGTGTGTTTGATTTAAAGTTTTACCAAGATTATATTACTGTAGCAGTTGTGTTTTATATTTTAAGTTTTACAGTATTTATACAGTTAAAACTGTAGTAGTTGTGTTTTATTCAAGTTTTACAATAATTATGTTACGGCAACAGTTTTGTTTTATATTTAAAGTTTTACAGTATTTATACTGCAACAGTTGTGTTTCATATTTCAAGTTTAGCAGTATTTATACAGTTAAAACTATAGTAGTTGTGTTATATATTTAAATTTTTACAACATTTATACGATTAAAACCTGTAGCAGTTGCATTTTATATTTTAAGTCTCACAATAATTGTAAAGTTAAAACTCTAGCAGTTGTGTATTATATTTTCCTAATTTTTCCCGTAATCCAAATTAGTTCGAAAAAATTATTTTAACTGCGAAAATTAAATTTAACTACGCCAGATTAATGTGATTGTGGCGCAGATAACCCAGTTTTTCTCAGTAACACTAGTAAAGTAGGTTTAACTGAAGAAAAACCAAGAAAATTCAGGTTTAACTCATGAAGCACGCCAAAACTACAATAATGAGTTAATCATAGTTTTTCTCGAGATAAACGTAGTTTTCTCAGTTAAACGCAGTTTTTCTCCAGGTAATGTGGGCTATTGAGAAAAAACTAGATTTATTTGTTAAAACTGGGTTTAATATAAAAACCTCAGATACCAAAGCATAAATCAATAGAATGTCCAGGACATAGATACAAATCCGGTAAAAATGGACAAACACGGACCTCTGGAAACCAAGAGGTGGGATCAGTTGCCATGGAGGAGTAAGCATCCCCTGTCGACCGGTCACACCAGCCGTGAGTCCACAGTCAAGTCCAGTGAAACACGTGAGGAGTGTATCCTCGTCACAATTGGTACAGACGTCTCAACAACCGCCAACGAATAGGCAACTCAACATTACACTTAGTGAAACAGAGTAGTTGCAAACAAGACTATTATACCGACCGTAAAAGTTGCGGAACGTTGACATTAAACGCGGTTTTCGATATCCCTGTGTCAATAATTTGTCAGTGAGTAGTTTACCTCTGTATATCAAAATCTTCATATGTTGTGCACGCCCTGGTATATCGGATCATTTGTGAAATATAAACTCCATATGCGGGTGACTGAGGGATATTACTACTTAAATGTGGAAAATTTACGATAGGAAAGCCGAAATCGTCGCATTTATCGTATAGCTTCGTTGCTAATTTCCCGTCTGTGTTTATATTAAGTAAAATGTCTAAGTATGAAGCGTGTGTGCTTGATTCTGTTGTATCTCTAATTTCTAGTTTGCTGGGATATATCGCATTAACATATTTATGAAAATTGTCATTATTAATTGACAAAACGTCGTCGATATATCTAAATGTCAAATTAAAGGACACCGCTAACTTTTTCTTCTTTTGATTCAGCAGTTTCTGAATGAAGTCTGCTTCGTATGAATAAAGGAACAGGTCGGCCAATGAAGGAGCACAATTGGTTCCCAAAGGAATGCCGACAGTTTGTTGAAAGACCACGTCTCCGAACATTACAAATATATTGTCTGTTAGAAATTCCAGCATGTTTTTAATATCAGCTTCAGTATATTTATGTGTAGAAAAACTACGTTTAACTTATGAATGTGATTTTGTTGTGCGATACATGCACAATAATAGCATACAAGAGGTGCAAGGTGAAAAGGGTATTTATTAAAATTCCAAACATTATAAAAAAAATAACAACCTACAAAACTACAGTTACAAAGAATGATATACAATAGCATAAAACAAATGTAAACACTAGTTATAAAACAACTCCCTCGAACACTGAAAATCATTATCAAACATGAGATCAATAAACCTTAAGAGTAATTCTCTGTAAAGACCAAAGAATTATCAAAGTACTGAGAAATGGTATGTCACAGAATACGCTCATATTTACTATATATGTTTATTATAGAATACTAAAACATAATATTGATTTTAAAATTGAAAAAAATATATATATTGTTGCCATGGCAACAGAGAGTTGTTTTTCACAAGATTTGTCCTCTTACCCATATAGAAAAAGGCATTTTTGCATAGTTTCAACACTTTATTTTTATTTAACATACAAGATATATCAATAATGTAAATATTTTATTTGAATCACCTTCAATTAGACATTCAAAAAAATAAAATCTAAAGTGATAATCAGTACAGAAGGTATTTTGCCTAACAACTTTTAGGGGGTTTCTGCAATTATTCAATTAGACGAATTTTATGATTTTTTGATTTTTCAAGACTTTACCCCCCAAAAACGCAGCATAGAAATTTTAAGATACTTTGACCTAAAGTTTGAATAAGTCTTATAGAACAATATATCATAAAATCAGAGCGGGTATTTTTTTCGTTTCTTAGCAACGGTTACTCAAAGTTTGGCTATTTTAAGAATTTTAAACGTATATAGTTCAACTAAATTTCTGCTATCATTTCAAATCTTCATAATATTTTTAAATCTAACTTTCAAATATAGTAAATAACAATTGTCGAGATCACATAATATATATAATTTCATTATATACTGTATTAGCAATATAATATACCTAAATATACCATACCCCCAGATTTCCGCGTCCGTTCAAATCAGGACTCCGACATTGTCTCTTTTCGAACCGATTTATAGCATCTCGTAAATCTTGACTTTTACACAAAATATATGCTATTTGATTGTCATTTAATAATATTTAGGGACACCTATGATCATATACAATAATTATATTCAATTTATCTTAGGTCAAAAAGCTTCAGATTATTTTAAATTGACCCGACATCTCAACTCCGCCACTGAAATCTGACTACTAATTTTAGTGTGCTTTCAACAGCCATAAATCTAGGAAATCTAAAACGATCCAAAATTTGAGTAATTTTTACTGAAAATAATTCAGAAAGATGTCATTAATTTGATTACTTAAATACAATTAGAACTAAGTGAGAAATCAACGATTATTTATTTCGAATCCGCCGCTAATCAAATCCGAAAACACTATATTATCAGGAATCCGACATTAGCATCTTTTCGATCCGACTCTGTAGTATTACTAAGCGATTACAAATTATGATTGCTAACGAAAAATAAGTGATTTTTAGTGTCATTTAATGGTATATTTAGAAGGATATTATCATAAATGATTGTGATATATACTTTACTTAAAGTTTAAGTATAACAAATTAACTTAAATCGATCCAATACCTCGACTCCGCCGTCGAATCCGACTACTAAATTTTAGTGTGCCAACGTAAGACCACGTCACGTAAATCGAGTCCAAAATAATTTTGTATAATTTTCTATTGTGAATGATGTAAAATACCACAATAAAGATATACTACAATTAGTGTGTTCTTTGAATAAGTATTGGGGAAGAAATCGACAATTATTTGTTCGATTTCGCCGATTCTCGAATCCGTCTCCGCCTCCGAATACTACTTTTAATGACCGCCTTAATCAACATGAGATAGACGCTCTAGTTTATTGCAAACGTATCGTGGTTATTTTTGAGCGCATAACAGACCACGATTTCGGCTATATTGACAGAGTGGAAACGGAAAACATTCAAATTCCGGTTTGAGAAAAACGGGTAGCGATAGATGTGGATGTAAAAAACACACCCAAAACCTAAAAATTGGTCGTATTTGCGAGTGATTTGGTTGCATTATGAATCTATGTTTATTGCAAGTACGATTTCTTGTATCCACATGTAGTACCGAGTTCACATGAGCTGTTCATTTCCAATTTTATTAAAGGTTCTCTTTTTGCACGGATAACAAATTATGTTGATGTTGTCCAATGAATTATTAATTAGTAAACAAAAATACCCACTGAGATATTTTGCTGTTCGTTTCTACTAATGTTACTAAACTCACTAGAGATAAATGAGCGATTTCCTATGCTGTGTTTTTACGGAGGCCTGATTTAAAGTTGGAATTTCCCTATATTAACCTAAAAAAAAAACCAACTTTCAACTGGTCTTTTTTAAAAACGGAGGCATTACGATCCCCGATATTTTCTACCTTGTTATATAAACATGTTAAGATCAATAAGTAATACAAAAAACTGCTGTCAAAACTGACAAATATCACATTTCATGAAATTTACGTAATATGGCTATTTCCATTAGGTTACCATATTCAATATAGATACATGACCGTTGTTATGGTAACGAGGAAGTTTTACTGGGAAAAAATTGTAAGGTTTTGTTACTCTCATGCCAGGCTATCATTGTGACCAGCTGCCTTCAAAATTTGCGATATACCATTTCTGACCAATTTTGGTCTTTACAGAGAATTACTCTTAAACATTTAGAAAACAATATACTTCAATACAAGATGTTGAGATCATTTAATAAT
Source organism: Atrina japonica (assembly GCA_030159075.1). Lineage (NCBI taxonomy): Eukaryota > Metazoa > Mollusca > Bivalvia > Pterioida > Pinnidae > Atrina > Atrina japonica. The sequence continues at coordinate 813,416 of BROG01000129.1, read as the reverse complement.
AATCAAAACATCTCCCCACCGGAAAGATAAGCATGCTTTTTATTATTAAAACGTATATATTTTTATGTCCATATACAAATTAGTTTTTCAAAACTGTTTTAATATGACAATAATCCCAAGGCAAACATGTAAAGATGAATTCAATATCACATACTTTATGCACCAGTTTTAACTTTATAGCGTCATTATCACTCATCACGTACGAATCCTTTAGATTCAGTAGTTTGTGTTCATTGTACCAAATAGAATTTGTAATGTAAGAACATTAGGCATGCATTTAACATATTTCTCCATGTACAGAGTATATGACACATTATATTTCTCAGACTCCACTTCAACAATCTCTATGATGCATTTTATTTTAAGTTCACAATTCCGATTGGACTAGTCCGCGATATTCATACCCCGTGACACATATTCTGGCCCATATCAGTTTGGCGTTATTCTTTGTAAACGTTGACTGGAATACCACCTTTCTTCGAAAATTATTTTGTCCTTTTTTTTCTTCTTCTATCTAAAACGACAATATCATTATACATAAATTATTCATAAATGCAATAATTTGCTGATGAAAATTTAACGAACCTCGGCTGCCACCAAACCAATGTTAACAATAGGAATTGAGTTTATACGAAAGGTCAGGCATCTAGTACACTCTTATGCTGTTATCTTCGATTGTCGTACAACTTCTCTTTTTGAATGATGGGTGGGGCTGATTTCAATGATAAAACAATAGGAATATATTTTCGATTCCAGATTAACAATATCGTGCTCATTCAAAACTTGTCCTAGGAGTTACGTGTAAATGTAATGATTATCTCCTTATCTCTGTCTAGTACTCGTTAATAGATAGTTTATGTATTTCGGTATATGTAAAAGCAACCTCTGTACAAGTTTACGATATTTTACCTACTTCCGTGTAACGTGTAAAATGCTGTACAAAAACAATCGTATCCAGTTAAACAAAATCAAACAGGTAACAACTTATGATTGATAAACAACGGCGTTTTACAGTAAACGTAAATGATCTATAGTGGAATACCTTTGTTTTATTGTTTGTTTACATCTTGCCAAGAATTGTTGACTTATATGTAGATATTACTAGCTTTAGGTGAAGTTTTGCTTATACTGACTACGTACTAACACTAAAGCAATGCGGGTACGTTTATATGTGTCACGCCTGCAATGACATGACACCCGGTTTTAAGTCTCACCTGATTAACCTGACATTCACTAATCGGTACCGGAAATAGAATCCGGTATTTTGTGTCTAAACATCTACCACTACATTGTCTCGAGCTGACAAACACGTGTAAGTGTCAATGAAATGTGCTGTATCCTATCGCCTTTAATCTATCGAATCAATTTAAATGTATCATACTTTGAGTATTTCATTGTGAAAAGCGTTGAAGAATGTGTTGATATAATTCATGTTGTAAATACAATATTAAAGAAGCTAATCGATTGCATTTAGACTTTACAATAGATAATTTTACCTTTCAATAACACTTACTGATATATTTCCTGATTTCTCGTGTCAGATAAGCTCCAAAGGACACCACAAGCACTATAAGTGTACCTCCAACCATTAACACAAGGACTTCTATCATGGTGAAAAGTCTAATAAAAAAGAACAACATCACTACATCACAGAAATGGAACACTAAAAGAGCATTGCGTTTTAAATTGATTGCCTTACAGATTAACACACACACACACACACACACACACACACACACACACACACACACACACACAAAGAGAGAGAGAGAGAGAGAGAGAGAGAGAGAGAGAGAGAGATACGTAGAAGTGATATTTGTTTATATATATATATATATATGTTTATATATATATATATCACTTGAATGTGTTGAAATTTTATTTTCGTATCTATGTCTTTTTTGTATTGTCTTGAACATATAGGCTTAAGGAATGTGTCAAGGGTAGGCCCCGAGATCACATCCCGTACAATGTGAAATTCAGAAGTTGATTATTCCAAGTGTTTTTACTATATTAACAATAACGAACAACGACACAGAGGCAAAAAGAAACAAACTTAAGACATTCACACACATTAATGTATACACATTGATTATATACAGATAAGTAAAGGGGTTATCAATTTACCCTGGATAAGTAAAAGGGTTTTGATCACCTAACTTTGTTAATATTTCTATATTGATATTATTTGAATTGATAAAACAATTATCTGTTTACATGTTATTATTAATTTTTAAATTATTCTTATACAAATTTATTTTTGAACTTTTCATAAATAACACAATATTTACACTGGGACAATCGCCGAAAGAAAAATCCCGCTCAATTGTCTTTTTTCTTTCTAGCAACATGTTCTGGTTTTCATTCCAGATACATCTGTAAAAAAAACGAATTTATATTTGTTTCAATTGATTTTACATTTAGACTGACTAATGTAATAAATAGAGTATTAATTAATTAATTAGTATTTATTTTGGTAAGAGTAGTGTTTTGACGACTGATATTTTTCATAGAGATGTTAATGTTCTTTTTGGCCATGTTTTAATTTCTTTTTCTATAGTAATTGATTTATGATCATATTTATTTTTTCCATGTTTCTTAAATCTGCTTTTAAATGAATGCCTAGCAATGTAAATATTTCTTTACATCATTGTAACTTTTATTCTGGACACAAAACTTCTATGCTGTTCCATTTGGAGCCCACCCATATTACTTTTGTCTTTTCAATGTTTTAAAACAGAAAATTTTTGAAACTGATAAAGTTAGTTGAGAGCACATTTTAGACATTTTTTTTCTTTTCGTCAAAGAAAATTCCTGTATCGTCTGCATATTAAACAATATTCATTATTGTGTGTCTTAATTCCTTTTATATCACCATTTTTTCTAATTCATAAAGCACGAAATTCCGCACGTAAATTGAAAACATATTGCGAAATAAGGGTCTAGAATTTTGTTTAAAACGTTTATTTATTTTTTACATCATAGTTCAAGTATTTCAGGGCCTTATTGATAATAATGCAAGTCATAGAGTCGAAGGCCTTTCCAAAAATCTGTTAAAAGTAACATTTCTGCAATATAATTTACTTTTGTTACGTGTAAACTTCAAAAACTAAGAGAGTGTTTTCTCCAATAAATCACCAAAATTTGAATCCCTTTTGGTTTTTATTAATTAATTAATTCAGTACCAACTTCAATCCATTTGCAAGATAAAAGATACTGTCTGTCTTATATGAAATAGTATTGGTCTCCAATGTTTCTGAAACCCTTTGTTTTATTTGCTTTTGGAAGTATAATAATTATCGCCTGTTTTCGTGTTATAGCCAATTCAAAATATAAAATATAAAAATCGAATGAGAAATAATCCTAAATCTTTCCAAACAAATTAAAAAAACATTCACATGTATTTCCATCAGGCCCTGGGCTTTATAGTTTTGTCATGTTTTTAATAGTGTTTGCTGCTTCAAATTACGTTTTCCTTATAAAGAGTTTGCCGACATTTGGTCTAACTTTGGTCTAATATCATTATTCTTTTTTAACATTTCCTCAATATATATATATATATATATATATATATATATATATATGTGTGTGTGTGTGTGTGTGTGTGTGTGTGTGTGTGTGTGTGTGTGTGTGTGTGTGTGTGTGTGTGTGTGTGTGTGTGTGTGTGTAAACATTGTTAGAATATACCTCTCTGATAAAAGGGAAATTATTTTTATACATATACATATATAGGAATTTTCAGTATTACATTCTGAAATTGTTTTCCAAATATCAACATAAATACATGTATATTTACAGATCATTGACTTAAATACTTTTATACACATTTTCATACAAACAGATATACATATAATTTACAAGTACAACATACAGATACACATAAATGTAAATAAGGACAAAATATGTCATAACACACTTTTAAGTGACTTTGGTATATGCATGTATTTTGAAATCCACTTATCTTAAATAACACTACCAGTATATAGGTATATGATAAACTAAAGAGGGAATAATGTCACTTAATCTTCACTCAATACTCTAGATATATATGTTTATCCACTACATGTTGTAATAACAATGTTACAATAATGTTAAATTGTTAAACCAGATCGACATATATAAAGTTGTTCTGTTACAAACCTTTAAAAGAGATGTTCAATTCAATTGTAACTTTTGTGAATTTGAAACAGCAAATGAATCTTTTTTAATAAACTCAGGCTTAGTCATCTGTTTCCATCGACTGTTCGAGAATAGAATATGTCATTTCTATTTTAATATTTGATACACACCGTGCATTTATCTGAATACAGGTAAATTGTACACGTTAAACATGCGATTATATCCAGGTTCGTCCAGCGATTTTAGCATAAATATACCTTTTATAAGAAAGGCAAATATTCTATGTTGGTGTCATTACCTGATATTTTATTTGTTAAATAGTACTTTTTGAATCACCTAGTACTTTCGTAAATATACAGGTATATTTATTTCGAGCTCGACTGATGGAATCTTATTGACAGAAACAATCACCTAGAGCATTTGTTTAGACTTCTTTTGTAACACCCTACCTTTGGTATTGTTAATCCATACTGATTTCGACCAGAATTTACTCTCTTGTTTTGGTATCAATGTAACTACAGATATATTATACGTCGGGTAAAAGGAATGCTTAATCTAGTCCATTTTCCAGAGGATCCTTTAATTCTAACAGTTACTAATTTTATGTAATATGTAGTACGCATTTTATTACAATCCAAAGTCACCAAAATTTACAGAATGCACAGGCTCAACTGACTCTTCAATACTTCACGATTAAAACGAGAATGATTCATTCAGCAAATGAGTTTGAACCCCAACAGGGACAGGGCGAGTTTATATGTACCTTGTTATTGTGTGCTTTATGTATGATTTATTTACGCAGATAGTGATATTTGTGCTTTATATATATAGTTGTATTTCTCTACATATATATATATATATATATATTTATAGATTTGTGTGTGTATATGTGTGTGTGTGTGTGTGTGTGTGTGTGTGTGTGTGTGTGTGTGTGTGTGTGTGTGTGTGTGTGTGTGTGTGTGTGTGTGTGTGTGTGTGTGTGTGTGTGTGTGTGTGTGTGTTATACGGCACGGACACAAATGAAGTAAATATTCGGACCGATCTGTCTCTTCCCCAAGACAAAAAGATTAAAATAACATAGATAACACATACACACTTGCTCGTTAACAGGCACACACGCAACAAATTTTAACATGGATATTCATCTTTATCACTCATCTTTATGGATCATTTTACTATGTGTGTGTGTGTGTGTGAGAGAGAGAGAGAGAGAGAGAGAGAGAGAGAGAGAGAGAGAGAGAGAGAGAGAGAGAGAGAGAGAGAGAGAGAGAGAGAGAGAATACTACCGATTTGACCATATTCACCAGAAGTCGATACATGCATATTTCGTATCATAAGAATAAACATGTCAAATCGTAACACGTTGTTACTGTTAGGTTGAAGGACAGACACCACCAAATATTTTCCCATAGGCCTCAATGCTAATTTACAAAACTTCAGGTCACTGTCACTCCCATGTTTATTATATCTGGGTCAAATAAGTACCCTGTGGTGGAAGATCAATATTTTTGATAACAAAATTTGCAATCAAAAGTATAGGTTGCCGTTGCATTTTTACTTCAAATTTTCACTTGTTTAAAACTCGTAGTATTCCGCACCAAAGGAAAATATCTATTCTCATATGACCCCTCCCTTTCAATTTTCAACCGTCAACCCTATAATTTCCAAAGTACTACCAATATTCATGTATCTTTTTTATCACCTTTATTTCACTTATTAATGGCAAAACTAAATTTTTTCATTTAATGACCAATCAGATCGCTGGGCTCATTTTACCCTCCGCACAACTTTGGGTGTCCAAAATGTCTGCGCCCATGTTGTAAACAAAGCCGGTGTTTTTCCTGATTATTGGTTTCTTTTACGAGTGTCATGGAAGCACGTGCTTTTCAAAGACGGAAAAGGACATAAGTGGTTGAATCTTTTTCATTCTTTCATATTTTATGTACATAATGTCAACCGCCTTTATCTGAAATTGCTTAAGCTTAAACAAATATTTGAACATGTATGTTAAAGGTATCCCTTGTGTAAGGTGTAATGTGTAATGACCTAGTTGTCACTTGCATATAACGATTACACGACATGTATACAGCAAAATTTAATCCTGTCCGAATAACTATGTATAAGGCTTTAAATCTCAATAAAATTAGTAAATATTGTGTTCAGAGATTGTTTATAGTTGATTTCATAATTCCTCAAAAAATGTCATTGATGAGATTACAAATTCTGACGTAAGCTTATAAATACAGTATACAGTAGTGATGGACATTATCGGTATTTGAGAGGTTATTTATAGTTTTACACTTTTACATACTTTACATACCAGTCTTTAATATAGTAGAATTCCTAAGAGACGGAAATTCCGAAAACAATCAAACATGAATTATCACTAAAATACAAAATAAACAGAATTCTTAGTTGAACATTGTTGATTAAATGTTAAAAAATGAATATTATAGAGGTCAGAATAATTCATAAGAGTATCATATATATTTTAATTAACTACAGAGTATGGTTGTTTCTGTAGTGCACAGCGTTTTTGCCTTACTGTTTTGATAATGTATTGGTATTTTATTTGTAATTTATTCAAGATCTTGATGTATATCAGTGCAATATTCATAACCGAACTCATTTTTTCTTAGCTTTTCGATTAGCGAATATAAATGCAATCATGAAATTTCCTATGAAATGCACTTATTTACCGTCAACTTCTCTGAAGAACAATGGAACATTAAATGTTATAAATACTATATTAAAGGGATGCATTTATCATTTCTGGTGACACAGCAATGCTTAATCAAGAAGTTTTTTCAGCAACATATGTTAGTTTGGACTATAATATTAGGTAATTATACGATTATCTAACATCAACCTGCTTCCACAATGGATGGTGTGTACATGTATCTGCAGATTATAAAAGATTCAAGTCTTCTGAAATGTTCTTTTGCTTCCAAATTTACAATAAATATATGTCATCGTCTTGGATTATTTTTATTTTCTCCGTTCTGCGTGTATGGGTGTTACTGTGTTTTTCATATTCCAAATGATGTACTTGTATTTATAAAACCTTTAAAGAAGAAAACATAAATATTAGACTGTACAAACTTTGAGGAAAATAGAATAAATATCAAATATCGTGTAAGCAGTTTGGACTCCGTTTATCATGTTTATATTCCTGGGTTGGGGTATTTGAAAGTAAGTTTTCAGGGGAAATTATTCACATTTCTAAACCAAAAATAGCACATCTCTGTATATATTTCATGTCAAATGCGTCATATTTTGATCAAGGTTCCTTTTTGATGCATTGAAATTATTAGCATATCGTTAATTTACTTGCCCAAGTCCAGTGGTTTCTTCCCGGGTACATTGTAACCGGGTTCTCTCCTCATCATTAAAATACTGGCCACCACCATATAAGTGGACAATTGTTGAGTGTGGCGTAAAACACTATTCAAAATCAAATCATATCGTCACGTTATGACCTTATTGTACTACAATATTCGCTTATTGCCGTTTCTTGCTACACTACCCATAACAAATAAAGTAAAAAAAGCAGCTCTGAAATATATTTAATAAAATACTACAATAAAATGTACAGCAATGATTACAAATCATATTGTTGCATACTATCCATACATAAGAATATAAATAAATAAAATATATCACCGCATTACACACAAAACATATATCATAATTCTCCTTTCAATTTTTTATTTCATTTCAGTTTTTTTTTTTTTTTTTTTTAGGCTTTTTTGCTTTATACTTTTTTCATTTATATTTATACTTTTCTATTCTGTTTACTATCTTTTCTGTTTGCTTTTATAAATATTTCTTTAATTTTTATTTTTTTTAATTTTTTTTGCTATATACATTATCTTATTATTTTACTTTTTCCCTTTTTCTCTGTAATTTTTGTTTTGTTTTGTTTTTGTTCTTTTTTTTTTTTTTTTTTTTTATTTTGTTATTTTATCTTTTTTTTTTTTTTTTTTTTTTTTTTTTTTTTTTTTTTTTTTTTTTTTTTTTTGCTTTTTTGATGAACATAACACAGTTTAGTAATTTACAAATCATAAAAACTCTTCTTTGACAATATATCATCATTATCTTTTGTGACAAACCTCAACATGATACAAAATATTACACGGGTTAAATTTCAAAAATATAAACCCCGTCAGCCAGCAAAATTAATTTTCTTGAACCTTTACAACTTACAACCCACTGTGTCTTCCTGTCTCTCGATGATATGACTGGGTGGAGCATCATTTACATATACTTTATGAATAATTTATTCATAATTGGATAATGATGAGAATGGCTGTGTTGTATGATCAATTGACACCTGTTTTCAATAAAACCATTATTACAACAACAACAATAATAATATTAATGGCAATGATAAAAATCAAAAGGGCATCGGCTCTATTTTTCAAACGGTTTCCCGCCTTTCTACTACTTAGATTGGCATACAATAAAAAGAGATATATAGAGGCATATTTTTATTGTATATATTTTGTAAACATTGCTTGAGAAATCCAGGTTTTGGCACTTGTTCAATTGCAATTGATTAACTTGACCTTACTATTTTCATATGAATACCAAAATGGATCTGACTTATTTTCATAAAATATAATATATATATATATATATAGATAGATAGATAGATAGATAGATAGATAGATAGATATAGGAATACCTTAAGATTTTTATGCCTGTGTATAGTTCTGATTAAGTAAAGTAGTAAAAGTAGAAAAATATATTTGTTTTGTCATCACAGCCAATACCCTTTTGATAATAACAGAGATAATATAACAATGATAATGCAAATAAAATATATGTGTAATTTCAATATAATATACAATGTGTAATTTCAATATAATATACAATGTGTAATTTCAATAAAATATACAATGTGTAATTTCAATAAAATATACAATGTGTAATTTCAATTTCAATAAAATATACAATGTGTAATTTCAATAAAATATACAATGTGTAATTTCAATAAAATATACAATGTGTAATTTCAATATAATATACAATGTGTAATTTCAATAAAATATACAATGTGTAATTTCAATAAAATATACAATGTGTAATTTCAATAAAATATACAATGTGTAATTTCAATATATGCGAATGTGACATGATAGTCCTGGCTGATTTTATCGTGTGTCTAACGTCTTTCCATTGATTATGTCTTTTGCTACTTATTCGGGGTATTTTACTGATACAATAATTTATCGCACATTATTATAAGATTAATTCAATCTTTCCTTAATGCATGTATATAACCATTTTCAATATACATTCCACTACGCAAATATACGATACATCACACTAAACAAAATTTAGTTCCCTCTGTTAATCGACTTTATCCAGTTGATGATAGTTTGAGTAGCTCTTTTCAACTGAAAAAACACTAGAATTGAATTATCAATTTAGTTAATTTGAACAAGACCATACTCATAAATAATATTTCAGCTCAGATCATTGTAATCCATCGTGAATCAGAATATAAGTATGGTGTTGCAATATATTGATTACCCAGACTTTCTCAGTTTAACTGACTTTCTCAATAAAACCTAGCTTTAAACAAATGATATAAGAATATGCCAGTTTCAAGATATGACAATCAATGAAATTACATATTGTATATTATATTTCAATTAGATTATCGAATGTTTACTGAACAACGTTTAACAACAATGCGATTTGTAAACACTCAAATATATTGGGTTTACATGGGTCATCAAATTGTGCTCGCACAAACTTTAGCAGCTTGCCTTTTCCTTAGATTCGAATAAAACGTCACACATGTATGTTAAAACACACAGAGATTCGTTAATCATTATTTCCGTATCGCTTCGTATTTAAACATGGAAGTGTAGTTCCGAAGTCCAAAGCAAAAAAACACTAAGACTTTGTTGACATACTTGACATTGCATTTTAACGCATATGAACGAATTTAACAAGCTGTGTAGGTTGTTTTTTAAAATCTTGTTACTTTTTTTTGCATTACTATTAAATATATTTGTCGAGGATAACCCTGTGGTTTTGCCTTAAAACAAATTTCATTTTATATGAAGACAGGTATGACCGATCTGATCAACACAAAATAAACCGCTGCACCAAGAAGCATGTTTTCAATTTTGATTACCAGGTTTTAATTTTTGGTAAAAACTTAAGTAAATCAAAGTTGAAAATAATGATAAAAGTACTCCGTCTATAGACCTTTTTTTGTCTTTCTTTCTTTGTACCTGGGTTGAAAAGAACATGACATGCAATGTCAGCATTTCAGAACTACCTTCCTTCATGGTTATTGCATTATATCCATAGGCGTCGGAAGCAAATTGAAAATGGGGGAGGGGCTAAACCAACTTAAAACACACACACGCCAGAAGTGGGGGGAGGGGCTAAACCAACTTAAAACACACACACACGCCACAAACGTCTGGGGGCTAATTCCCAATTGTCAACACCTATGTCTATCTTTGAAAATAGTGGGGGGGGGGCTAAGCCCCCCCCCCCCAGCACCCCCCGGTTTCGACGCCTATGATATCAATCTAAACGATAATCATAGGGGATTAGTCAACTTTCCCCTAGACTTTTAAACATATCAAATACATTATATACAATCCTTTACCACACATGTGATCTCGGATCTATTTTATCCACAATAATAGACTCATCATATATATATCTCAACAATACGTCGGAAGTCAATAGGTATAATCCTTTCTCAAAAGCATACTCTGGAGAATTTTATTCATATATCATTTCATTCCTTAAATACAATAATTGCCTGGCCTTAAACAATAGAAAAGAGCATGCCAATAAGATATTATTATGGTTCGAAAGAGTTAAACACGTTTCAGATAGTAAGTTATGGCCCTTTAGATATATGAATGCCCACTTGATAGTTTCCCCTTTTCTACTTGCCAAGGATTTACATTTGCGTCCATATATGTTTGTTGAGATGTCGTGTATGATGTCGTCTTTGCTCAAACAATATACAAAATGTACAAACTCTACCATGTATACCGTGTACACCAACCTTTATATCATCTTCCGAAGTCAAGGTTTTTCGATCCACTCAGTTACTCACACACCTGGTTGATACGTTATCGATTGTTAGACGCTTTCTGACAGGTTAAGAAAACGGTTCCTGAAGCCAATGGAAAACGACGCCGCGAAGTCACAATATACAGGAGTAATCTGTCAAGGTGTCTGAGGGCCGATGTGAATCAGAAAACCCTGACTTGATGGAGGATGGGTTTATAAGTACCATGTATATCAACCTTTAAAACACACTTCTTTTAATAATCTTAATATAAGCAACGTAAAGTGCTGTCTCTAATCATCGACGATTTCATTACATCGCGCGACAGATACATATTTTCTTGTGAGACTTTAATGCTAAGTTTATAATGTAATGTAGGTAGTTTAATGTGGCTGTTAAATGAATAAGGAACATGAACTCCAAATGTATTCTGGGATACTTTTTTGCAAAAAATAGATTAATAACCACCGAAATATTTCTTTCAATAAAAGTATATCTATAGCCTACTAGATTCTGCAAATTCCTGATCCTGCACAGGAATATGATCTAAAACCATTGAACACCTTCAATATTAAGTGCGTTTTCTGTGATACGAAAACGCTACCATAAGAATATACCCATTATGATGCTTCATCATTTTGTCTAGACTATTGTCCGATCTAACCAAACAAAATAGTATGCATAATTACTAAATCTCGTGATAAAGCATGACATTGGTAATTCTACAACTTATCAGAAGGAGTATTTCAGCGAATTGTTAATAGGATACCAGAAACATTGTGAAGTGTAATTTTAACAACTCACATATTAGTATGTCAGCGATTTAATGTCGACCTCCTTAGTTGGGTAACTGGAGTGTTGTACATCACCACGGATCCCACCTCTAGACAGGCTGGGTTAGAGCGCAACTGGAACTTACGTTATTTATGAGAAAAGTTTGTCAGTTTACTTAATGAGGCCCTGTTTTTCGGGGTTCGTTGTAATCCAGTTTAGTTCTCAACTAATATAAACTAATCGCAATTTCATACCTAAACTTGTTTGTTTTGTATAGATCCAATAATGCAAAAAGAGAAAATACCTGGAGACCGACTTTCCCGGGAGGCTGTGAATCCATTACATGTTTTAACAGAGGTATAGGTAGATAGTGTTTATAACTTATTAAAGGGAAACATTGAACGAACAAAGATCCGATAATTCAAGGTTTGAATTTTTATTTGATTCATTTCTAAATTTGTAGGAGTTCAATGCATTTTAAGATTTTAAAAGATTAGATTTATCACGTTATAAATTATATCCTGAAAATCGAATGACTGTCCTAAATCAGGTAAACGAGTTCATGATCTTCTATAGACATACCCACTAATTAAGATATGATAAAGGTACATTTCATTTTTTTTTTCAATAAATCCTTATAAATTATATTTTAAAATCATTTTACTGTTATATTATGTACTTATATTATACTACCCTTCAGTTTAAAGATTGTCGTGTAATTGTTATTTTCTATGACATTGTAATGGTTTCTAACTTCTTAAAAATGGTTCTCGTTCATACTTGGGAATTGTCTCATCAAAAGGATAGGAACATTGCCGTTTAAGTATTTGGACTTTTGTTTTACGAACTGGTTTCCAAACTCTGTTCGTATCCTCTGATGGAAGGTCTGATTCGAAGCCTTCCTCCGATGTTTCCGACATCTGGGATTTGTTGTGGATTTTCGTAGTAATTGCTTGGAAACTGATGATTTGGGAGTTTTCATCATCAGCTGATTTATCATCGTTCTCATTTTCACCAGGATACGAGGTGATAATGTCTTGGCATTTTGTGTCACCTGCATTTACTTGTTCCATATTTATTTTTGTTTCCAGTGGACTGGCAAAGTAATTTATTGGTCCATTATGGCTGTTTATATTAATTAATGCATTTCCACCATTTATTGTCTCTCTTTGTTCCGTATGGCTACCTTTTTCAACCCTAAAATTAAACTTTTGACTTTTAATATGTTTAATGATGAAGCTGTCTGTTGATTACCAAAAATTATAATAATATTGATATCAGTGTCAATAAATAGAATGATACACATGAAGCATAATAACTTATATCACTTGTAATAAAATGACATAATGGCATAATTTAATGGGTGATGATAATGGTGATGAACAAGAAGAAAAATATAAACAAAAAGATAATGATTATTACAAATGACAATGGTTTTAAACAATGATAATGACACATGTATTTATTTTAAAAATTATGGAATTCTGCGATATGTGTGCGCAAGTGTTCGTGTATAATAGCAAATGCTGGGCTAGACTAGGGGTATTCAGAAGCAAATATTTAAGCAGTTTTTGAGTCTGTACTTACTGATCTGTATGTATGCCAATGTGTTTACTGCATCGATCGTTCAGTTCTGTAAAATGTAAATAAACAAAATACTGGATTATCGTATATCACCTTCTGTACAGTTTATAGTCAGATTATGAAGAAATTATGTATTTTCTTAACTAACATTAGTTATTTTTTAATTTGTCAGTATATCTAACTCGCTAGCTTATATTGATATTTCGTTATATCTAATATTTTTTGTTTGAGCATTTAACGTAGATGAAAATGTTTATGAGGAAAAAATTATCCAAAAACTTATATAACTCTTTCATTCGTTTTCGACATAAGATTTATTCTGGAAATAATGACATTTGTGTGTTGTGTACATAAAAATATATAATGATAAATCATTTTATTATATTCGCATTATATTTTTTAACATAAAATTGAAAAAATGTCCTGAAATACTTGAATGTTGTAATCATACTTACGTCTAAAAATGAAAAACAGCACAAAGATCACTATATTAGTCACACATATTGGTATCACTATTATATAAAATATATCTGAAAAAAAAAGATATGAAGTGTTAGCATGCTGATATGTATGTAAAACTTCGCTTCTGAGAGAGAGAGAGAGAGAGAGAGAGAGAGAGAGAGAGAGAGAGAGAGAGAGAGAGAGAGAGAGAGAGAGAGAGAGAGAGAGATAGAGAGAGAGGGAGAGAGAGAGAGAGAATTATTGCTAAATGCACACAGGTAATTTACACACCGTTTCCGGGATCCTTTTTCACCTCTTGTTGTTCTTCACCTGCAAACGATGACCTGGTGGTCCACTTGGATGTGTTGAATCTATACAAAATATATACGAGGAACAAATCATTTTATTCTGCAACATCTCTTGTGGGCTACAAATTCATCATGTTCCCACTTTTTGCTAAAACCCCTGGTATATAAAAAACCGGGAACATGATAATATTTTTAAGAAAGATAAAAAGTTGTTAGGATGAAAACCATAGATATTTGAAAATCACAACAATACCGATGCTATTCTTTAAGTTTGCAAATCGGTATTTTGAATAAAGTTTTATTTTAATGAAATCGTGGGTACTTATCCGTTTAAAACAAACATTTTGGATAGGAATCATTATTATATCTATAATATCAGACCTACATTTCAGTCTTCTGTTTTGATCTGCATATAGTATCGACCGTACTTGTGCAGTCAGAAACTTTTATTTCCGTTTCTGAACATTCTGAACAATTTTTACATTGAAATGCTCGTCCATGGCTGAAAGTCCCCTTTCCACAGGTTCTGCAAGGTCTACATATGGTAGGGCCATTTTTCATATTAAATCTGTGATCCCATACCTTCGGAAAGATGGATAAATACCAGTTATTGACAAAAGTACATATCTCAAAATATATGATTAAAAGTCAGTATTCACGTGTGAGTAAAAAGCATGTGTGTCTCCTACTATATACAGAATGGTCCAAATTTGATTAAACAAACATTCTATTTTCAATTATCATCACTACATATTCATCGTATTTGATTTAGAATTCCAAATATAAAAAATAACTTACACTGCGATAATATAGTCTTATGAAATGCATCGACATAAAGTAATTTTATATTGGGTATGACTTGTTATACCCCATTTTTGAAATACACATTATATACAACATATTTGTGTTATATTTGTATTCAACCCTGCATGTCATTGATCAGTAAAATAATTTGAAAATAATATTCAAACTCGTAAAATATTAGTAGTTAACACAACATATTTGGCGATGAACAGGTGCGTGAAAAAAGAAAATTACATCACTGATTACCTCATATGGAATCCTCTCTTCCCCAGGATTACACTTTTCACAATCCATACATTCGTCCGCCTGGGGATGGTAATATTTATGTCGCCGTGGGTCACATCTAACCCCCTCCACCGTCATAAAACGTAAGGGCACACATAGAACGGCCAAGTATATATGATTGTGCATTAACAAGTGCAATTGGATTCTCGTCATAACGGAATCTGTAACGAAATTGACGTAAAATGCCGTACACCAATTATCCATTGCTATGAGGCTATAATGAGGCATTAATATATAACGGTTTTAACTTAAAGAATTTAGTTAGTAAAGTAAAAAGATCAAGCAATGTCTCACATTGGGTGTAAGTTTTAATAGAAAATAGGAAAATAAGTACGATATTTAATGTATGCATCATATACGTCATTAGAATTTATGTCTGTGTTACTGCAAAGTAAGTACATTGCATCTGGAGAACTCATTATATTTAAACTATTACACTACTATATATATATATATATATATATATATATATATAAGTTACATCAAATTAAAATGTTTTACCAACACCCGGTAACACCTTTGGTAATTATTATGCGATTCACATGACTAACCGGGGCGGAGTAACCTTTAACATACGGATGATTCTAACCGGGGCGGAGTAACCTTTAACATACCGATGATTCTAACCGGGGCGGAGTAACCTTTAACATTCTAACCGGGGCGGAGTAACCTTTAACATACGGATGATTCTAACCGGGGCGGAGTAACCTTTAACATTCTAACCGGGGCGGAGTAACCTTTAACATACGAATGATTCTAACCGGGGCGGAGTAACCTTTAACATTCTAACCGGGGCGGAGTAACCTTTAACATTCTAACCGGGGCGGAGTAACCTTTAACATTCTAACCGGGGCGGAGTAACCTTTAACATTCTAACCGGGGCGGAGTAACCTTTAAACATTCTAACCGGGGCGGAGTAACCTTTAACATTTCTAACCGGGGCGGAGTAACCTTTAACATTCTAACCGGGGCGGAGTAACCTTTAACATTCTAACCGGGGCGGAGTAACCTTTAACATACGGATGATTCTAACCGGGGCGGAGTAACCTTTAACATTCTAACCGGGGCGGAGTAACCTTTAACATACGGATGATTCTAACCGGGGCGGAGTAACCCTTTAACATTCTAACCGGGGCGGAGTAGTACCTTTAACATTCTAACCGGGGCGGAGTAACCTTTAACATTCTAACCGGGGCGGAGTAACCTTTAACATTCTAACCGGGCGGAGTAACCTTTAACATACGGATGATTCTAACCGGGGCGGAGTAACCTTTAACATTCTAACCGGGGCGGAGTAACCTTTTAACATTCTAACCGGGGCGGAGTAACCTTTAACATTCTAACCGGGGCGGAGTAACCTTTAACATTCTAACCGGGGCGGAGTAACCCTTTAACATACGAATGATTCTAACCGGGGCGGAGTAACCTTTAACATTCTAACCGGGGCGGAGTAGTAACCTTTAACATTCTAACCGGGGCGGAGTAACCTTTAACATTCTAACCGGGGCGGAGTAACCTTTAACATACGAATGATTCTAACCGGGGCGGCGAGTAACCTTTAACATTCTAACCGGGGCGGAGTAACCTTTAACATACGAATGATTCTAACCGGGGCGGAGTAACCTTTAACATTCTAACCGGGGCGGAGTAACCTTTAACATTCTAACCGGGGCGGAGTAACCTTTAACATTCTAACCGGGGCGGAGTAACCTTTAACATTCTAACCGGGGCGGAGTAACCTTTAACATTCTAACCGGGGCGGAGTAACCTTTAACATACGAATGATTCTAACCGGGGCGGAGTAACCTTTAACATTCTAACCGGGGGCGGAGTAACCCTTTAACATACGAATGATTCTAACCGGGGCGGAGTAACCTTTAACATTCTAACCGGGGCGGAGTAGTAAACCTTTAACATTCTAACCGGGGCGGAGTAACCTTTAACATACGGATGATTCTAACCGGGGCGGAGTAACCTTTAACATTCTAACCGGGGCGGAGTAACCTTTAACATTCTAACCGGGGCGGAGTAACCTTTAACATTCTAACCGGGGCGGAGTAACCTTTAACATTCTAACCGGGGGGCGGAGTAACCTTTAACATTCTAACCGGGGCGGAGTAACCTTTAACATTCTAACCGGGGCGGAGTAACCTTTAACATTCTAACCGGGGCGGAGTAACCTTTAACATTCTAACCGGGGCGGAGTAACCTTTAACATACGGATGATTCTACTCACTTTTCGGTTATGATTAACGGAGAAAAAAAAAACGTTTTATTTCTCATAGGATACACGGTTACAAGTAAGAACGGTTAATCTCGTCGATGTAATTTTAATGCCGTTATGCTTTATTACCTAAAATTTAATTCGTCCATGTCAAAAAGGGTTCACAAGACTCCACACCGCCAGGTTATATATATTTTACTATATCATATTAACGTTGTTCGTTACAAAGAATATTGTCACTTTGTTTAAATCTATGTATGAACTGTTGTCATTCAACATTCATTATTCACTGATTCAATAATGGATTTAAAATTATTATCAGAATGCCCCATATTACAATCAAAGTACTGAAATTACTCAAAACGCAAAGCTTGTATTCTAGAATATTAAATTGAGTTTATAGCAGTAAACAGTCCCGTAAACAATTATTCAGCTTTCCGGGTTACTAACTCATTTGGACAGTATACCCCCTTTTTCCTGCTTGTATGTATATATCATATAGAAAAAAACACGGTTTCAAATTTACCAGTTCATCAAGGAAGACAAACTTTTATATCATTTGTTTAATATATTGTGATTAGCAGGTGAATTTAATTCTACCTTGTATATACATGTAACGTCTGCACGTTGGTACAGCATCTACTGCAATCATGGAAACTCTATACATCATACTGCAGCTTCGGTAAAGCTTTCTACCGCTAGATGTCATCGTATTGACATTTGGGTCACTTAGACTATCACAATAACGCAAAAGCTTTAAAGAGCTCTACGTTAAAATGGCAAATATATTGTTTGTTTGTTTATTGTTGTTGAACGTCTCACCCAAGAATCTTTCACTCATATGGAGACGTCACCAAATTCCGGCGAAGGGCTTCAAATTTTGGGCTATGCTCGTCAGTTTAGGCCATTGAGCAGTGAGGGTTCTTTAACGTGCCGACACGTACTGTGACACGGGACCTCGGTTTTTACTATCTCATCCGAAGGACAGGAAACCAACCTGCCGCCGGCTGGACTCGAACTCACTACCTCACGATCAAGGGTCAAGCGCGCTACCGACTGAGCCAGGCCGGCTCGCAAATACATTGGGAAACTCCAATAAATTAACACGAGTTATTCCCCTTTATATCAATGCATTGCTGTTTATTGGAATCACCCTTTTCTAAAAATAACGCCAAGTAATCTTCAATCGACCAATCACAATTAGCCACGATATATTAACATAATCAGAACGTTGTGCTATTCATCATCATCATTATTATTAGGGTCATCCGACTTCAGGTCGGATGACCCTATTGTTATTGCAAATATTATTAGGGTCATCCGACTTCAGGTCGGATGACCCTATTGTTATTGCGATTATTATTATTATTATTATTATTCTTCTTTTTTTTTTTTCCAACCAGATTTTGTGTCATCTCTAGAGCAAAAACGGCTCATCCGATTTCGCTCAAATTTTTCGCATCTATGCATCATCAAAAAATCTAGATCCGTTTTTCTCATTTTTTCAAAATTCCCTCTATTTTTAGAGTTATCTCCCCTTTTCATTTTTCACATGTCCCATTTTGTGGCTCATTTTTCACAGCAACAGCTAAAGCTTCAGCGAAACTGTTTGGATTTTCTGAAAGATCAAAGGCTGTAGTTGTGCAGGAATATTTCAAATTTGATCTCAGTGTCCCCTGAAAAAAGCTCGCTAGGGGCTGAAAAAAGGGTTCATATTTTGTGAGCTAAAAATCAGACAAAAGTCAAAATATCTCAGAAACTAAGAATCTTTACTATAGATATATGCATGTGAAAGTTGTTCAGTTTCATGAGCTGCAGAAGCTCAAAAAGTTTCAAGGTCACAGGATTAAAGGTCAAGGTCACAGAGACATTTGAATATTTAAAATCTCAATATCTCTAGAACTATCAGATTTTAGTATAGACATATACATGAGTGATTTGTAGATAATAGGCTGTTAAATGTACATACGAAATTTCATGCTCATCGGATAAAAGGTCAAGGTCACAGGTGAGTTTGAAATTTCTCTAAAAATTTCAATTGAAAATAGCTCGAAAACGGTGAAACTTTTATATACCTGTAACTGTACAAAATATGTAGATAATTCGATGATAAATTTTTATGTAAAATTTCAAGGTCGTTGGATCAAAGGTCAAGGTCACAGCTCAAATTGAAAATTTCAACTCAAAATAGCTCAAAAACTATAGAACTTTTATATATAGGTTAGTGTTGAAGATTTGTAGGGAATGAGCTGAAGAACATATGTTGGAAGTTTAAAGGTCATCCAATGAAAGGTCAAGGTCACAGCTCAAATTGAAAAATTCAACTCAAAATAGCTCAAAAACTATAGAACTTTTATAATAGGTTAGTGTTGAAGATTTGTAGGGAATTAACTGAAGAACTTATGTGTGAGGTTTCAAGGTCGTTGGATTAAAGGTCAAGGTCACAGCTCAAATTGAAAATTTCAACTCAAAATAGCTCAAAAACTATAAAACTTTAATATATAGGTTATTGTTGAAGATTTGTAGGGAATGCACAGAAGAATATATGTGTGAATTTTCAAGGTCATCCGATGAAGGGTCAAGGTCACAGCTCAAATTGAAAATTTCAACTCAAAATAGCTCAAAACTTTCCCTTGGGGAAAATTTGATTTAACACATCACTTAATAGACAAAGATGCGAAGAATATATGTGCAAAGTGTCAAGGTCATCCGATGAAAGGTCAAGGTCACAGCTCAAATTGAAAATTTCAACTCAAAATAGCTCAAAAACTATAGAACTTTTATATATAGGTTAGTGTTGATGATTGGTAGGGAATGAGCTGAAGAACATATGTTTGAAGTTTCAAGGTCATCCGATGAAAGGTCAAGGTCACAGCTCAAATTGAAAATTTCAACTTTTAATAGCTCAAAAACTATAAAACTTTTATATATAGGTTAGTGTTGATGATTTGTAGGGAATGAGCTGAAGAACTTATGTGTGAAATTTCAAGGTCATCCGATGAAAGGTCAAGGTCACAGCTCAAATTGAAATTTTCAACTCAAAATAGCTAAAAAACTATAGAACTTTTATATATAGGTTAGTGCTGGTGATTTGTAGGGAATTATTTGAAGAACATATGTGTGAAGTTTCAAGGTCATCTGATGAAAGGTCAAGGTCACAGCTCAAATTGAAAATTTCAACTCAAAAACTATAGAACGTTTATATATTGGTTAGTGTTAATGATTTGTACGGAATGAGCTGATGAACAAATGTATGAGGTGTCAAGGTCATCCGATGAAAGGTCAAGGTCACAGCTTATTTTTTTTAAATTTCAACTCAAATAAGCTCATTAGTTATAGAACTTTTGTATACATGTTGCTGAAGGAGATTTGTAGACAATGCGCTGAAGATTATTTGTGGAAAGTTTGAAGGTCATCCGATGAAAGGTCAAGGTCACAGCTCACTTTCAACATTTCAACTCAAAGTAGTTTAAAATATCAAGATTGTTTTTTGAGGATCAGACTTCGATCTCAGGGTCATAGCTTCTGAGCTTTGCTCTGTTGCTCAACTGAAGCTGTATCAAAGCTGTAGCTTCTGAGCTTTGCTCTGTTGCTCAGCTGAAGCTGTATTAAAGCTGTAGCTTCTGAGCTTTGCTCTGTTGCTCAACTGAAGCTGTATCAAAGCTGTAGCTTCTGAGCTTTGCTCTGTTGCTCAGCTGAAGCTGTATCAAAGCTTTAGCCTCAGCTGTAATCGGATGACCCCTTTTTGCTTCAGCAAAAAGCTCAGCTCTAGTTATTATTATTATTATTCTTTTTTTCCTAGTAGATTTTGTGTCAGCTCTAGAGCAAAAACGGCTCAGCCGATTTTGCTCAAATTTTCAGCGTTTGTGCACAGCAACATTCTACAGATAGGTTTTTGAAATTTTTCAAAAATTTCCTTTCCTTCTCGAGTTATCTCCCTTTATCACTTTTTTCATGTCCCATTTTGTGGGTGATTTTTCTCTCCGCAACTACTGAAGCTAGAGCAAATCTGTTTGGATTTTCTGAAAGAGCAAAGGCTGAAGTTGTGCATGCATCTTTCAAATTTGATCCAAGTATCCCCTGAAAAAAGCTCGCTAGGGGCTGAAAAAAAAGGGCTCATATTTTTTCAGCTAAAAATGAGAGAAAAGTCAAAAATATCTCAGAAACAACACATCTTTACTATAGACATATGCATGAGAAAGTTGTTCCGTTTCATGAGATTCAAAAGCTCAAAAAGTTTCAAGGTCACGTGATTTAAGGTCAAGGTCACAGAGACCTTTGAAAATTTAAAATCTCAATATCTCTAGAACTATCAGATTTTAGTATAGACATATACATGATTGATTTGTAGAGAATAGGCTGATAAATCTTCATACGCAATTTCATGGTCATCGGATAAAAGGTCAAGGTCACAGGTGAGTTTGAAATTTCTATAAAAATTTCAATTGAAAATAGCTCGAAAACGGTGAAACTTTTATATACCTGTTACTGTACAAGATATGTAGATAATTCGATGAAAAATTTTGATGTAAAGTTTCAAGGTCGTTGCATCAAAGGTCAAGGTCACAGCTCAAATTGAAAATTTCAACTCAAAATAACTCAAAAACTATAGAACTTTTTATATATATGTTAGTGTTGAAGATTTGTAGTAGGGAATGAGCTGAAGAACATACGTGTGAAATTTCAAGGTCATCCGATGAAAGGTCAAGGTCACAGCTCAAATTGAAAATTTCAACTCAAAATAGCTCAAAAACTATAGAACTTTTATATATATGTTACTGTTGAAGATTTGTAGGGAATGAGATGAATAACATGTGTGTAAAATTTCAAGGTCATCCGATGAAAGGTCAAGGTCACAGCTCAAATTGAAAATTTTCAACTCAAAATAGCTCAAAAAACTATAGAACTTTTATATATATGTTACTGTTGAAGATTTTGTAGGGAATGAGCTGAAGAACATATGTGTGAAATTTCAAGGTCATTTGATTGAAAGGTCAAGGTCACAGCTCAAATTGAAAAATTTCAACTCTCAAAATAGCTCAAAAACTGTAGAACTTTTATATATATGTTATTCTTGGAAATTTGTAGGGAATGAGCTGAAGAACATATGTTTGAAATTTCAAGGTCATCCGATGAAAGGTCAAGGTCACAGCTCAAATTGAAAATTTCAACTCAAAATAGCTCAAAAACTATAGAACTTTTATATATATATTACTGTTGCAGATTTGTAGGGAATGCGCTGTAGAACATATGTGTGAAATTTCAAGGTCATCCGATGAAAGGTCAAGGTCACAGCTCAATTTGAAAATTTCAACTCAAAATAGCTAAAAAACTATGGAACTTTTATATATATATGTTAGTGTTGAAGATTTGTAGGGAATGCGATGAAGAACACATGTGTGAAGTTTCAAGGTCATCGGATGAAAGGTCAAGGTCACAGCTCAAATTGAAAATTTTCAAACTCAAAATAGCTCAAAAACTATAGAACTTTTATATATATATGTTAGTGTTAAAGATTTGTAGGGAATGCGATGAAGAACACATGTGTGAAGTTTCAAGGTCATCCGATGAAAGGTCAAGGTCACAGCTCAAATTGAAAATTTCAACTCAAATAAGCTAAAAATCTATAGAACTTTTTATATACAGGTTATTGTTGATGATTTCTAGGGAATGAGCTCAAGAACATATGTGTGAAGTTTCAAGATCATCTGATCAATAAAGTCAAGGGTCACAACTCAATTGCAACATTTCAGCTCAAAATATCAAAAATTTGTCTTTGAGGATCGGACTTTGGTCTCAGGGTCATAGCTTCTGAGCTTTGCTCTGTTGCTCAGCTGAAGCTGTATCAAAGCTGTAGCCTCAGCTATGGTCGGATGACCCCTTTTTGCTTCAGCAAAAAGCTCAGCTCTAGTTATCATTATTATTATTTTTTTTTTATTTTAACATTATTAGGGTCATCCGACTTCAGGTCGGATGACCCTACTATTATTGCAATTATTATTAGGGTCATCCGACTTCAGGTCGGATGACCCTATTGTTATTGCAAATATTATTATTATTATTATTTTTTTTTTTTTCCTAGTAGATTTTGTGTCATCTCTAGAGCAAAAACGGCTCACCCGATTTTGCTCAAATTCTCAGCGTTTGTGCACAGCAACATTCCTACAGATAGGTTTTTGAAATTTTTTCAATATCACCTTTCCTTCCCGAGTTATCGCCCCTTTATCACTTTTTTCATGTCCCATTTTGTGGGTCATTTTTCTCCTCAACTATTGAAGCTAGAGCAAATCTGTTTGGATTTTTGGTAGAGCAAAGGCTGAAGTTGTGCATGAACATTTCAAATTTCATCTGAGTGTCCCCCTAGAAAAAAGCTCGCTAGGGGCTGAAAAAAGGGCTGGCTCATATTTTATCAGCTAAAAATGACACAAAAGTCAAAATATCTCAGAAATTAAGCATCTTTACTATAGACATATGCATGAGAAAGTTGTTCATTTTCATGAGCCTCACAAGCAAAAAAAGTTTCAAGGTCACGCAACTTAAGGTCAAGGTCACAGAAACCTTTGAATATTTAAAATCTAAATATCTCTAGAACTATCAGACTTTAGTATAGACATATACATGAGTTATTTGTAGGAAATGGTGCTGATAAACATTCATACGAAATTTCATGTGGTCATCAAATAAAAAGGTCAAGGTCACAGGTGAGTTTGAAAATTCTCTAAAAATTTCAATTCAAAAATAGCTCGAAAAACGGTGAAACTTTTATATACCTGTTACTGTACAAAATAATTAGATAATTTAGTGAGGAATTTTTTTTACAAAGTTTCAAGGTCGTCAAATGAAAGGTCAAGGTCACAGATCAAATTGAAAATTTCAACTCCAAATAACTCAAAAACTATAGAATTTTTATATATAAGTTAGTGTAGATGATTTGTAGGGAATGACCCTAAGAATATATGTGTGAAATTTCAAGGTCATCTAATGAAAGGTCAAGGTCACAGATTAAATTGAAAATTTCAACTCAAAATATCTCAAAAACTATACAACTTTTATATATATGTTACTGTTGAAGATTTGTAGGGAATGAGTTGAATAACATGTGTGTGAAATTTCAAGGTCATCCGATGAAAGGTCAAGGTCACAGCTCAAATTGAAAATTTCAACTCAAAATAGCTCAAAAACTATAGAACTTTTATATATATGTTAGTGTAGAAGATTTATAGGGAATAAGCTGGAGAACATACGTCTGAAATTTCAAGGTCATCCGATGAAAGGTCAAGGTGACAGCTCAAATTGAAAATTTCAACTCAAAATAGCTCAAAAACTATAGAACTTTTATATATATGTTACTGTTGAAGATTTGTAGGGAATGAGTTGAATAACATGTGTGTTGAAATTTCAAGGTCATCCGATGAAAGGTCAAGGTCACAGCTCAAATTGAAAAATTTCAACTCAAAATAGATCAAAAAATCTATAGAACTTTTATATATATGTTACTGTTGCAGATTTGTAGGGAATGAGCTGAAGAACATACGTGTTTAATTTCAAGGTCATCCGATGAAATGTCAAGGTCACAGCTCAAATTGAAAATTTCAACTCAAAATAGCTCAAAAACTATAGAACTTTTATATATATATTATTGTTGAAGATTTGTAGGGAATGCGATGAAGAACACATGTTTGAAGTTTCAAGGTCATCCGATGAAAGGGTCAAGGTCACAGCTCAAATTGAAAATTTCAACTCAAAATAGCTCAAAACTTTCCCTTGGGGAAAATTCAATTTCACACAGCACTTAATAGACAAAGATGCAAAGAATATATGTGCAAAGTTTCAAGGTCATCGGATCAAAGGTCAAGGTCACATCTCAAATTGAAAATTTTAACTCAAAATAGCTCAAAAACTATAGAACTTTTATATATAGGTTAGTGTTGAAAATTTGTAGGGAATGAGCTGAAGAACATATGTGTGAAGTTTCAAGGTCTTCAGATCAAAAGTCAAGATCACAACTCAATTTCAACATTTCAACTCAAATTTCGAAAATTGTCTTTGTGAATCGGACTTCGGTCTCAGGGTCATAGCTTCTGAGCTTTGCTCTGTTGCTCAGCTGAAGCTGTATCAAAGCTGTAGCCTCAGCTATGGTCGGATGACCCCTTTTTGCTTCAGCAAAAAGCTCAGCTCTAGTTATTATTATTATTATTATTATTATTATTATTATTTTTTTTTTTTTCCTAGTAGATTTTGTGTCAGCTCTAGAGCAAAAACGGCTCAGCCGATTTTGCTCAAATTCTCAGTGTTTGTGCACAGGAACATTCTACAGATAGGTTTTTTGAAATTTTTTCCAATTGACCTTTCCTTCCCGAGTTATCGCCCTTTTATCACTTTTTTCATGTCCCATTTTGTGGCACAATTTTTTTTTTTATTTTCTCAAACAAACTACTGAAAGCTAGAGCAAATCTGTTTGAATTTTCTGGTAGAGCAAAGACTGATGTGGTGCATGTGGGTTTCAAATTTGATCTGAGTGTCCCCTGAAAAAAGCTCGCTAGGGGCTGAAAAAAGGGCTCATATTTTTTCAGCTAAAAATGAGAGAAAAGTCAAAATATCTCAGAAACTACACATCTTTACTATAGACATATGCATGAGAAAGTTGTTCAGTTTTCATGAGTTGCAGAAGCTCAAAAAGTTTCAAGGTCACGTGATTTAAGGTCAAGGTCACAAAGACCTTTAAAATTTTGAAATCTCAATATCTCTAGAACTATCTGATTTTAGTATAGCTATATACATGAGTGATTTGTAGAGAATAGGCTGATAAATGTTCATACGAAATTTCATGGTCATCGGATAAAAGGTCAAGGTCACAGGTGAGTTTGAAATTTCTCAAAAAATTTCAATTGAAAAATAGCTCGAAAACGGTGAAACTTTTATATACCTGTTACTGTACAAGATATGTAGATAAGTTCGAATGAGGAATTTTGATGTAAAGTTTCAAGGTCGTTGGATCAAAGGTCAAGGTCACAGCTCAAATTGAAAATTTCAACTCAAAATAGCTCAAAAACTATCGAACTTTTATATATATGTTACTGTTTGCAGATTTATAGGGATTGAGCTGAAAAAATATATGTGTGAAATTTCAAGGTCATCCGATGAAAGGTCAAGGTCACAGCTCAAATTGAAAAATTCAACTCAAAATAGCTCAAAAACTATAGAACTTTTATATATAGGTTAGTGTTGATGATTTGTAGGGAATGAGCTGAAGAACATATGTGTGAATTTTCAAGGTCATCCGATTGAAGGTCAAGGTCAAAGGTTAAATTGAAAATTTCAGCTCCAAATAGCTAAAAAACTATAGAACTTTTGTATACATGTTGCTAACGAGATTTGTAGACAATGTGCTGAAGAATATTTGAGGAAAGTCTCAAGGTCATCTAATCAAAGGTCAAGGTGACAGCTCACTTTCAACATTTCAACTTAAAATAGCTCAATATATCAAGATTGTTTTTTGAGGATCTGACTTCGGTCTCAGGTCATAGCTTCTGAGCTTTGCTCTGTTGCTCAACTGAAGCTGTATCAAAGCTGTAGCTTCTGAGCTTTGCTCTGTTGCTCAGCTCAAGCTGTATCAAAGCTTTAGCCTCAGCTGTAATCGGATGACCCCTTTTTGCTTCAGCAAAAAGCTCAGCTCTAGTTATTATTATTATTTGTTTTGTGATATTTAAGGTTGAACGTTTCATAAAAATATAATTGTATGCAGCATTTTGAAATGAACGATGAATGCTATATCGACTCTGTATGTTGAGGTAGGCATATATGATGCAATAAGAAGGCCTAGTGAAAAAAGTCGATATATAGAATAATTGTATAGATGATTCATTCTTTCGGGTTCAACTTATTGCCTAGGTAGCAAATTAAGCATGTCAGAAAGTAAACATTTTCTGGTGCAGTTGAAAGTTATATACACTTTTTACCGTTATGAATTTCTATTCACCATTTAATGCATTGCTTGCAAGTTACTGAAGTCCTTAAATGAATGCAAAAAAATATTACGGAAGTAGGAATTCAAGGTATAACTCACCTTTTTAGTTGGTTCATATGGATTAACAAAATCCTCGAAATATATGCAAACTATCCTTAAACTTTCTGCAAAACGAACCTTACAGAGACTCAAGGAATATTCTCGAAGTCAGGTGTTTTTCGATTTCGGTGTTTTCCAAATTTGCACGTGATCTGACATTTACGTCACAAACTACCTAGCTACCTCGGTGTCACGAAAAAGATAAATAAAGGATATAGATCAAATGTACAATATCATTCGGAATACAAAGATGTTTTTGGATCGAAAGCTCTATACAGCCAACATTATTTATCGTATCATACGATCAGCTGCATCGTTTCCGTATGGAAATGGTTTTGCCAGGTTATTTTTACGTGTAATATTTAATACCTGTATATATCATATATATTAATTTTGGAGTGCAAAATCAAACTTCAAGTGGCATACTAAACAGTTTTTCTCAACTTGGCTGAATTAGTAATGAACCATTGTTACAAAAAGAAGCAAATAGGTACATGGACAATAGCCATACATTCATACATACATGAATGTATACGATTTTAATCAGGTTATGAAACAGTGGCACCGGAAATCATTGTGGAGATCAAAATGGCGATAAAGCATCAATCATCTACGGACTTTTAGTTCAATGATCTACTGCAGCAAACGCTAGGAATGGTTTGATGAGTGTAATTCAGAGATGAACTGATTTTTCGAGAGATTACCAAACGGTCTAATCAAATTTTATAAGACACTGCAACCACTTTTTAGTTTTACCTTCAAAAGATTAACTGAAATTAATACAGTCATAAATTGAATCAATAACTCATTTGCTAAAAAGATTAAGATTTTATTACAAGAATTTCAGAATTTTGTACTGGAAAGAATATTACTTTTGAGACAGAAAAAATGAAATTCGTACTTGACTCTCGAACTGAAGATATCAAATATAATAATAATATATGAATAATAGTAAAAATTTAGATATATATAACAAAGTGTTTGAAAGGTACATTTAACCTTAGAGGTCTGCTTTTTGATCTGAAAAATTAATATATTACATGAACAACAACAAATGATTGCAGTCAGAAAAGGGGAATTAGAATTTTTTCAACAATAAATGGAATACTTGGTCCTTCCTTGAATAACTTTTATAACAAATTATGAATCTTCAATGAAATATATATATATATATATATATATATATATATATATATATATATATTTATATATATATATATATATATATATATATATCCACAGATCCTTCCAAAACCCTTCCCCTCGTCAATTAGTCCTACTTTTCTTCCCCTATCCCTCTAATCTACCAATTTCCTAAACAAAGCTGTGGACCCTGATGGCTTTAGTCATATTCTAATTAAAGAAGTGTGTACCGAGATAACACGTCCACTTGGGTTGGTATTCAATAAATAATTAAGTGTGCATTTACCATTCAGCGGAAACATGCACACATCTTATCAATTATTACAAAAGGCGACAATACAAATCCAGCCAATTATAGGCCCATTTCTTTATTGAGTTGTAGAGGGAAACTATTTTGAAAGAGTAGTTTTCAAACATATTTACAATTATCTGAATAATCTACAATGACTGTATAATTTACAAGCTGGTTTCAGACCAGGTCAGTCAACAGTGACACAACTCTTAGAAATATGTAATTATATTTATGTAACACTAGATAACAGAGAATATTGCTGTTTTACAATTTGTGATATCAGTAAAAGCGTTTGATCGGGTCTGAATAAAGGAGTTATCTTACAAGTTTAAACGGCACGGATTCAGTGGTAATTTACTTACGTCGCTAATAGATTATAATCTACATCAGATCACAGCAAGTAAAACTTGAGAAATCTTCATCAGTCGTAGGTAAAACACGATGGCGTTCCCCATTCATAAACGATCTTCTGGACACTTTAAACGGGCTTACAAGACTCTTCGCTAACGGCACTTCTCTTTCACATACATCGTACAACTTCTCTATAATTGAAAATAATATGAATCTAGATTTCAGTAGTCTACACGAGAGGGCTAAAAGCAAAGTAGTTATATTTTGTACTAAACAGCAACAAATTGAAAATACATTATTTATGTTGAACAATTCAGTCATAAGCCCTGTATTTACCCATACACACCTTGGTATAGTTTTTCCCCAATGACGGTTAATTGTCTGATCATATTGATAGTATAATTAGTAGATATCAAAATAGATAGCCGCAGTTAGGAAACTAAAATACCAACTTAACCGAGAATTTTTTAGTAAATTTACATAAATTTTATACGTAAAACATTTGAATATGCATGTGTTGTTTTGGGCAATATAACAATAAATGATGTAAACAACAAATTTTCAACTAGAAGCCGCCCGTATAGTGACTGGTCATCCATTATATTGTTCTATATCAGCTCTATATATTGAAACTACTTGGAAAACAACGTAGGGAATCACGTAAGCTAAGCATGATGTATAAAATTCAGAATGGTATGTCTCCTTCCTACCTAAATGTCATACTACCAACATCAGGTGGACAAACTAACCTTACAAGTAGCGGAACAACAATGATATATCAACACCACAGTATCGTTTGAAACGTAACCAAACCTCCTTTTTCCAGCAACAAAATACCGACTGAGTCACATTGTTCTTCCTGTCTGATAGTATTAAAAAATAAAATAAAACATAGAGATATCCCTAGACCATCCATTTTTCTTATGGTATTAGAAATATATAGATATTATTTATACACAGATTAGACATGGTTGCAGTAAACTAAAAGCTAATTTATACAGAGTTAACATGGCATCAAATACTCAGTGTGCATATGGTTATAATTTTGAAAAAAAAAAAATTTTGTTTTGTCCCTAATATAGCGATAATCGGAATGCTCTCTTAAGTAAAATGCAAAAAATAGGTATAAACCTCAACATTGCCACAATTATATATGGGGACCATAATTTGACCCCACAACACAATATAGAGCTAATTAAAGCAGTATACAATTTCATAAAACAAAGCGATCGTTTATGTTTATCACTTCATGTTGTTATATTTTGTATTTTAAAATTAGTTTTGTCACCGCATCATTCAATTTTGTATTTCATTTGTTAAGGGGAAAACACACCTAAGTTGGATAAATTGTGTTCCATCCTTTTCTCTTGTCATTATGACAATAAAATGTGTATAAACTAAAACCAATTTCCTCCCTATAAACATAATTAACACAATAATTGTAAATCTACTTTTTAATTGTTATATTTATGTATTCAACTGTGTGCTTTTGTTATATGTAAACTTTTGAATAAAAAAAGAAAGAAATTAACAGAGTCTGCTTTTACAACCTCCGATTCATCAATATAGAATTAAATGTAAAACGTCGATGCAGGAAAACACGGACTTGTACTTATTTATGCAGAGTATTGCCGTCCAATTTTTTTCGCTCAAATTTGATATGGACGTCACGTTACATTTATGACACTACCTTTTATGACAGTTTTCTATACAAAAAAACCTCATACGTATTACATTGTCGTCAACTTAAAATATAGATATACACCGTTAATGTATAACGTATTATTATAAATTTATTTCTTGTTTCAGTTTGTTGTTTTTCTTTTTCAGAATATTTAATTTTGTTAATAAATTCAGACGACAAATATTTACCTATGCTATAGACTACATGTGTGAGGTATCTTTCGAAATACCCATGACTTTCATTTCTGAAGGTGAGCAGTGTTCGAAGAGAAAGTCACTACATTTATCAAGTGTCAGATATGACCCGGAATCAGGAATCGAACCCGAGACATTCCCCCTTCGAGTCGAATATTCTATCATTAGGCCACAGCAAGCGATCCAGGACACATATGCCAATGTTCATGTACTGTCTTAGGTCTAAATGACCTGAAAACTTCGTACATGACAAAGCATTATGGGTGTACACATAACATTCACAGTAGAGAAATATTACGAAACACAAAGAAAAAATGGAGTGCATTCAATTACATATAGGAAGGCATGGTCGTACACAATCGTCTTTCTCACGAGGGTATGTCAGGTTTTACAACCTTATAAGACCGTACGTGTGTTAAATTCACATTAAGGACATTCAAGGGTATAATGTGTGATTATACATGCTCTGTCTAAAAACGGTTAGCAATTATTGATTTGTTCCTGTTATGAAAAAATTGGACTTTATCCAATAGATAGCGGATGTAAAACATAAAAGATTTCCTAGTGACAAAACAAGACCACACCCAGTATTTGTAATTTTTGATAGTTTATTGCTACCTTTTTCCACGACGTAAATTCATCATGTAATAAGTGACGAAAATAATACTTATGAATTACAAACAGTTAGAATTTCAGTTTCTGTCGACGATATAATACCAAATATCGAACCCGGATACATGACTTTGCATGTCTGTATTGTTTGTGGTGTACTACCATATACTGTTTAATTTATATAGTCTCTCTCTCTCTCTCTCTCTCTCTCTCTCTCTCTCTCTCTCTCTCTCTCTCTCTCTCTCTCTCTCTCTCTCTCTCTCTCTCTCTCTCTCTCTCCAGATATATAAGGATCACTAACGAATCAGTGCTCAGTAATTAATGCAATGATAAGTTAAAGTCTTAAGAATGATTTTGTATAAAAGTCAATACTAGTTTCCGATAACTCTTCTTATGATATAAAACGAATAACATCAATTTTAATGAAGCATATCTTCCACACTGATGCTTTATTGTTTGATGAGTTGTTTCGTATACTTGAGCGGTATGCATATGAAGTAAACAATGAACAACAACAACCGTTAAATGCCGATAAAACACAGTATAAATTTCATTTCATCGCAAATATAGCACTTATTTGTTATTGTACATCAAGGGCAAGTAGTAAAAGTAGAAAAAAACGAAATGTCATTTTTTGGTAAACACTGGTAAGGCTCCTTTAAGTGACACATTTCCTTGCTATTTGACATTCTGTGAATCTAAAATATAGTTGATATTATCATCTGATGTTTTATAACCTTTTGACTTTGTTTGAAATAAACAATACCGACTCTTAGTATGAGCCAAATGTATTAATTTAAAACATTGTAATGCATATAATGATGCTGATAGTAAGGACAAAAAAGAAATTGATATGTTTTGTTTTAAAGAGTTTTAAAACCTAACAACAGTATTCACATATATTTCCATGCAGAAGTAAGACTTGCACACTGTTCTGGTGTAAATACAATGATGATTCATTTCCGTGTCAGATCTGCCCCGAAACAAAAACTCGGAGGTCCGTTTTACCGGAGGAGATGAATCTCTCAAATTGCAAATGAAATAACGCCAAACCGTGGAGAACAGCTGGTAACTCCTATCTTTCACTACTTATTATTTCAAAGTGTATATTGTAATATAATACATTAAAGCATATAAATAGAGTTAGGGGAGATCCATGTCTATATGGATTTGTAAAATATATAAAGAATTGAAGACGAATAATATATTTCAGAGAGAATGGTTAGATTCCTAGAATCCAAACAATCGTCGTAGAAATGCTACCCGGGATAACTTTATAGGTCACCTGAGCCAAAGGCTCATGGTGACCTACAGCGATCGTCTGTTGCCTGTCGTCGTGCTTCGTTAACATTTACACATTTTC
This sequence comes from Atrina japonica, assembly GCA_030159075.1. NCBI lineage: Eukaryota > Metazoa > Mollusca > Bivalvia > Pterioida > Pinnidae > Atrina > Atrina japonica. Next base: position 780,118 of record BROG01000129.1, on the reverse strand, counting down.
GACTTCTTCTCAAGAACCATCCCCATTTGAGACCGCAAAAAACTTTGCGAATTAAAATGGGATAGGACCCATGAGTTTCAAATTTTGTATGCATAATTTTTAAGTGAATATCTGCAAAGTTTGCAAACGAAAATGCAATCTGTCCAGAAACGAGCCACTAGTGGGCGCTTTAGTAACATATGGTACAATTGTATTACAAATTGTTTAAAAACTTAAAACTGCTCGACTTTTTGTGTACAAAGATATATGAGAAAGTTTGAAGGAATTATCTGAGGATCATTTTGACAATATTTCAAGGTCATGGGGTCAAAGGTCAAGGTCACAGACACCTAAGTAAATGGATAATGTTTTGTTTTGTTTTGTTTTTTGTTGTTGTTGTTGTTGTTGTTAAGTTTTAGACATTTTTGACTATTTCTCCAGAACCATTGGGCTAATTTGAACCGAACTTGATAGAAAGTATGACCATGTGAAGTCGTATAAAGTCTGAGGATGAAAAGGGGCCTGGACCAAATATGGCTGCCATGGCTAAATATAAAACAAATGAGTCAGATATTTTTTATTTATTGCATGTATCTCCAAAATTATCAAAGCTACAATAAAAACGTTACTTGAAAATGAGCGACTTGCAGGATCTACCAATAATTTATTTTGATGGAAATTGTCAGGTTGACCTTAATTTGAGTTATTTCCCCTTTTTGTAAATTTTTCATGTTTTTGGATGTTTTTATATTATCTTGAACAGTGTAATAGATAGATTAAAATCTGAAGAAGCAAAAATGTTCAGCTAGCAAAGATCTAAAAAAAAAGTCAATAGGACCTAAATTGTCAGGTTGCCCCTTATGGGAGTTATTTTCTCTTTTAAACGGATTATTTATGTTTTTGGTTGTTTTGTTTTATTTTCTTGAAATGTATAGTAGAAAGAGAGAAAATGAAAGAAGCAAATATGTTCGGCACATAAAGATCAACAAAAGAGTCAACAGGGCCGAAATTTTCTGGGTCGACCCTTATGGGAAATATTTCCCCTTTTTAGTAAATTCCTCATGTTTTGGCAGTTTTGTCCTATTATCTTGCAAAGTTAAAAAATAGAGAGAAAGTGGAAAAGCAAAAATGTCCACTAAGATCTACAAAAAGTCAAAAGGTCCGAAATTTTTAGGTTGCATCTTATGGGGGTTATTTCCCCTTATTCTCAATTTTGGGATATTTTTTACTTCTCAAGAACCAGTGGGGCATTTGTAACCAAACTACGTTTGTATCATCCCCATGTGAAGCCGCATAGAGTTTGCGAATGAAAAGGGGCTAGGATTCATGGGGGCCTCAAAAAGAGACGGTACATCTTTAAAAATCTTCATTTCATGAACCATTTATCATATGTCTTACACATTGTTTATGTATGATAAAACAGTCAGTATCTACAATGTTTGTGAAGTAAATCTGTCAGTAAATGGTCCATTAGTGGGTGCTTGAACAACATAGGGTACAGATGTATGCAAATGGCTTAATAAATCAAACTCAAAACTGATTGACTTTTGTATACAAAGATATACAAGAAAGTTGTTAGGAAGTTTGTAAGGATCATGTTGACAAACGTACAAGGTCATGTGGTTAAAGGTCAAGGTTACATACTAAATAAACAAAAAATATAAGTTTTTTTTCGTAAATGTTTTTACGAAAAGACTTTTTCGACTTCTTCTCAGGGACCAGTGGGCTAATTTTAACCAAACTTCACTCGGAATTTTTATCAGGTGACCGTTAAGGCCCATTGAGCCTCTTGTCTACGATAGAAATTGTACCCGGCCCCGGGCTCATTTTTCTACGACAGAAATCTCATCGGGGTAGCCGTAGGAAATGAACAGCTTAATCATTTCTGTTAGTCGTCCCGTGAAAAAGTGACCCCAATAAAAATCCGCCACTTTATATTAAGAAAAAAACATTTACACGGATATAATCCATATATTAACCCTAATTATTATCTGGACAGCGGAGGACCCGCCTGAACCCCAAAGGCCAACTTGGTGCACATCTAAATACCGTCGTCTCGTGAACCAGTGACCAGATGTCACTCAAATTTTGTATGCACGATTTTTAAATAAATATTTACAAAGTTTGGAAATGAAAACAACATTGGCCATTTCAAGTTTTTATTCTCTCTCTTGCGTCCGCGAACGGATTAGTTTTGATATCATTAAACAGAGAAAAATCACGAACATTTAGTAAAAAAATATAGAAAATAGCTTCCAAATGATTAGATAAATATGAACATCTATTTTCATCAATGTGAAAACTATTATTTCATAGTTTATTCATAATTTGTGCCAAAAATATAGTTTTTAAATGTTTAATTTGATATGTTTTTTAAACATTAAATTGCAGTAAATTGCAATAAATTGCATTTGTTCTCCTAAAATGTATTGAATTTCTGTGTTTTTCCTGATAGGAATATTTCTTTTTTAAGGGTGGACGCTAAGTATAAAAAATTAGAATGGCCTAATTTTCTGACAACTTTCTCACGTCAGGGGGAGAAAAATCTTATGACAATTTTAAATACCCCGAGTGAGTTTCGAAGCCATATCTCGGATATGAGATGTTGTAGACAGGTGTAGTTTCCTGCCTCTTCCGGCTTCAAATTTCAGAAAATGTCTAAAAGACGCTTGTTACTCCAGCGAGATTTTGTCTCACAATTAATCCAATGTAAAGTGAGTTATGAATTATATATATAACGTTTCAAATCGTAAAAGTTCATGTTACCTCTTCAACACGCCTTTGAAAAAATATTGATCTGCACTGCACTGAAAGTATACGATAGATATCGAGAACTCGACTCGATAACGGGAACAAATACAACAAACGAAAGAGTGTGAGTTGTATGCTATGTGTCAAAGAATTAAAACAGGTCATTGATTGTCTTTTTTTACATACTACAAAATAAATTCAAAAAATAAACCATGACATGTGCTTTTAATACTCAGGAACTTAAATGTGTGTTTGGTTAATTGTTTTCTTTTTTTCCTTTTTACAGTGATGAAAGATTCCGAGGATTTGTTTTGGAATTTTATTTTAGTGGAAAGTTTACCAGCAGCTTCGAACCTGATTACAATTTTGATAAATCTTGGAATCAACCAAAATGTATCTGCATTGTATATTAGAATAAATGTGAACGACCGATGCAGTGATTTACATACCAAACGTTCGAGTTCCAAACACAGGTTAATGTCATCAGTTTCTGACTTTGTAATTTACAATGTCAAAATTTGTAAAGGTTAAAGTTTCAGACTTTAAAACGAGTAGAGACTGTTACTACACCGCACAACTAGCTTAGGATAACATGCAAAGAGATAAGTCACGAGTCTTTCGGATGAGACAAACCCGGAAGTCCCATGTCAGGGCTGCCGTGATACATCAAAGAACCATTACCATATTGACAAATGTCCATAGCGCGTGCAAAATGTTTTGACACCTCATATTTTGCTGGTATTGTCTCAATAAACAAAGTTGTTATCAAATGCATAAGTGTTGGTGGCTGCGTGAATGTTTGTTAAGGTACAAATGGTGCTTTTTTGAATATTTATTTTTTTATAAATAGAATAATAATATTTTGTACATATATGTTCAAGACATTCAGTCAGGGCATCTTAACCTATATTGTAAATAAATAGATCTACTAAGACTAGGCTAGGACATAACAATTTCAGTCAGGAATATTCACTAGCGAGATAATCTACTTTATTTGGAACAAAATTCATTCCAAATTTCTTTTTTATCCAATTTGAAAAGAACTGATCTAATTTCTTCCAATGTCACGGGCATCCTCTTTTCAAGAATCTTAACAAAAATCTGATAGGAAAGTTCCATAAGAGATTCAAATCTGTTATCATATTTGATTTGAGTCAAGTCTCTTTCTGTTAGACCGAAACTACGAGCTAGGCCCAAGTAAATTTGGTCATCTGTTATACACAATCGCGACAAAATCCTCATCTGCTCTCTTGTCATCGGGGTTTCTGCAAAAAAACAAAAAACAATAGTAAGATTCAAAACATTAAACATATCAAACATCTCAGAAACGCCAAAACAGAAATGAACACGTTACATTTATAGAAATCACAAATCTATTAGTTAAGGTCCTTAGAAATAACCACACTCGGAGTAACCACACACGGATCCAAATATCATGATATATTCATTTACTACTCTGTTTCACTATGTGAAATGTTGAGTTGCCTTTTCGTTGGTGGTTTTTGAGACGTCTGTACCAATTGTGACGACGATACACTCCTCACGTATTTCATTGGACTTGACTGTGAACTCATGGCGGGAGTGACCGGTCGCCAGGGGATGCTTACTCCTTCATGGTACCTGATCCCACCTCTTGGTTTCCAGAGGTCCGTGTTTGTCCATTTGTACCGGATTTGTATCTATGTCCTGGACATTCTATTGATTTATACTTTGGTATCTGAGATTTTTTATATTAATTCCACTTCAACGCATTTTCTGCTATGAATCAGGAACTGGTGTCCATTTTCGGGGCAATATAATGACAACATGCATAACTAGATGAGTTGTATAATTTGTATATAATATTTTCAAGCATTTTTAAATCTTTTTCCTTCACTCAATGGTTGAAAATCGCTATGAGCTATAAATAAGACATATTTTATTCTACCCCTTCATTGTAAAATCAAATAGATAATGGTATACATACAAGAAAGGTACTATTCTAAATATTTTACCCAAAATATTTTCATCGTTACATTGTCCGGGAAGCAAGACACATGTTTCCTTGATCTCTGATCCTTGTGGAATTGTGTAACTGCTCATTCCTGTGATATCAGAAGCATTCAAATGATGGCCGTCTGCAAAGAGATCTGGTGCAGGTTCTTCTTCTATAGCTTTGTTCTCAAAACTGTTCCCTGCAATTAATGAGTATTTTCGCTGATGATTTTTCTTCCGGCGTGGTAATGGAACTTTGTCATCAGGGGATGTCTTTTCAAACGCGCCTTCCATATCATGACAACAGCTTGTATCATTCTCGTCACAAGGAAGAGAATTATATCTTTTGCGTCCGCCAGATTTTAGTATGAGAGGTGTTTGTTCTGAGGGAAATGTCATGCCCATGTTAGCAGTATGAGCACTATATGTTATATCTCGTCTTTCATTCATTAAATAAGATATAGAATGTTTAGTTTGATCAAAGCGAGCTTGTCCTGTTTTTCTTTTACAATAACACCTCTTTTGTTGTATTTTTATTTTATTGTTCGATTCTTTATTCAGATGCACTGTTTCCTCTTTGGGGGCGTCACCAAGCAAGCGTTTGCTCTCGTTGCTTTCTTGGATGACCAGCTTATTATATTGGTGTGAAGTGTCTGTCTCATCTATAAAAATTTCATCGCTCTCATCGTTGGTTCTGTAGGTAAAAGAAATACAACTGTCAGCATTGTTGACTCCTATAACAAACGCAACAAGTGTACATTATACTTGTTATCAAGTAAACTATATGTAGCTTATAATGTTTGACGTAAGCACATTATTTTTCAACTGCCATTTACTATTCTATTGCATTTCATAAACCATAAAATGACAGATTTACGTATTAATAGTTTGATTTATCATGTACTAGAGAACAGAAGGTCAGTCAGGATAGATAATACAATGAACATTCAGGCTCCTTCTAACAAGATCTGCCTCTTGTTGGCTATTATAAGAGGCGGATCATGTAGAAAACCATACCTTTGAAGACTACTTCCTGATTCAATAGCATTTCCTCTACATCTTTGATTATTTCTCATTCTCTGACTTCCTAAAAGTAATGATGTAATGACATCAACCAGCTTAATTGGAAATCTAATTACATACAGTCACAGTCAATTACCAATCTGATTTAAATTTGAAAAACATATCTTTAAAGTTCAATTTTGATATATAAAAGGGAAAATATTTGGAAGACCAAATGTAATGATAAAATAAACTTTAAATCATATGAGCAAAACATAATTGTGGATAAAAACCTTTTTTTCAGTAAATTATGTATTGCTGTCCTGCACTGAATCAGGATGATCCTAAAGAGATATTAGCTATGTTTTTAAAAATATATACAACGTATATTTCGCTTTTCACTACTTAGATTGATTTACAATAATAAATAAGAGATATATTTAGACCAACAAATTATTATATTAATATATTTTTGTAAAAAATGTCGATCAGGTCCAGTGTCCTGAATATGCAAATAGTAAGGTCAAATTAATCATTTGCAAACGAATAATTATCAGACTCTGTTTCTGTGTTTCTCACGCTATTTTCACAAAATATTTACAAATTTAAGAATTTTAAGCTTATGTAAATCTCTTTTTCTGTATTGTTCATCAATATAAGTAGTTAAAAAGAAAGAAGTATTTTTTAGAAAAAAACACACAACTTATATCCATTTTATATGAGTGTTTTTTATATGTACCTCTGTATTTTCTTTTTCTGTAAATGTGTATCAAGAATCCAATAATTAACACGGCAATAAACACGACCAACATCGTAACGGCAACTATCAATGGCGTAACTGGTGAATGGCTACCTGCAAATCGCAAAATATACCTGTAATTTATAGCTCAGATTACAACATATATGTCATGTATGCTTAGAAGTCTGCCCTTTTATTTACACGTTAATCGTTTGTGTGATATCATTGATAGTATTGTATTCAGATTTAAAATAAATTCAGTGATGAAATGCTTGATAACTCATTTATATAATTTTGGGAATAACTAAACTTATATTGAAATGAGGATGTTTTGTATTTTGGAAGCTTTGGAGAACATCGGTTACGAAGAGTGGAAAATACAGGTTGCTTTAAGCACAAAAAATCGGATATTTCTTAAATTGGTAGGACTTTTACCTACCAATGATGTAACAATGAGTATGGTCCTTATATTTTCCCAAGAAATCTATATATCCTTTAAACACTTTAATTATGATACTTTAGTGTAATAATCCGATATTTTGTAAGAGTTAATTTAAAAACCAATTCAAATCTTACCTGTAAAGGGTGTCTCCGTATTATCACCTCTGAAACAATAAAACAATAAGAATAGTGGAAATTCGGTTTGTCTTTAAAAATTGATTGATATACATTGTACCATTAACTTTTTAAATGTTTGCATTTATTTTGCATATTTACATATATATAAATATATTCATTTAAGATATAATTAACACCACGGACAACAAAATATAAATCTTCAAGATGTTTAGGAGGAAAGAAAAACACATATCTGAACCTCAATCAAAGTTCATTAAACAATCAAAGTGCTTAATCCTCCATTGCACCTAATCACACCTCTTGGTTTCCAGAGGTTCGTGTTAGTCCATTTTCACCAGATTTGTATCTAAATCCTGGTATCTGAATTCTTTTACATTATATCTGGTCTTATCATAAATGTAAACAACTTAAGACACTCAGGTATAAATTTTCAGAATGTCAAGGATACATGTACAAATCTGATTAATATTAGGAGAATCCCAATTTGGAGTTGCAAAATAAAGAATAAAACATTTTCAAACAATTATCTCAAATTAAGTTTTTAGTTGAAATGTTGTTTATTTTCCCAATTTTCCAGACCATGGACCCATACTT